>CM076580.1:1674353062-1674763612 GCA_034641835.2 Pinus albicaulis | reverse complement strand
AATAGTTAATCAAGGCTTTACAGGAGCCCCTCCATTGACACGGTTAGGATCCCCACCATACACTAAAGGATCATCCCCGGATGACACAAGAACAACACCACCTTGGCCCAGACCACAATTATCCAACCCCTCCTGACAATCCTCAACCGGAGATAAACCATGAGATTTAATAGACTTACCCGAGAAAACAACATTCAAATTAGATGGAGCCGACAACATCTTCCCCCAACGAACGGTCCAAGGCTTTCGATGGAAACCCGAGTCGGCTTTTCCAGCTTTCTCCTTCCATCTCGAACATGTCCTCCTAAGACGACCAGTGTCACGACACATATGACACCAGAAAGGGGTATTCGAGTAGTCCAATTGTTGTCGATAAACCTTGTCATCCCATTCAAGGTCTATCTTCGTCGGAAGCCCCCCCCCCCCGCAAATGAAAATTCCACTAGTATACAGGCCACTCTCTTGTCTAAAATGCCAGTGCATTTGGGGTTAATAAGACTACAACGACAAATATTGTTACCGATGGACTGGAGCACAGCCGAAGACTAGAATTAAATTGGTAAATCGGGCAATATGACCCATAACATGTGAGACCGCAGAGCTTTATCCATAGGGTGGAAGTTGACAGAGCACCGAAAAAGAGGTAAAAAGGATCCACCATGGACCCAAGTCCTCAAAAGGATCTCGGAGACGTCATCAACTTTCAGGAAATGAAAAACATACCAACCATTAGTTAACTTACTAGTGCGGGGTTCGTAGTCGATAATCTTGCAGCAAGCGGCCATTAACCAAGTCTGCAGGTCCCCAGAGCTATAACTAGCATAAATCCACCACCCCACAATGGGCCTCGACAAGAGGCTCTATTCCTGCTCCCACATCAAGTCACTACCAAAACTCCAGAGTCTCCGTGACTACGCAGGTTTGAAGGGCTTTGGTTGTCGTTGATTGTCGAATTTTTGTGAATTTACATCCAGGACCACCCCATCCATCACAAGAAAACCCACCTCCCACCTCACTTTCCCAAGTCCCTCCAGAACGACCCGAGGACCAGGACCAAGAAAATCATCGTGAGTGGAGATTGAGCGATGATAAATACTTTTAGAGCAGAGGTTTTCCAATAAAGCTTCACCCTCCACCAACTTAATAGCCTGCACAAAAGCTTCATCGAGTAACACTGTCTCGGTAACAGGATTAACACTACTTGTAGCAATGGACACAGGGAAATCAAGGTGCCCAATCAATTTAATAGTTTAACACCCACCTATGACCATCGCCATAAATGGAAAAGACCCAAATATCATAATCCCCAGCGAGAAAAGGAACTCATAAAAGGAAAAATTCTAGCCGAGCAGTCACCTGTCACTGATAAATGTCACTTTCATAAGCCAAAAAAAAACAAAGGTCAGATAAAAATGTTGGCGCGAAATTGTAAGTACACCTCATAATAAAATGCGACATCCAGAACCAACCACTCCCACCACCCCCACACATTAACCCCCTCCTCAGAAAAATTTAAGAAAAAGACGTTCCCGAAAATTCTAAGCACCCCCCCCCCCAACCCCCCCCTGGAAAAACTAGGGAAAACCATGGGAGAAAAAAAATAGAGAGCGCACCCACTCAAACACCCTCTCAAGCCTATGAAAAACAGCAACAACAAAAGTTTCCAATGCTCCACCACCTATCCCACAGCTGAATCTTCAAGCTCTTGAATGACCTGTAAATAATCCAAGCTTGTAACCTTCCCCCGTTCACCTAATCGTTTAGACACTGGAATCTCGGCCGTCACAGGGCTAGAAAAAATAGCAATCACTCGAAAACACCAATGCATAGAGAAACTCTACCCAAAACTAAACACTCTATAATATGAAAACCACACCAGAGACAACAAAAAACTAATCCCCCACGTCTCCCACCGAAGATCAAAACTCATAGGCCTTTAACTAGTAATGAATTTCAAAGTGAAAATACTCATATCCTCTGATCCTTACCTCGAGCATGCCCAACTCGGGGTTTGCCTTGTTCTAATGAAATCATAAATTCACCAAAAAAAACTCTAGTAGACTAGGCCGCCATAATTGTTGAGGCGAGAACTGTACCTACTTCTGGGATGAACCAACCATAGAACCCTAACATCTTCTTGGATCAGATGTTGGTGTACATGCACCTAGATTAGCTTTAGCTCAACTCTAGATATTTCATGCGATGTGCACTTGGCTTGGCTAGTTAACTTACTACTTGCGTGAGATGTGCACTTGGCTTAGTTAGTTAACTTACTGCTTGCATGTGGTGCATGTGCACATTAGCAAAACATAAAGCACACTTAGTTTCAGTTAGCTTTAACTACCCATAGTTATTTCATGTACAACTAAGCTTAAGTTAATTGCTTTTATGTATTGATTCCAAAACTAATATTGTAGAATTAATTTCATTCTTTTCTCAATTATTGCTCACTCCTTCCTTCTCTTGCAAGTTTGTTCATTGTTTTGCAAATCTAGATCTTTGTATCTCAAAATCTTAGATTGTATCAGAGTGCAGGGATTTGTAATCAGTGCACAAGCAATTTTTATTTGTAGGTTTAGAATATTGAAGCAACAACAAAGAATGGAGTCTAAATTGGAGTTTCCACAATCGGCAATTCTTACTCCATATAATTACTTCGAATGGAAGACAAATATTTTACTTCCTCTCAGAAGTGGAGGTTTATTTCAAGTAACCATGGAACTAGAAGTTGAACCAACATTGGCAGTGGAGAAAACAAGATATTTCAATCACATGGACGAGGCCTTCAACATCCTATGTTTATCTGTCTCTCCAGATTTGCTATTTCATGTTGAATCATGTTCAACTCCAAATGAAGTATGGAAAACTTTGGAAGGATTGTTTGTAAAAAAGGATGAAATACAAGGTCACATTCTAAAAAATGAGCTAAACTCATTAGATCCGAGAAATTTTGAGAACATTCAAGATTTTTTCACAAGGTATAAAGCCTTTTTGCTTCAGGTGAAAGGATACGGGATCGACAAATCCAAGCAAGAAAATTAGTTGATCCTTTCCATTTTATCAAAATTTGGTCTAGAGTGTGGAGTATTTATCTCTACATTCCACACAGTAAGATCTGCAACCGGTGCAACTTGGAAGATGGCCTCACTGGATTATTTTATTCAGTCTTTGATGCACATTAGGGGAATTTTGAGGTCTAAAATGGGCCTCCTATGAAAAATGTACAACCAAAATAAATTTTATAAGAACCAATAGGATTTAAGATGATGATGTCATCCATAATGGATGATTCACCATTTTTGGAGTAAAAAAGTAAAAATATTAAAAAATAATAAAATAATAAAACTACTTTTTCAACTCGTATTTTAAACTTATCTCTCAAAATTTTTACTCAAATTTCGAGCGGGAGTACTCGTTGGATGCGGAATTTAATTCCTCATCCAAGGAGTACCCATGTTGCATACTTTCGATGAACTCTTCTACATGAAAAATGAGAAATACATAAAAAACGTGATTGTAATCACATTTTTTTATGTATTTCTCATTTTTCGTGTAGTAGGACCCATCGAAAGTATGCAACATGGGTACTCCTTGGATGAGGAATTAAATTCCGCATCCAACGAGTACTCCCGCTCGAAATTTGAGTAAAAACTTTGGGAGATAAGTTGAAAATATGAATTGAAAAAGTAGTTTTTTCATTTTTTCCTCTAAAATTTGATGATGTCATCAAATCTTATTTGATTTTTTCCACTATTATTTTATAATTTCCTTAGGAGGCCCATTTTAGACCTCAAAATTCCCCTAATGTGAGCAATATAAGATCATCAAAATGGGCACACTTCAAAATTCCAAAGCGCATGCAATTACTCTTCATGCAAAAGGAAAGGAAAATTCCAAAGACCATCAGAAAGGAAAAGGGAAGAAGGATCCCGATCCAAGAATGGGAGGAAATCCCAAACCCCTTGATGGATCATCCAGCTCAAAGGAAAGGAAAGGAATGAAAGGGAAATCAATGTGCAATTATTGCCACCGTGGTTTTCACCCTGAATCTGCATGCATGACGAAGACTATAGATATTATGGCGTATACACTCTAGCAACACAATGTTTGAGACCACATTCCTGAGAATGCCAAGAAGAAGCTGGATAGAAATCACTAGATCCAAGAGGTAATGGGCATGATTTGGTTTCTCTTCATTCTGCACCGCAAGAATGGATCATCGATTCAGGAGTTTCAAATCATATGGCTTCTTCAAAGGAATCCTTTTCTTCTCTACATGCATACTCAGGACCTCCAATTATCATGGGGGATAATTCTATTGTTGCAGCAACTGGAAAAGGAAGAGTGCAAATTTGAAGATGGAAGTTTTAAGAATGTCTTGCATATTCCAAGGCTTTCTGTGAATCTTCTCTCAGTGTATCAGATGACACACATAGGCAGCGGAAGGAAAGTGGAATTTACCCCGAATTCTGTGAGCATTTATGACATGCAAAGCAACTTTAAGATTGCATCTGGCAAGGTAAATGATCAATCTTGTCTGTATACATTTTCTGATTTTGTTCCTCAATCAGATTCCATTATGCTACTTATGCATGCAAATGAAGAAAGTAGGATTTGGCACGAGAGATTTGGGCACTTTAATTTCAGATATATACAACAGCTTAGCAAGCAAGGGATGGTCAAAGGATTTCCAACCATTGAACGTTCAAATGGTGTTTGTAATGGATGTGCTCTTGGAAAGCATCCACAAGACAAATTCAAGAAGGGGCATGCATGGAGAGTCTCTTCAGCTTTTGAACTTGTACACAATGATCTCATGGGTCCATTTCTAGTGCTTTCACTGAGAAAAGCAAGATATGTGTTGTCATTTATAGATGATTACACGAGATTCACTTGGGTTTACTTTTTGAAACTCAAGTCGGAAGTTTTTCAACATATAAAGATTTTCAAAGAGCATGTGTAAAATCAGTCTGGAAAATGCATCAAGATACTCCGCACAGATAATGGGACAGAATATGTCAAAAAAGATATCAAGAATATTTGTAATGAAGTAGGCATACAGTTGCAACATATAGTTCCTTACACTTCACAGCAAAATGGCGTCGCTGAAAGGAAGAATCGATCTTTGAAAGAGATGGCCAATTGCATGTTGCATGAAAGATCTCTTCCGTCGAAATTGTGTGTTAAAGTCATCAATTGTGCCTCATACATCCAAAATAGATCTCCTCATAAATTTGTTACTGGAAAAACACCTTTTGAGGCTTAGATTGGCATGCAATGTGAAGTCAATCATTTCCACATTTTTGGATCTCGAGCATGGGCCCGCATTCCTATAGAAAAGAGAAAGGCTTTGGAGCCTCAAAGTAAAGCATGCGTGTTTGTTGGATATTCTGATGAAGTCAAAGGGTACATATTGCTTAATATCAACACTGAAGAGCTCCTTATTGAAAGGAGTTTAAAGTTTGACGAAGATATTTCGCATGCACCAGTGAATGAACTTGTTACCAAGTTTCCATCACTACTCATTGATGAGTATTTAGATGAAACTTCAGATCAGAATTCTAATGAAGATGAGTCTTTTCCTGTGACGCCTATTGGACAACCAGTTGTTGAACATCGAGATCATACTTCCGCATGTAGTTCAGAAGATTCTTGACCACCTTCAACACAAACATGGCACAACATGAGTGATATCCTTGATGATCCTGCCTCTATACCTCTGTTTGAGGAAGATTTTCAAGCACTCTTAGCTATGGAGCCATGCATGCCCATGCATTCTTATATCATGCATTCATCTGATCCACAAACTTATGCAGATGCAACTGGGCATCCTGAATGGCATGCCACAACGAATGAGGAATATAACTCTCTCATTGAGAACCAGACTTGGGATTTGGTTCCACTACCTTCCAATCATAAACTTGTGAGGTGCAAGTGGGTTTACCAGACCAAGAGAGCAACAAATGGACAATTTAGTCGATATAAGGCACAGTCGGTAGCAAAAGGTTTTCAGCAAGTATGTGGTGTTGACTATGATGAGACTTTTGCTCTAGTGGCAAAAATGGATTCCATTCGTCTAGCTCTCTCCATTGCAGCAGCAAGAGGATGGGAGGTGCATCATATGGATGTGAAGAATGCCTTTCTTCACAGTCATCTAAAGGAGGAAATCTACATGGAGCAGCCACATGGATACAAGCACAATTCATCTCTGGTATACAAACTAAATAAGTCTCTCTATGGCCTCAAGCAGGCACTTAGAGCATGGTATGCAAAGATGGATTCTTCTTTGTTATCTCAAAATTTTGTATGTTGCAAATCTGATTCCAATGTTTATTTTTTGAAGAAAATTGACTCCTTATTGATTATAGTACTCTACGTAGCTGATATTTTGATAACATGTAGTTCAACTTCTGTCATTATTGAGATTAAAACTGCATTGCATAAGTTGTTTTCTATGACAAACATGGGCTTGCTAAATTTCTTCCTTGGACTAGAGATCAATCAAAGTGATTATGGGATTACCATTTGTCAACCAAAGTATGCTAGAGAACTTTTGGCACGATTTCACATAAGTGACTACAAGCCGATAACCACACATTTCTTATCAAGGATAAAGCTTGAGAATGGCAAAGACACACCATTGGTTGATTTCACATTGTACCATAAGCTTGTGGGAAGTCTGGTTTATCTCACTCATTCCTGTCTTGATCTCTCATATGCCGTAAGAGCAGTTTCCAAATACATGCAGGAGCCACATGAGTTACACGGAAACACTGCAAAGCGCATCCTTTGATATGTCCAGGGGACAATCCCCTATGGGATTCATTATGCAACCAATTTTTCTTTGAATCCCATTGGGTTCAAAGATTCATATTAGGCTACCGACAACATTGATCGCAAGTCCACCTCCGGTTATGTACTTAGTTTGGGATTCGGCCCAATTTGTTTGTCAAGCAAGAAGCAGGCTGCCATTGCCTTATCATCAATAGAGGCCGAGTATAAAGGAGCAGTCAATGCCACTATTCAGGCCATTTGGCTACAACATTTCCTATGAGCTTGGGATCAATGTCCATTGTCCAACTGTCATCTGGTGCGATAATCAAAGTACGCTAAATTTTTGCAGAGATCCAGTGCAGCAGTAGCGGACCAAACACATCGAGATCCACATGCACTTCATTAGAGAACTCATTCATGATGGGATCATCGATCTTCATTATTGTCTTAGTTCCGAGCAAACTACTGATATCTTCACCAAGACTTTTACTGAGCAGAAGTTTCGATTCATGCGAGATCGTCTCGAGGTGAAGGACACCACTGCCTAGAAATTGTCTTTTCTCTACTTTTGCATTATATTTTGAGGGGGTTTTTCTTCCCACTAGGTTTTCCCTCTTTTCTCCTTTTTATGCATTGTATATGGGTACCTAAAATGGCTGTGTTGTTGGGACTCATTCATTTTGCATCACACTCACCTAAGTTTTGCTTAAGGGGGGGTGTTGGTGTACATGCACCTAGATTAGCTTTAATTCAACTCTAGATATTGCATGCGATGTGCACTTGGCTTAGTTAGTTAACTTACTGCTTGCATGCAATGTTCACTTGGGTTAGTTAGTTAACTTACTGCTTGCATGTGGTGCATGTGCACATTAGCAGAACATAAAACATACTTAACTTGAGTTAGTTTTAACTATCCATAGTTATTGCATGTACAACTAAGATTAACTTAGTTGCTTTTATGTATTGATTCCAAAACTGATATTGCAGAATTAATTTCATTATTTTTTCAACTCTTCCTCACTCCTTCCTTATCTTGCAAGTTTGTTCATTGTTTTGCAAATCTAGATCTTTGTATGTCAAAATCTTACATGAGAACTATGGAAATTCAATCTTCTTCTTCCATCAACGAACCCTGAAATCCTTCTCTTATCCCTCACATAGGATTTTTGACAATTCCTTCTAACCAAGCTCCCTATTATCCCGTCTCTGGCCTTGGAACTCTCCAATCATTAATCTATGGTAGTTGCACTTCCTAAATTTCTACTTTCTTTGTCTACACATTTCCCTGATCAGAGATGGCCGAGGATGTTGAGCTTCCATTCATTTTCTTGACCGGAGATGGCGAGGGATCGATAGTCAGAGATGATCGGGGATCTTTCGTCTTCCATTCAGTTTCTTGACCGGAGATGGTGAGGGATCGATCCTCCGCAGCACCAAAACTTGTCGGGATGGGAAGGTACATGGTTTTCTTTCTTGCAGCTTACTACAAACATGACGCATAATGTAAAAATAAGTTGTCTACCCACGCAGTGGAATAGCTCGGACAACAGTTTTTTGCCAGAATCCAGTCAACTAAAATTCAAAAAATCAAGTAGTTGGAGTGTTTGGAATCCATTTTTTATAGTGGAAATGGATTTACCACTATCAAAAACCCTTAAGGCACTCAAAATACTAAAGTTTAACAATACTAAAGTTTAACAACTGTAAACAAAATTCTGATAAAATCTTTGCCGAATTTTTTCAAAATCTTTGCCCAATTCTAAGCCAAAACACTGCTTTTTTAGACTACGTGATGCAAAAATCCTTGGCCATTGTACGTTTACGGTGATATTACATCTGAATGCATCCTTGATTAAAAAAATGCACGGTCTAAATGGATTTAATCTGTCCTTAAAACGGAAAAAAAGTATTTTTAGCCTGCCCTTTAGATCCGTCCACGCTACACGTTACAAAATGAGTTGTCTCGTTAGTCGTGGTCCCCGGCTGGTGGGGCCGCATGGAGAATCTAGACTGCCCTTTATATACATCAACGTCACACGTCACAAGGAGAAAAGTCTCTCTCAGTTTTGAATATATCCCTGGCACACTCCCTTCCTCTGTGACATTTCTTGTAGAGATCACAACCATACGCGCTTCAACCATACATATAAATACTCGCTCCCACATCTAAAATACTTAACGCAGTGCATCTTCATTTGGTTTGAAATTTGCACTTGACCAAATTGCCACCCTCTACGCCTCCGCCTTCCAGCTTAAATTGTGATTCACTGTTTTCCTACCATTAGAGAGCGTTGGCACTGAGTCCCCAAATATGGAGAAACTTTCCCGAGAGCACCATTCGCGGTCTCCACCAGACAAAGGTCGTGGACAAAATTCCCACCGATTCAAGGGAGTCCGATTGCGAAAATGGGGGAGATGGGGGTCCGAAATCCGGATGCCCAAAACGAGAGCGAAGATATGGCTCGGCTCCTACGAAAAGGCAGAGCAAGCCGCCCGCGCTTATGATGCTGCAGTTTATTGCCTAAGAGGTCCCAACGCCACATTCAACTTCCCAGATTCTGTACCCTCCATTCCCTCGGCGTTTTCTCTTTCGTCCCGCCAAATTCAGGTTGCCGCCGCTAAATATGCCCGGGACGAACTGCCATCCACTTCGCATGCTCCGGACAATAATGATAACAACAATTGTGTCTCCCTCGCCTCCCAGTTGAAATCACCTTTGGTTTCAGAAACAGAGTTAGGGAGCAACAGCGAGCCCATTTCGGAGGAGCGAGATTTCTGGGTGTCTCTGTTCGACACCAATGAGTGCCTTGAATTCCCGAATTACCCGTCCATTGATGATACCTACGCGTTGGACTTCATTCCGCTATGGCAGGATGAGCCGGACGAGTATATCTCCTTGGACTTGTGGAACTTCTGACAAGTTGAGATAAATGAGAACGTGGTCACTGACCAATAATATATTGGCGTACACACACTTTTTACTTTTGACAATATATCAATAACCCATCCTACAATGGAATCTACTTTAAATCAGTTGTTGGCAAGATTATGTAGATCGGATATGTCACCATGCCAATATTATTTTTAACTAGTGATTTGTTTTAAGCAGCTCAAAGAACGGTTCGAAGATCATCATGAGCACAGCTTAACTGTGTACATGTCCCAGTACAGTACCTGAGACTTTCACAATATAGACAGGACCGTTCAACAGTAACATTATTCTTTTTATATATGTTTATTTATTTTTATATATAAACCAGAGTTAATCATGGGAATGTCACCGTTCTTAATTTTTTTTTGTTTTGCACATGTGTACTAAGTGGTTTTATTTTTTTTCTTATGGTTATTGTTTATTGTGTAGGAACATTTGAAAAAAATATAAAAAAATATTTATTCAGAAAAAAATAAAATATATTTAATATAATGTTCAATTTGTTAATACCAAAATCAAAATTTCACTTTGTACTTAAATTACAATAATAAATATATAATAATTACTATAGAAGACAATATTGTACTTGTTTACATCTATTTTAATTCATCAGGTGCTTATAAAATTAAATAAGTATTTTTTTTTTTAATAATAATTATGCAACTCAAAATGTTAACTTTGTGACTTTCAAATTTTATTTTTAAATAAATTAAATTAATGTAATATAAAAATAAAATCTAAACAATTCATAAAGTCAAATATTTAAATTCAAAAACTAAAATATTTTTATGATAAATCATTTAAAAAAAAAATTTGAATAATATTAGCTTGAATAGTATTAATCACATAAATATATTTATTTTAATTTAGTAATAATATTAATCAGTGTTATTTTCTAATTTAATAATAATATTTTTTTATTATTTTCTAATTTTATAATAATACATTTTTATAATAAAATTGAGTTAATGTTTTTGAAATGAAAAAGAATATATATATATATATATATATATATATATATATATATATATATATATATATATAATACTACCAAGATATAAAACTATCTGAAAGAAAGATTCACATTTCAAATAGGAAATAAAAAAATTCAATGTTTTTAAATTCTAAATTAAAGTCTATTAAATTATTTTATATTTTCTTACATTTTGATAGTAAAAATAATAATTTGGAAATAAAATATTAAAAATTATAAATAAACCTAATTTAAATTAGGTTTTAAAAGTATATGAAAGAAAGATTCACATTTGAAATAGAAAAAAAATAATAATTCAATGTTTTTTAAATTCTAAATTAAAATTTATAAAATTGTTTTATATTTTTTTACATTTAATAATAAAAATAATAATTTGGAAATGAAATATTAAAAACTATATCTATTTTTATAATTATAATAAACCGAATTTAAATTGGGTTTTAAAAGAATTTTATTATATTTTTAATTCTTAATTTTCTTTTAGGTTTTATTATGTTTTAAATTATAATAAGATGAATTACACATTTGTTTTATAAAATTATTTTCCTCATAATTTTAATGTTATTTTATTAATTTTGTATTTTTTTTAGTTTAATAGGAAAGAAAATGACATTGTTTAAAAAAAATATTATAATTTTAAATTATTCCAATAACTATGTATTTATGGTTCAGTTTCATTATCTTTTAAATTATAATAAGAGGAAAATTTTACATGATTTTTATAAAGTTATATATGTAGAGGAAATTTTCAAATACAATTATATATATATATATATATATATATATATATATATATATATATATATATAATTAATTGGGTCTATTCACATTCGCTATAAAAACATAGATTACATCATAGGCCTAGAGAGACCAAAACACTGATAAGAGGGAATATTCTGAAGTTCAGCTCACTGACGCACTTGCTTCTCACCCTCTGGGAAAGGGGTTATAGGGAGAGCCACAGAGGGGAGAGTATTGCTAACAAAACCTCAAAAGATAGTACATTGCGGCTATGGAAAAAAGGCCAGAAGGCCTCGAACACATGTAGTAAAACGTAGAATCAAAAAGAGGGTAAACTCGGTGAGGAGGATAATTAGAGGCCTAGAGAGTGTTGCACCTCTTCGTCCTCATTCAGTGAATCATCCACACTGATAGGCCTATCCGTAGTCCCCTCATTAGAGCAGAAGATCTGGTGTCGATGAGTTGAGGGTCTAGCACTTGGGCAATCTGGCCTAGAGGGGCGCTGAGTAGTAGGGACGTCGTCTTCGACCTTGGGGCTCTGCTGGAGGCGTGAAGCTAAACAAATTTTCAAAATGGCATTTTGAGGGGAGCTTCTATCAATGAAACACATATGGTGCACTTCTCTCACATACATGAGAAATTTCTCTGTCAAGGAGTCAATTTTCCATTCTAGAGCTTTGTTGTTGTCATTCTGTTCCTGAAGGGCGATGGCTAGAAGAGTCTTGTTATGCTAATGCAAATCAATGGCCCTATTGTACAGGTTCTCCCGATGTCTGGTTAGACCAGGATCTCGAGTGAAGCGTCAATCGCCTTTGAAGGAACTTCTCTGTGGAGTGTATGGGCTCTGTTCTCCATGTCGACATTATGCCTCTGCATATCCTGGCTGGTGGTGGCCACATAGGTGCTGGCAGATTTTCTAGCCGCAGTCTCAGCACGAGTAGTAGGAGGACGAGAAGATTTAGCCCAGTAGGTGCGACGGTCACGGTGGGCAGGGGGAGGTGGGCGAGAGCGGCGGGGGGCCATGGAGGCAGGGAAAGGAGGAGCAGAGGAGGGGAATGCGTGTGGGTGAGGGGGGAAATTGCGATGGAACAACTTCTAGGGAAGCCGAGTGAAAGCAGGGTTCACCAGAGGAGCAAACAGGAATGAGGAATGAATGAGGAGGAAGGAGATGAAATAGGCGGGCAAGGGGTGAGGTTGCCAGGGTGAGCCTCTGGGAAGCGTGCCGAATGGGCTGTCATTGACATGCAAGAAATTAATGCAGAGAGTGGGTGGATACTGCTGAGAGAAAGTAACTAGAGTACCGCAGGAGGGATCAATCATGGAAAGGGAGGCGAGTGGAGGGTTCATGATTACATAATTGATTAACAGGGGGGATCGAGGTAGAGGCTAGATTGGCCTACTGTGAGTCCAGGGTGCTAACGCGGAGGCAGTCAGATTTGATAGATGGCATAGCGATGGATTCCCAGATTCCCAGTCTGTTGAAGTGAGTCTATTGGATTAGTCAACGCTAGTGTTTGCCACGAAGTTTACAATCTTGTTCGACTTTCCCCTAATTGCTGAGACGGATATGCCTCTAACATTGTGTACAATGTACTTAATTTTTTGTAGGAATTTTTTTATGCACCAATAGTCAGAGACTTGATGAACACTGCATCCCTATTGGATTTCCCAGCAACCTTGGATAGCAATGGTAGAATCTCCTTCTACCAGCAAGGGCCTGAAGTTGTGATATCTGGCGATGTCGAGCCCGTGAGCCAAAGCCTGGAGTTTAGCGTCGTTGTTGATGGTAAAGCCAATGTTCCCGTAACATATCTAAAGAATTGTGCCTTCGTGGTTGTAGAAGATGCCTCCAAAGCTCCTATTACCAGGATTATCCTTAGAAGCTCCGTTGTAGTTGAGGCTAATAATGTTGGGATGAAGAGGGTGTCAGACTGGCTCTAGCAAGGAGGCAAGAGAGGCAGAGTGGTATGAGGGATGGAAGAGGGGAGAGAGGTTAAGAAGGGAGAGAATATGACATTCCTCCCTAGTAGGGGGGGAGGAGGGGTCTGGGACTTTGGCTATGCAAACAGTTTCACGCAAGGTCTGCTTGATGGTGTGTAGAATATGTTCCTCTTTGTTTGCCATGTTTTTGAAGATACGAAAATTTCTTTCTTTCTACAGAGCCCAACATATGATTCCAAGGAGGAGGTTCCAAGCCAGGTTGATGAGGGGATGGGAAGAGAAGGAGGTACAACAAAGGTCGAGGGAGATGAGGATGGAGGAGGGATCGCAATTAGAGGCTTTGAAGATAAAGGAAATCCAGTTCTAGATGTTCGAGCCAAATTGGCAATCATTGAGCAAGTGATTGGTTGTTTCAGGGTTGGATTTGCAAAGAGTGTAGATTGACAGACCTATGAAGCCTTTTTTTGGTAGATTATCCGAGGTTAGAATTTTTTGGTGCAAGACGAGCCAGAGGAAAAGAGAAATTTTAAGCCAGTGATTGTGATTACAGAGCCTTTTCCATTTTATTTCCAAGACGATGGGGTTGGGGTCAGAGAGGAGACTATAAGCCTCTTTGATATTGAAATGGACTGCTACATTTGAACCCCATCTGAGTTTATCCAGCTCTGAATCCTTTTGAATCTGTCTTTTTTGAAGCTCATCTACGAGGATAGCACTAATCTGGAGGTGGTTATGTTGAGCCATTTCATTGTGGTCAAGCCACACCCGCCAATCCATGTTGTCTTCTATTTTCTAGAAGTCTTTGACAACCGTTTTGTTAAGCCTATCCCTGTGCAGCTTGATGGGGAGGAAGATGTTAGTGTTGAGCTTGGGGCATTGTTCCCATGCATCATCCCAGAACAATGCATTCTCCTTGTTGCGCATTTCCCAAAAACAGTGGTTTTGAATGAGATTTTTGTTCTCCCAAGCCTAGTTCCATATCGGTGAACCTTTAAGATTGCCCAAGAGTCTGGTCAGGGAGTCTCGATGATGAGTTGGAGCATACCTGGCTTTCTAGAGCTTGGCGCAGTAGGTGGTAGGATTGGTGATCCATCGCCACCATGTTTTTGGTCCCAAAAATTTTCCAAGGAGATTCAGATCTTTGAGACCGAGACCTCTAGATTTTTTGGGTTTGATGAGTTTGCTCCATGCAATTAGCACCCATTTTCTGTAGTTCACCTTACCCTCTCATAGGAAATATCTTTGGATAGCCTTGATATCGTTAGAGATGGATTTGGGGTGGCAATGGCCAAATATTGGAATTGAGGCATAGCTTGAAGAGTAGAGCGAACAAGGACTAGTCTGCTTGGGAGGTTTAGAGAGTGAAAGGTCCAGTTGGAGATATTTTTTTGAACTTTAGAGATTAGGCATTCCCAGTTACCTTTGGTTAGGGGCTTATCAGTTAGGGGAACTCCCAAATACTTTGAGGGGAAGGAGTTGAGCTGGAAGCCAAGAATACGGGCAATGTTAATTTGAATTACATTGGAGGTATTGAGGAAAAATATCTTGGATTTGGAGTTGTTAACAGAGGAACTGGAGGCTTGAGAAAAATCATTTAGAATTTCCTAGAAGACAAGGGCTTCTTTGACAGAGGGAGTTCCCATGAGGAGCGTATCATCCACAAATTTTTGATGGGTGGTAGGGGGGTTGGCAGGGGGGGTAGAGATTAAGACCAATGACATGGCCATTGGTGGAAGCAACTGTTATGGAGCGGCCAAGACCTTCTGCCATAATGACAAAAAAGAAGGGCGAAAGAGGGTCACCATGCTTGATTCCCTAAGAAGGGTTGATGATGACTGAGGCAAAGCCATTGAGGAGGATGGAGAAGAAAGCCCTCGAAACTAAGGCCATGATCCAATTGATGTTGTCTTTGCTAAAACCAAAGGCGGCAAAAATTTTCCTTATGTAACTCTAATTAATTTTTTCGAAAGCTTTGGACATATCTAGTTGTATAAGCATACTCGGTTTGCATTGATCCTCGAGGGAGTGGAGCACTTCCTCAAACAGGATGATGCTGTCCAGAATTTGCCTACCCTCAACGTATCTAGTTTGGTGGGGTGAGATGAGAAGTGGTAGGAGAATTTTGATGTGGTTGGATAGGACTTTAGAAATGATCTTGTTGATAACATTGCAGAGGGAAATAGGTCTAAATTGTTTGGGGGAGTCTACTTTGTTAGATTTGGGGATGAGGGTGGAATGGCGGCATTGAAGGATTTGAGGATAGATCTTTTAAGACGAGATTCTTCGATTAGATCATAGAATTCATATTTAATCAGGGGCCAGCAGGCTTTGTAGAAATATATAATGAATCCATCTGGTCCAGGGGCTTTTCCATTGGGCATGAAGTGGACTGCTTCTTCCACTTCAACCATTGTTATCTTTTTTGGTAGCATCTGGTTATGATCTCTGGTTAAGATTGTTGGGATGTTCCTGGTGTTTTTCCTTATGTATTTCTCATTATCGTTGTTGGTCTCCACGAGGATGGCCCTAAAGTATTGGTTGAGTTCAACTTCAATCTCAGTATGAGTGCTAAGGATAAGACCCTGCTAGTTTTTGAGACTAAATATTTGGTTGAATTATCTATGTTCGATCATAGATCTATGGAAGAAAGCAATGTTATTTTCTCCATCTTTGAGCCAGATGATTTTTTACTTCTGCCTCAAAAGAGTTTCCTCCTAGGTTTCTCTGTCGTCCCAATTTTTTTGAAGCTTGATTTCCTCCTACTTTTTTTGCTATGACATTCCATGATTGATTATATTATGTTGGAGAGCTTTCATTTTTATCTCAATTAGCTTTCCTTTAGCTACTATTTCTCCAAATTTTTGTTTGTTCTAGGATTTGAGTTCCAATTTGATCAACTTTAGTGTTTGTTGGAAGTTATACATTTTGTTTCCTTGTAGGGAAAGGGGAGCAGACTACCGCTCCTTCATTTTGTCCTGAAATTTTGGATGGGTAATCTAGAAATATTCAAAAATGAATGGAGAGTTTTTAGGTCTTTCAAAGAGCTTGATGTTGAGAAATATGGACCAATGATCCGAGCCAGCTTGAGGGGCTATGCTTGTTTCCATTTACAGGGAGCATAGGAAGAGGTCCTCAGAGAGGAGAAAGCGATCTAACCTTGAGGCGATTTGTCTGTCCCCTCCTCTTCTATTATTCCAAGTATAGGTGCCATTTTTGGTGGAAGTGTATATGAGACCTAATTCATCAATCATGACTTGAAAGGCGATAGATTCAGTGTCCAATCTTAAAAGACCTTCACACCTTTCCCCAAGATTTAGGATCATGTTGAAGTCCCTAGCTATGAAACTAAGGGGGTGGCTGAAGGAGCTGAGATACTTCTTCAGGCTGATGAGCGAGTCCACATGCTCCGAAGCAAAGTGGGGGGCTCAGAAATTAGTGATGCATATTATTTATTTAGTACCATAAATTTGGAGGACAATGGTGAGGGTATGTTTGGAAGCAAGAGATTCATATAAGTGAAACCTGGAGTCCTTCCAAAAGGTTGCGAGCCCTCCCGCAGTGCGAGAGGCCAAATTGGCCAGATGACTATAGTGATTTGTGAAGCGAGAATGTTGAATCGAGTCCATATCATTTAGGTTGCTTTTTTTTTCTTGAAGAAGTACAATGTCATGCTTGTCTGAAGCTATTTTATATTTCAAGATCCTTTTCTTACTGGGACTGTTTAGTCCTCTTATATTCTAGGATGTGTAGATCATGATAAAAAATTGGGGGAGAAAGATATAGTCCTTACCTTGCCTTCATTGACGAGGTAGATTCCGAGCTCTTAAATGAATTTTTTATTGGTTTTCCTGCCTCTTTTCTGAGTCTTCCCTTTGGTGATGTGTTGGCTAGCCTTGAGGTTTTTCATGATTCCTCCTGCTGGGTTTTTCCCCTTGTTTTGTTGCTCGCATTGCCTCTACATACCTTTCTATAGAATGTACGCCTCCTCGATTTTATGTATATGTTCTATGGGAACTCCTTCTATAACTTTTGAATTCCAATCTTTTGTTATTTTTTACAAATCCATCCCCATCAGGACTTGGTCAATTCCTCTTTCCTCTGGCGTTGGTATGTCCTAAATACTTTCCATGTCTATATCATCTTGAGGTATGCTACCATCCTGTGTAAGAGTGATTGTTGTATCCATTTATGTGATGTTTCTATCCATATGTGTTTCCTGCTCGGTATTTGTTTATGTTTCCTTCTTGTGTTGGCCCACATCCTCTTGAAGCGTGGAAAGGAGTTCAAACTTATTTTGCTGGGTGAACTTTGGGGGATCTTTCCTGGTGTTCATTATTTTTAGTTGCTTGTGTTTTCTTCTTTCTTTGGTGAAGCCTTGTTCATCCTTTTTTCTTACTTGATCTTCTTTTTCAGGGATTTTGTTTTGTGGGAAGTCTCCGAGAGATGCCCGTGCTCATGACATTTTCTGTAGCGGAAGGGGATGTGCTCATAATCTATGCTTTGGCTCCATATGTCATCCCTAAAATTTAGTCTAATGGCTTCTGTTAAGGCTCCTGAGACATCGATGTAGGCACATATGCGGGTGTAGGAGATATAGTGTCTGTTTTTTGTGCCTTCAGACATCTTTATGTGTTCTCCAAGTTCATGCCCAATGGCCTTTAGGACTGAGGGTGCCAAGTAGTCGGTGGGAAGAGAGTATTCCCTGATCCAGATTGGAACCCTAGTGAAGTCTTCTTTGTCCGATGTGAATTTTTCCTTCAAATATCTCATGTATAAGCCTGCTGAGTTGAAAAATTAAGGGTCACCTTCGAATATCCTGTCTTTTTTTTCCAGGAGATCAAAGAATACTGTGAAGAAGCCTTTAGAGCAAAACTAGAGTTCGATTTCTCCTCTTGGACTCCATTTGGCATGGATCCATCCTTTTAGAGCTCTCTTTGTGGGCCAAATGCTCATGAATTTACAAATAATCATGCGTTCTTTCATGTATTATCTGTATATGGCTACATCCTAATCCTAAATGATTATTTTGGGGATTTTTGTTGCCCTGGGGTTTCACACATTCTGCCTTTTGGCTCCTTCCTTAGCATTCACTGTCATCTCTGATAGTGTACCTTCAGAGAGGAGAGGGTTTTGATTCACAGAGTCAGTTTCCATGGACGCAGTGGTGGCCGTTGCATTTGTTGTGTTTGGCGAAGGATCAGGAGCAGCCTGATTGAGCTCGTGTAGAGGGGGGTTGGGTCACATCTCAAGGTCTGAGCGAGGGGAAGAAGAGATGTTAGTGAGGCACGTGAAAAAAGAGATGAAGGGCTTTTGGTAGGTCTTGTCAGCTAGGTCTCTGAAGGATGGAGCTTGCAGGCCTCCATCCAGCTCAATAGAGGGAGCCTGCGAAGAGATCAACAGGTCATCGATGGTAGGGCCTGCAGCAGCCAGAGGGTGGGGACGCAGACCAGCAGGTTGCTCAGGGCATCAACTAGGGTTTTTTTGAATTTGTGACTTTTATTGGAATTTTGTTTTTCATGATTCCAGATATCAACTATAGTTATAGTTTTAAGTTTTATTCTATTTTGTTTTTAATTAATCAAAATCAAAATTAGTTGTTTTCATAACTATAAAAAAATAAAAATTATATCGTACTCATTTTTATTTTAAATCTAATAATATATATATATATATATATCTAGTTTTAATAAACTAATAATTTATTTTTATACAGATAATTGTTTTCTAAATTACATTTGATAATTGAATAAATTAATTAATAATTATATTTAAAAATAAAATCAAGGTTGTAAATCCCATGGGAAGGAAAACATCTATTCCAAAAATATGAATAAATAGAAGCCACCTCCTCTTCCTCTTCACCCCCACTTCTTGTAACGTGTTAAAAAAAACTTTACAAAACAAAACAAAAAAATTGTTTTATTTCTCCTTATTACCTAACTTACCGGCTATATTTCAACCTTGGCTTTTTACAATTCTTTAATTAATGTCCTTATATTTACATATACGGTAATATCCAAGTTTCTATCCCAACAACTAATCTATAAATTTTATTATATCAACGTGTTAATGGTTAGCTTGTTTGTATATATATATATATATATATATATATATATATATATATATAGACAAGGGTCAATGAGTGAGTTGGGTGTTCAATTTCCTTAACCACTACAGTCTCATCAACATTTATGATATAATATTGGTGTTCAGTGCTTTTATGCTCCATGTGAACTCATCACTTCAGGTTTATTTTCCCTTACGGTTTACCTGGGTTGGTTTGAACCCATCGAAACTTCTCGAATGATGACCTAGAATTTTCCTTAGGACGAAGATTCCACCGACTGGAGCAGTCAAGACATGTGGTTTTGTTACCACCGTGGATCCATCAAGATAATATTTTGACATCTCTCATTTGGAATTTGGTTGTTAGGGTAATGATTCCCTTCCCTCTCTATCGTAATTTGTCTCAATCATTCATCTCTTCATCACTTCAATTAAGGCCCTGTAACTTCAGAATAATTCTAGGTTTCTTTCTGGTTCTTCAAGAAAAATACAACAAAGGTTCCTAGGTAAACACCCGTTATCAGCCTAGCATGGAGCTTCAAGGTTATGAGTTAAGGTATTCCTCTTTATTTATCTTTTGAATATATGTTTCATTTACTGTACTGATAGGGTCGCCGCTTCAAAAATGGTGGAACTTTATCAAAACTTACCGTCGTTGTCTAGTTATACACTTCTAGTGATAAGATTCCTCTTGTGAACAACAGTGATGGTATTTATATTTTTTTTCTTATATTCTGTAATCATTTTTCCTCCCAAAGAGTGAAAGAAGTTCATATTGTTTTCATGGTTGAAGGCAATTTCTTGGGCATGGTCTTGTTTTGAACCCCGAAAGTTGGATCAATCGCCCTTCCAGGCTATACAACAACCCTTTTCTTCCTAAGGAATTATTTCAAAAGTATTACATTCTCTCTGTCAGATAAACGAAATAGGGAAACATCGTTTGCACTATTTCTGGTTTAGGGTTTTTATGTTATAACAAGTTCGACTAAGGAATTTCCACCTTGGGCTTAACGTTCCAGTTATTTTATATTATGTTTTCATAACACTTGAAATTGTATTGGTTCCGTTTTACTGAACACATTTGGAAGGAATTTATGTAGTGGTCTAACCACAAAATTCAGAAATGTTTAAGTTTCGATGTTTATGGCTATGGAAATGGCTCGTCATAATAGTTATTTTAAATTTGTTGGTATTTTTATATGGCTTAAGTTGATATTTCCCTTTTCTCAGTGATGCTCTTTTTCCTCCATTTAGAGCATTTATTTTGTGTTAATTATTTCCAAGCATAGATTTCAGCACCCTGCGGAAAAACATCCTTACACAAGTAAAATTCCTTCTCGACCCATGTGGTGTTGTATATTTATTTTCTTCTAATAACTTGGACTGTTCATGGGAGATCCCCTTCCATCCTCTTCGAACTAAAAAAGTATATGATTGTTGATTAGAATGCATGTATCGTAGTTCATTTCTCTAGACAGTAGAATTTCTTCTCCTAACCATAGGTTTTTCAATTTAATTAAATAATTTGTTTAGTGTTATACAAGTACTTTCTACTAGTGGTAATTTAATGAATACGGTTATGTTTGCTCAGACTACCCTGGTTGTTATCTTTTTCATATTTTTACCTCAGCTTCCTATCAAAATTAGTTTAGTTACTAGTCATTAGAGAACTCATTTCTTCTTAGAGAAAAATTGTATGTAAGAATTTTCACTCTTTGTGATATAATTTCTAATTTGTTTGAGTTTAGTAGAAAGGCACTATTCCTTCTCTAATTATTCGGAAGTATCTAGATTATTAACACCAATCATTCAAGAGAAATAACATTCCCATAAATTCTTAATAAAATTCATTCAACAAAAATTACATTTCCATAAATTCTTAATAACATTCCTTCAACAAAAATGACATTCCCACTTCTTTATTTTTTTATATATTCAATATCAGGTGTTTCCTTACTAGAAATAAAGTCTCCCTAAAAGTTCTAAATTTTATGATCACACTTATCTATATTATCTATATCAACTTGGAAAAGAGATAGAAGAGGTTGCACCTCCCAACCGTCGAGTGTAGAAATTACGTCCAGACTCTCCCTCAAGCCTCTTCGTTCCAAGTAGACTATAAGCATAACAAGTTCTTAGAATTTAAGGCCTGAAATACAACCCAGAAACCTAACCTAGTGATTCCATTGGTTCAACCCAACTCAAGAATATACCCACATAGTTCTTCCTTTTCCTGAAGAGTGTCCTACTTCAGGTTATCCTTTCTCTCGGTTTCCTCTTTTTTCTTCTCATTCCAGGTAATTTTCTCTTTTATATTCCAGGAATGAGGGAGTAACCATTTTTTAACTACTTGGAACTAAATATTACCTCATTGGAACCTTTTATCATAGCTTCCATGACTTATCCTTTCTATAAAAATAAAATGTGCATCTGTATAAAACAAGCTCGTATGTCTGATTTAAATGCATGTTTCAAAATTGCTAGTTCTACTTAAAACCATAATGTGTGAAAACTTTTTACATTGTCAAGGGGTGTTAAAACTACCATCTCTTGTGTGAAACACTCTCCCTGGTGTTCATCCTCGACTTTGAAACATATATGGGTATAATTTCCTCATGAAACGTTCATCTTCCTAGGTAGCTTCTTCCGGCCTAAAGTGCTTCCATTGCACTTTAACCTGGATGATAGCTCACATTCGTAACATTGCTTCTCTTCGATCGAGAATACGTAGGGCTTCTACCATGAATTCTCTGTCTAGTTTTACCTGCCAACTTCATAAAATGTTATTAGTCCATGTTGACATTTAATAAATAGTACCAACTAATTACGTTAAAATTAATCATTAACATACTTCCTTTTATATGGGTGAAATCACGAAGTTGGGAAACACTTTTTGGCGGACGGCTAGAATTTGAGAGAAATTTTTAATTTCTCGTCCGAGAAAATAGTCAACTCTATTTCTCGACCGAGAGTTTTAAAAACTCTCGTCCGAGAGTTTTATTGGGTTTAACCAGAGTTAAAAATCTCTCAAACGAGAGTTATGCATTTTCTCGTCCGAGATTTTTATTGACGGAAACTCTCGGGAAGACTTTCATACGAGAGTTTAAAAAACTCTCGACTGAGAGTTTAGAAAACTCTCGTATGAGAGTTTTCAAAACTCTCGTATGAGAGTTTTCAAAACTCTCATCCGAGAGTTTTCAAAACTCTCATCCGAGAGTTTTATTCCTATAATAAAACACAACAATTAATTATTAAGTTTTTAGAATTGGTACTTTATATAATTTAAATAGTACTTTATTAAAATTAAAAAATGATAAAAAAATAATAAAATTATAATTTTATTTTAAATTATTTTATTATTATTAATGATAAAAAATACATGAAGATTTAATTAAATAAAATTTGTTACAATATTTTGTAATATCAATGTTATATAAAAAACAAAAAATATTTTATATAAAACTAATTGATATATTAATATAAATAAAATAAAATTCTAAAACATAAATCAAAATAAAAACAACTATATATAATTTATATAATATTTTTTTTGAAATTAATGAATAAATTTAAATTTAAAAACAATTGACTAAATGCAATGAGGTGATAAAGGAGACAATGCATAGCACCTTAATATCGTTATAAATTCTTGGAAATCTCGAGAAATTTTTGAAGTGAGGTGAGCTTCTTGGAATGGGTCACTTTATCTTCCACTTCAGTTTCACACGATTAACTTAAAAGGAAGTCTATTTTTCTAGGTATGGATGTAAGGGAATAAACAATATTATTTGAACATTGAGTGAGATGCCCTCCTTGGAATGGGTCCTCTTATATTCCACTTTAGTTTCACAAGATTAAATTGAAATGAAGTTTATTTTCCTAGGTATGGATGTAAGGGGATAAAGAATATTATCCGAAAAGGAAATGAATGTTAAGTGTGACATTCCAAGAAGAAGTGTATGGTATTGGAGAATTATGTTATTGCATAAAACTAAACCTTGACCCCTTAAACCTTAATTCCTAACCCCTAACCCCTAAAACCTTAACCCCCTAAACCTTAAACCTCTAAACCCTTAACCCCTAACGCATTTACCCCCACTAAACCTCTAACTCCCTAACCCATTTACCCCCACTAAACCTCTAAATCCCTAACCCATTTAACCCCTAAACCCTTAACCCCTACCCCTAACACGTTAACCCCTAACCCATTTAAGCACCTAAACCCCAAAACCCCTAACTCCTAACCCCTAAAATCCTTAACTGCTAAATCCCCTAACACCCTAAACCTCTAAACCAATCCTAACCCATTTAACCCCCTAAACCTCAAAACCCCTAACCCCTTAAACCCTAATTCCCAACCCATAACCCTTGACCCCTTAAACCCTATTTCCTAAACCCTAAACCCTTAACCCTTAACCCCTTAAACCCTAATTCCAAACCCCTAACCAATTCAACACCCTAAACCCCTAAAAACCTAACCCATTTAAGTGTTTATTCCATTTAACCCCCAAAACCCTAACCCCTAACCCCTAAAATCCTTCACTGCTAAATCCCCTAAACCTCTAAACCTATAACCCATTTAACCCCCTAAACCCTAAACCTCTAAACCCTTAACCCGTAACCCCTTAAACCCTAATTCCCAACCCCTAACCAATTCAACACCCTAAACCCCTAAAAACCTAACCCATTTAACCCCATTAACCCCTAACTTCTAACCCCTAAAATACTTAACTGCTAAATCCCCTAACCCCCTAAACCTCTAAACCAACGATAACCCATTTAACCCCCTAAACCCTAAACCTGTAACCCCTTAAACCCTAATTCCCAACCCATAACGCATTCAACCCCTTAAACACCTAAACCTCTAACCCATTAACCCTTGACCCCTTAAACACTAATTCCTAACCCTTAACCCATTTAACCCCCTAAACCCTAAACCTCTAAACCCTTAACCCCTAACCCATTTACCCCCACTAAACCTCTAAACCCCTAACCCATTTAACCCCTAAACGCTAAACCTCTAAACCCCTAACCCATTTAACCCCTAAACGCTAAACCTCTAAACCCTTAACCCCTACCCCTAACCCATTTAAGCCCTGAAACCCCAAAAACCCTAACCCCTTAAACCCTAATTCCCAACCCCTAACCCTTGACCCCTTAAACCCTAATTCCTAACCCCTAAACCCTTAAACCCTAATTCTCAACCCCTAACCAATTCAACAACGTAAACCCCTAAAAACCTAACCCATTTAAGTGTGGATTCCATTTAACCCCCAAAACCCTAACCCCTAACCCTTAAAATCCTTCACTGCTAAATCCCCTAACCCCCTAAACCTCTAAACCTGTAACCCATTTAACCCCCTAAACCCTAAATCTCTAAACCCTTAACCCCTAACCCCTAAAACCCTAATTCCCAATGCCTAACCAATTAGACACCCTAAACCCCTAAAAAACTAACCCATTTAACCCCATTAACCACTAACTTCTAACCCCTAAAATCCTTAACTGCTAAATCCCCTAACCCCCTAAACCTCTAAACCAACCCTAACCCATTTAAACCCCTAAACCCAAAACCTATAACCCCTTAAACCCTAATTCCCAACCCATAACCCATTCAACCCCTTAAACACCTAAACCTCTAACCCCTTAAACCTTGACCCCTTAAACCCTAATTCCTAACTGGGCTAACCCATTTAACCCCCTAAACCCTAAACCTCTAATCATTTAACCCCTAACCCATTTACCCCCACTAAACCTCTAAACCCCTAACCCATTTAACCCCTAAACCATAAACCTCTAAACCCTTAACCCATACCCCTAACCCATTTAAGGCCCTAAACCCCAAAACCCCTAACCACTTCAACACCCTAAACCCCTAAAAACCTAACCCATTTAAGAGTGGCTCCATTTAACCCCCAAAACCCTAACCCCCAACCCCTAAAATCCTTCACTGCTAAATCCCTTAACCCCCTAAACCTCTAAACCTATAACCCATATAACCCCCTAAACCCTTAACCCCTAACCCCTTAAACCTTAATTCCCAACCCATAACTCTTGACACCTTAAACCCTAATTCATAACCCCTAAACCCTTAACCCCCTAAACCCTAAACCTCTAAACCCTTAACCCATAACCCATTTACCCCCACTAAACCTCTAAACCCCTAACCTATTTAACCGCTAAACCCTAAACCTCTAAACCCTTAACCCCTACCCCTAACCCGTTAATGCCTAACCCATTTAAGCCCCTAAACCCCAAAAACCCTAACCAATTCAACACCCTAAACCCCTAAAAACCTAACCCATTTAAGTATGGATTCCATTTAACCTCCAAAACCCTAACCCCTAACCCCTAAAATCCCTCACTGCTAAATCCCCTAACCCCCTAAACCTCTAAACTTGTAACCCATTTAAGCCCCTAAACCCAAAAACCCCTAACCAATTCAACACCCTAAACCCCTAAAACCCTAACCCATTTAAGTGTGGATTCCATTTAACCCACAAAACCCTAACCCCTAACCCCTAAAATCCTTCGCTGCTAAATCCTGTAACCCCCTAAACCTCTAAACCTATACCCCATTTAACCCCCTAAACCCTAAACTTCTAAACCCTTAACCCCTAACCCCTTAAACCATAATTCCCAACCCATAACCCTTGACCCCTTAAACCCTAATTCCTAACCCCTAAACCCTAAACATCTAAACCCTTAACAGCCAAACCATTTACCCTTACTAAACCTCTAAACCTCTAACCCATTTAACCCCTAAACCCTAAACCTCTAAAACCTTAACCCCTACCCCTAACCCGTTAACCCTTAACCCATTTAAGCCCCTAAACCCCAAAACCCCTAACCCCTTAAACCCTAATTTCCAACCCATAACCCTTGACCCCTTAAACCCTAATTCCTTACCCCTCAACCCTTAACCCCTAATCCCTTAAACCCTAATTCCCAACCCCTAACCAATTCAACACCCCAAACCCCTAAAAACCTAACCCATTTAATTGTGGATTAAATTTAACCCCCAAAACCCTAACCCCTAACCCCTAAAATCCTTCATTGCTAAATCCCCTAACCCCCTAAACCTCTAAACATGTAACCCATTTAACCCCCTAAACCCTAAACCTCTAAAACCTTAACCCCTAACCCCTTAAACCCTAATTCCCAACCCCTAACCAATTCAACACCCTAAACCCCTAAAAACCTAACCCATTTAAGTGTGGATCCCATTTAACCCCCAAAACCCTAACCCATAACCCCTAAATCCTTCATTGCTAAATCCCCTAACCCCCTAAACCTCTAAACCTGTAACCCATTAACCTCTAAACCTATAACCCCTTGGAAGGATTGTCTGTAAGTGGAGGGCCCGGTTATTGAGCCGGCCATCCTTTTCCGTCTCGGAGCAGGTAAAGCCATCCCTCCTTCAATAGAAAAAATTAGCTCTTCCCAGCTGGTTTGCTGCTGGGCGAGGCTGTAACTTACTATTAGCCGAATCAAGCAATGGTGGCTGACCACCATGTCTGCATGCTGTGCTTTTCTAATTCCACGAGAAATATCATGCAATAAAGAGTTTAAGAATGCAGGTAAATTGATAGTGCATTTTTGTTTTAGCACAGCTAACAACTTAAGATGGCGAGGTCTTACCACGTCTTTTCTACCGTCGCATGTTATGTAAGCCTGCACGATCCTGGCTAATTTTGTCCATGGTTCGCCTAGCGACGCCGGGTGTACTCCTCTCCCTTTGACTATTAGCCTCTGTCCTTCATCTTGAAAGATTTGCATGGCCTCCCGAATTCTGATTTTCTTCTGAGTCCAGACAGTTCCCTGTGTGGGGATGTCGGATACTTCTACAATTATCTCATCAGTCACCGCTATCTACCTTCCTCTGACTGTGGAGGAACCTTCCTGTAGATTTAAAAAGAATTCAGTAGCCACTGCTTCATTGGATTGTTGCATTCTCATAAAGTATGTAATCCATCCCAGTTTGTCTAATATTGCCCGTGCAGCATCAGAGACAACCAACGTCTGAGGTTCGCTGCGAATTGAACGTCCGCCCATTTCTGTTCTTCGTTAATTGTTCTCAACACATAGTAACCTTAATGGAACAGCACAGTGCACAGTTCGCTAAAATTCGTTATTTTCTGAAAATGCAAGGGTTTTAATTCATAAAAATCTATTGCAGAGATACAGGTGAAGAAATTTTGGGTATCTGATCTGCATGCAGATATTTCCGCCCCCCAAACGAATGAAAGGTCGACCTCGACCGTCGATTAAGGTGCAATGTGTGGAACAACAATAGGACAGCAGTGAAAAAACAGGCGCAATCATGATAAAGTCAATCAAATTAAGTAATTACTGAAATCGATGCGTAAGATAAATTGGTAATAATGAGGGAATCACGTTGTAATAATTCAAGTATGAGGTGAAGGGACAGCAAAAGATTAATGTAATTGCGCTATTTACCACATTAAAGTAAGATGACCGATTTATAATATTTTTCATGTGTGATGGTTCGGGGATAGAACTTAAGGAATTTTATGCATTTCTTTTGATATTCAATAAAAATTATAGGAAAGAGGGTTAAATAACTATTGATTTGTATAAGTATGACTTCAATACCATTAACAGAGCTCTGCTGCCCACAGGTGTCCATAAAAAAAAATGCTCACAAATTCAAAATACAAACTTAAAACAATCGTTCAAAAAGTGTTGTTCCTTTAAAAGGAACAGCAAAGATAATCTGTGAAACTGTTGTTCCTTTTAAAAGGAACAGCAAGGAAATGCTCTGCAGACATGCTGTTCCGTTTGAAAGGAACAACAAAAACACTGCGCGAAACTGATGTTCCATTCGAAAGGAACGGCAGAAAAATATCCTACGAAGGTGTTGTTCCTTTGGAAAGGAACAACAAAAACACTCTGCGAAACTGTTGTTCCTTTCAAAAGGAACAGCAGAAGTGTTGTTCCGTTAGAAAGGAACAGCAACGCGAAAAAAACACAGAATTTTTATTATTTTTCGTTTTTAAAGAAACTAAATTCAAACGAAATAAAGAAGTATTAACTAAACATCCATACCTAGGAAAATAAACTTCATTTCAATTTAATCTTGTGAAACTACAGTGGAATATAGGAGGACCCATTCCAAGAAGGGCATCTCACTCAATGTTCAAATAATATTGTTCATTCCCTTACATCCATACCTAGGAAAATAGACTTCCTTTCAAGTTAATTGTGTGAAACTGAAGTGCAAGATAAAGTGACCCATTCCAAGAAGCTCATCTCACTTCAAAAATTTCTCGAGATTTCCAAGAATTTATAATGATATTAAGGTGCTATGCATTGTCTCCTTTATCACCTCATTGCATTTAGTCAATTGTTTTTTAAATTTAAATTTATTCATTAATGTCAAAAAAAATATTATATAAATTATATATAGTTGTTTTTATTTTGACTTATGTTTTAGAATTTTATTTTATTTATATTAATATATCAATTAGTGTTATATAAAATATTTTTATTTTTTTATATTTAGTTTTTATTCCTGGAGTGTTTAAGTATATTATATTGAAAAGAACATATTGACATTCATCTAAAACTTAGATTCCTTAAATTATTTCTATTATCATGAATATTTATATTTTTGTATTAAATTTGACTCATGAATAATAGATTTTGTAAAAAAATATCTTACCTAGTATAAAGTTATTTAACAATATATTAATATTGTGTTTCTTACTATTATTGGCCATTTTAAATTGACACTAACTATTTTTCCTATGTTGAGTACAAATTTATTATACTAGTACAATGTTGGCACCACTTCAAAAACTATAAGAGGAAATATTTTATAAGTCTAGTTGTGTTGTTCAATAATCAAAATCATTTTTTTATAAATTAGAGTGCAACAAAACAACAAATTTGATTTGATTTATATCAATTATAAAAAGGAATATTAAAGAAAACCCACTTCAAACATTATTACAAGTGTCTAACATTTTTTCATCAAGTGTTTAAATGGTTTATATTAAATATAATACTAATTAGCTACTCCACTATTGTTTTAATAGATCAAGTTTAGAAGATGTTTTTTAAGTGCATTATTGAATTTGATTATGCATATTTGATATGGTGAGAAGTCATGTTGGTCAAACAAAGCTTTGAAAACTTAAATATTTTATAGCATTGTCATGTCATTTGTATCACCACATGATTACATTGAAAATACTAAATGATAGAAAACTTCTCCAAAAATAATATTTAGAGAATATTTGATATACAACAAATGTTGAAAAGTGTGTCAAAATGTATATTAATAGATCCTTCAAAAAATAAATTACATTCATGAATCATATAAACCTAATCTTAAGATATTCGCTCAAGTAGTTCAAGAACAACTTCTACACCATATTTATTTATCTTGGTCTTCTTGCAATGTTCTTTCTTTGGCATCCATGCCTACACTATGGTATTAATTAGAATGGAGCCATGTTCTGTGTCATCAGGATTTGTTATCCAATATTGCTCTAAAAATTTTCCATTGTGTTTTCCAGAAATAGGCTTCTACCAATCAACCTTTACATGAAGATTCTCACTTTCATTATCCCTAAAGATATCTGGGATGGATTTTGTCATCCAAATCATCTCTCTTGCATCCTCATTTCCTGATCTAACTAGCAACATCTTTCCTTTCTCAACATCAATCATTGGATTGAATGTTGGCTTTGGCTCGTTTCATTTGGGTCCAACATATATCGGTTCATCTATTGCATTATCAAAAACTCCATCCATAATACTTGACATTACATGGAGTGCATTACGATCAACATCAACAATGTGCCTTGTCTTGGGCCAGAAATCCTCAAAAGATGAATCACTTCTATATATTATTCTATGATCATTGTAGATTCCATCTAATGTATCAAGAACTCTTTCCCAATACACTACTTTATTTTTCCATTCCTCCGTAACAATTGGTGAATCCTCATTCTCGATAGTGTCTTTCCACATTTTTATGTATGATGTTATCCCTTCCTTTAGTTCTTTTAAATAGGAATTATTCTTTTTGGAAGCTAAGAAATATGGGTTCCCTATGGGAATTATAGGTCGACCTTCATCATCTATATTCCATAACTCAACTGATTCTGACCACTCAATATCTCTAATGGATTCTTTCTACCTTAGTACTGGAATATCATTGAGTACAAGAAACTGGAAGTATTGAACATTAAGATGTCCAACTAGTGCATTTTTCCCTCGTTGATGTATCCATTAAGGAAACTTTTGAAGTCATAGACATTGTCAATATGTGTGGGTGGAAGCACTCGATTTTCTTCAATTATGTGATATGTGTCCATCATTTCAGGTAAAGAATATATATCTTTACTTTTTAGGTTAGAAGACATTCTTCCGTAGATTCCATCTATGTCTTCATGGGTGTGCCCCACAAGCAAGAATCCAACCTCAATAGTGATGAAGACACCAAGTGCAGTTAAAAGTGATAGAAACATGAAAAGATAGTGATTCTTATTATCACTTGCTATATTGTCCAATTGTAACAACAAATGTGGAGGGAGAGGTTTAAAATCAACATATTGACTCTTTGATCTTCCATGAGATATAAAAGCATCCTTGTACACTTGACATTTTGAGTAAATAGAGGTGTCAAGTAATGCATTTGTAAGTGGGTTTCTTGAACTTCCAATCTCATAAAGTAGATCACCATACATATCAATTTGTGGGTCTTCAAGGTCCCTTAAGCACTTTTCAAGGGATGTGATAGTAAATTGTGATCCCATATGTACAATTGGCAAGGAGAAATGACCAAAACCTCATGTCTTATGCCCATGTGTTAGCATACCGGTCAATGACAAACCTAAATTTGTTCCTACAATATATTTTGATTTGACACGTAGCCTTGGGATTGAAGTCTTTGTTTTATCCATTTTATCATGGATAATGCTCAAATACTCTTTTGGAAACCACTTTGACATAATTCTATTGGCATAGTAGCAATATCTTCCACACATAACAATCTTGTTATGTTTGTTCAACCTACCTTGTGCCTTTTCATCCAACTCTTTTGTAGTCGCTGACTTCATCTGTGCTTTCAACACTACATTCACTACATTTACTGAAGTTGGTGTTCTTTGAAAATGCCACATCTTGAAACTTAGTATTCCAGATCTTGCTCATTGTTGACTGTGATATTGATGGGTAATTGAGCTTTTGAAGAGCCACATTGATCTCTTTTAACAAAGAATTTTGTGTGTAAGTCGAAGGAAGCAATATTAAAGGAGAAGATGTTCCATCTTCTTCAACCTGACGTGTTTGGTTTGGTGAAAAATTTGAATTATCCATTACAAATTTGTGCAATATTTCTATGGCTGCCACGGTGTGTGCTTGTGCTTTGCATGTGTTGGTGTTACCATGAATAGCTTTGATCTGTCCATGTCGGAAATAATGTTGGTAGTTATAGAATGTGCTTCAAGGAATCTTATGTATCTTATACCATGCTTTCTTACAAATAATATTCCCATTAAATCTCATGTCCTTTACATTTCTAGTAATATGTGGTAGGCCATGGCCATGGTTCCTTGACATGACTGTGTTTGACATTGGTGAATTCAAGAAATTCGCTAATACCATTTTTATTTATTTGCCTCATACCCCTTCTAGCACCTGCAATGGCCTTCCTATCCACATGTTAAAACAATATTTTCTACAACATACATCTGCTGCCAAAAGTCAAATTTCTTTCTCTTCATCTACTTTTGTTTGACATTTTTCAATTTTTGTTGTAGCCATAGCTCGTTTAATCCTTTTATATGGCCTTGTTACATGCATATCAATTGAGTTTCTAACTTTTTCATTACAAAGAGGCCCATCCCATTCGTTTAAAGGATTTGTGTCCTCTATAACATCCCATATCACCATTTCCTTGGGTGGCTCCTTGAACTTTTCATTAACCCTTAATATCACACCTTTGTTGTCCACCAACTTATTTCTTGGCCATATAACCAAAAATGTATAGACTTATCCCCAATTCAACATATTCCACAATTTCCATCTATCTCTTCCAAAAAAACACCAAATTCCATTTCACCTAGTGCTTCACCTTCAACAATGTCATCCTCGCGGACATTAACTAGCATTCCTTTGGCAATGCACATGCTTGTTCCCATGCATTCATGTGTAAAAGGAACCTTTGCACATATGAATCTAACCCTATCTTGCGGAATATTTATGGCATGATCATTTCAGTGAGGTTGCAAATCTAATTCTGACCAAATCTCATAAGATTCCAATGCACCCCCTAGTGTATGTTTAAATCATGTTGTATGTGGTAGAGCAACATCATGTTTTAACACCTTCTCAATTTTAACCATTATACATCATTTCTTTACCATCTTTCCATGCACTTTATGTCCAAGCTTTATATTGAATATGGAGCCCTCACCCACCTTCACTCCATGTTGTAGAAGATCTACCTTGTCTCCAATAGAAAATGTAGAAGAAACTTGTGCCTCAAATCCATGATCTTCCATGGATGTATGTACCCTTCATCAACATCCTCAATCAAATTTGGTTGAGAGACATCAATTATCAAAATTGCAACATAACATGCATTAACCCTTTATTCGGCATAATAAGTTCCAGACTCTGTAGATTCGACCCTTCCTAGCCCAACGGCTTGATCATTAATAAGGAGATCAACATAATCCCTTTTGCCAAAATTATATTTTCCATTCTAGCTTGTACCAATTTTGTAACAACAATTAAATCATAAATTGTAATTAAAAGGTTGAACCATGTGAAGTGTGATTTTATATTTTCACAAAAACAAACAACTTTCAAAAAAGTAATATAGATGAAATAACTTGAATAGTATGGTAGTCATATTGTATGTAATGAAGCATTGTTCCCCACCATCTAGTGCCTACTACCAAAAATTACTTTACATGCAAATTACGCAAAAAAACATATATGAAGACCATGCAATTAGAGATGTAGATAGTAGCATAGAATGGAAAATATCAATTCATATCAAACCACCAAGTTCCCATTTAACTTCAGAAATGACGCTTGTAGTCTTGATGCATGTGTATGAATAATGATCATAAGAAATTTGTAGAAGTTCAAGAACCAAAACATAGTCCATTAGAAAATCTAAGAAATTCCAAGATTGATGCTACATAAGATGTCTAAAAGCCCCATGAAAAGGAGAAATTATATTTTCACTTAGTGAGGATGTTTGATGTACATATGAATCTAACCCTGTCTTGGGGAATATTTATGGCATGATCATGACAGTGAGGTTGCAAATCCGATTCTGGCCAAATCTCATAAGATTCCAATGCACCCCTAGTGTATGCTCAAATCCTGTTGAATGTGGTAGAGCAGCATAATGTTTTGACACCTTCTCAATTTTAACCACTATGCATCCTTTATTTACCATTTTTCCATGCACTTTATGTCCAAGCTATGTATTGAATATGGAGCCCTCACCCACCTTCACTCCATGTTGTAGAAGATCTACCTTGTCTCCAATAGAAAATGTGGAAGAAACATTTGCACCTATAAATGAATGTAAATAAGGTTAGTATTTACTAAAAAAAAAAAAGTATTATACATTTGAACACATGCTTCAATAATTTGATTTACCTATGTTGTGCCTCAAATCCATGATCTTCCATGGATGTATGTCCCCTTCATCAACATCCTCAATCAAATGTGGTTGAGTGACATCAATTATCAAAATTGCAACATAACATGCATTAACCCTTTCTTCAGCATAATAAGTTCCAGACTCTGTAGATTCGACCCTTCCTTGCCCAATGACTTGATCATTAATAAGGAGATCAACATAGTCCCCTTTTGCCAAAATTTTATTTTCCATTCTAGCTTGTACCAATTCTGTAACAAGAATTAAATCATAAATTGTAATTAAAAGGTTGAACCATGTAAAGTGTGATTTTATATTTTCGCAAAAACACACAACTTTCAAAAAAGTAATATAGATGCAATAATTTAAATAGTATGGTAGTCATATTTTATGTAATGAAACATTATTCCCCACCATCTAGTGCCTACTACCAAACAGTACCTTACATGAAAATTACACAAAAAACATATATGAAGACCATGCAATTAGAGATGTAGATAGTATCATAGAATGACAAATATCAGCTCATATCAAGCCACCAAGTTCCTATTTAACTTAAAAAATGACACTTGTAGCCTTAATGCATGTGTATGAATAATTATCATAAGAAATTTGTAGAAGTTGAAGAACCAAAACATGGTCCATTGGAAAATCTAAGAAATTCCAAGATGATGCTACATAAGATGTCTAAAAGCCTCATGAAAAGGAGAAATTACATTTTCACTTAGTGAGGATGTTTGATGTTTGAACTTGATAATCAAAAGCCAACTAGAGGTTTTCTTCCAAATAAAAGTTTTGAATGACAAATATCAACTCATATCAAACTACCAAGTTCCTATTTAACTTCAAAAATGACACTTACTTCAGAAATGACACTTGTAGTCTTAATGCATGTGTATGAGTAATGATCATAAGAAATTTGTTGAAGTTGAAGAACCAAAACATGGTCCTTTGGAAAATCTAAGAAATTCCAAGATTGACGCTACATAAAATGTATAAAAGCCCCATGAAAAGGAGAAATTATATCTTCACTTAGTGAGGATGTTTGATGTTTGAACTTGATAATCAATAGCCAAACTAGAATTTTTCTTTAGTTCAACAGAAAAGAAATTGCATTTTACAAATCTTTAGATCCAATGTTAGCACTCCCTACCTATTCACATTTAAGGACATACTATTTAGGATTGATACAAAGGGATGTTAACTTTAGGTCCTCGAAAAGAGTAGATTTGAGTTTTCCTACATTTTTATGTTGATGAGGAAGAGTCTTACCTTATGCATCCAAACATTAGTGAAATTGTTTTTGGAAGTTCATAACTATACAACAAAATACAGAGAAAAACAATACATGTTAAAAAATTGAACTTGATACTTTAAAGTCGCATACATGTGCATTGGAAGCAAAATATAGTATACCTCAATAATACATTTATTCATAAACTTCAAAGCTATACAAAGATCACAGTATTCTCCATGGATCAAATAATTATGATTGGATTATTGTGTTTGTGCCAAAAGGAAATCTATACCATTATCTTTCCTTCCAACTCAAGCACAAATGTAGTGCCAACAACAACATATATCTATATAAAATTATTTTGCACTGTCATTGATCTCCATAAATTGTTCCAAATTCAATAAAAGGGCACATCAAAAGCTATAACTCTAACCATTGTGATTATTGAGACAATGTCACCCCTAGAGCATTAGTTGCATAAGTGTAATGGTGTCTATAAGAAAGCTAGTAATCACTAGGTATCCTTCTAGCATAATCACAAATGCACTGACAAGAATAATATCATAGCACTAACCTTGGTGAGCATGAAATCTTGATAGTTTTACTTTTGGAACAAGAACAAAGAAATCTAGTGCATTCTATAATTCCTTCTAACACAAATACAAACACATTTCCAAAAATAATGTTGCATTGTGAAAAAAATCTAACAAATGAAAGATTTATTTCTATCACAAACACAAACACATTTTCAACAATAACAGTGCAAGATGAAGGAAATTTAAGACATTATAACCTTCCTTCTAGCATAACAAAAAACATATTTCTAATAACAACATAATGTTATGAAGGAAATATAATGTGTGCTACCTTTCCTTCTATCATAAGTAGAAGCCCATTTCGAACAACAACATTGCACCTCAAATGAAAGCTAACAATCAATATCATTCCTTCTACTACAAACATAAGCATATTGCTAGGAGCAATGTTACATCGTCAAATAAATCTAGCACGTGCTAGATTTCCTTCTAGCACAAACACAAGCTCATTGCCAAAAACAATATTCTAAGGCGAACAAAATCCACCACATGCTAAATCTCCTTCTAGCATAAATAGAAGCATTAAAAAAAAAAAATATTTCTTCTAGCACAATCACAATCATGTTGCCAGAAACAACATTGCAGGGTGGAAGATATCTAACCTATGCTTGATTTACTTCTAACACATTGCCAACAATTACATTATAGGGCAAACGAAATCCAATGCATGATAGAATTCCTTCTAGCACAAACACAAGTACATTTCCAACAATATTGCATTGCAAAAGAAATCCGATGCAAGTTATATTTCATTCTAGCTCAAATACAAGCACGTTGCCAACAACAATATTGCATTGTGAAACAAATATATTGCATACTAGATTTATTCTAGCACAAACACAAGCATGTTTCTAACACCGATATTGCATTGCAAAATAAATTTAGTGCATGCTAGAATTCCTCCCACCATACACAAACATATTGGCAACATCAATATTGTAGGGTAAAAGAAATCTATATCCTGCTAGATTTTCTTCTATCACAAACATAAGCATATTTCCAATCACAATATTGCAAGGTCAATTAAATCGAACATGCTATTTGTACTTATATCTCAAACACAAACATGTCACCAATAACAACATTGCAAGGTGAATGAAATCTAACACATGCTAGATTTCCTTCTCTCGCAAACAAAAGCACATAACAATATTGTAGGGTGAAAGAAACATACCGGATATTAGATTTGCTTCTAGCACAAACAAGCATATTGTCAAAAACACCTTATGCAAGACAAAAGAAATCAAGTGTGTGGTAGATTTCCTTCTAGCACAAACACAAACACATAACATTGTAGGAGTTAAGAATCTAGCGCATGCCAGAGTTTGTTATAGCATGAGCACAAACATATTACCAACAACATTCTAGGGCAAAATAAATCTAGCACATGCTAGATTTCCTCTTAGCACAATTGCCAATAACATCATTGTGGTGAAGGAAATATGGTGCATACTAGATTTCCTTCTAACACAAACAATTGAATTTCCAACAACAACATTGAAATGCGAAAGAAATCTAGTGCACACTAGATTTCCTTCTAACACATATACAACCACATTGTCAATAAACTCACAGAAGGGTGAAAGAAATCTAATGTATGCTAGATTTCCTTCTAGCACAAACAAACACATTACAACATTTCTAGATAAAAGAGATCTAGCACATGGTAGATTTACTTCTAGCACAAACAAAAGCATATTGTCAACAACCACATTGCAGTGAAAAATAAATCTAGTGCATGCTAGATTTATTTCGAGCCAAAATTGAAGCAGGTTGCCAACAACAATATTGCAAGTTGAAGAAAAGAAAACACGTGCTAGATTTATGTATATCACAAACACAAACACAAACACAAACACTCAACAACATTGTAGGGTGAAAGAAATATAGCATGTTAGATTTTCTCCCAACATAAACAAAAGCATATTGCCAACAACAACAATGCAAGGAAAAATATATCTAGAACAACTACTATCACACACACAAGCACATTTCCAATAACAACATCACAAGGTAAAAGAAATTTAACGCATGTTAGCTTTACATGTAGCACAAATACAAGCATACTACCAACAACAACATTTCATGCCAAAAGAAACCTAACACATGCTATATTTCCTTCTAACACAAATACAAGCGCATTGCCAAGGTGAAGGAAATCTAACACGTGCTAGATTTCCTTCTATAATAAACAACCAAATTGACAACAACAATATTGTAGAGCAAAAGAAATCTAGCACAACTTCTAGCCCAAACACAAGCACATTTCCACATTGTCAAGGTGAAGGAAATCTAACACGTGCTAGATTTCATTCTATCATAAACAACCAAATAGACAACAATATTGCAGAGCAAAAGAAATCTAACATGTGCTAGATTTACGCATAGCACAAACAAGCACACAACAACATTGTAGGGTGAAAGAAATCTAGCGTGTTAGATTTGCTTCCAACATAAACAAAAGCATATTGCCAACAACAATATTGCATGGAAAAAATATCTAGAACAACTTCTATCACAAACACAAGCACATTTCCAATAACAACATCACAAGGTAAAGAAATGTAATCCATGTTAGCTTTACATGTAGCACAAATACAAGCATACTACCCAACAACAACATTTCATGCCAAAATAAACCTAGCGCATGATATATTTCCTTCTAACACAAACACAAGCACATTGCCAAGGTGAAGGAAATCTAACACGTGCTAGATTTCCTTCTATAATAAACAACCAAATTGACAACAACAATATTGTTGAGCAAAAGAAATCTAGCACAACTTCTAGCCCAAAAACAAGCACATTTCCAATAACATTGCCAAGGTGAAGGAAATCTAACACGTGCCAGATTTCCTTCTATCACAAACAACCAAATAAACAACAACAATATTGCAGATTAAAAGAAATCTAACACGTGCTAGATTTACGCATAGCACAAACACAAGCACACAACAACATTGTAGGGGGAAAGAAATCTAGCGTGTTAGATTTGCTTCAAGCATAAACAAAAGCATATTACCAACAACAACATTGCATGGAAAAAGATAACTAGAACTTCTATCACAAATGCAAGCACATTTCCAATAACAACATCGCAAGGTAAAAGAAATTTAATGCATGTTAGCTTTACATGTAGCACAAATACAAGCATACTACCAACAACAATATTTCATGCCAAAAGAAACCTAGCACATGCTATATTTCCTTCTAACACAAACACAAGCACATTGCCAAGGTGAAGGATATCTAACACGTGATATATTTCATTCTATAATGAACAACCAAATTGACAACAACAATATTGTAGAGAAAAAAAAATCTAGCACAACTTCTAGCCCAAACACAAGCACATTTCCAATAACATTGCCAAGGTGAAGGAAATCTAACACGTGCTAGATTTCCTTCTATCATAAACAACCAAATAGACAACAACAATATTGCAAAGCAAAAGAAAGCTAGCATATTTTCTAGCCCAAACACAAGCATATTTCCAATAACAACATTGCAAGTGAAAGAAATTTAACGAGTGTTAGCTTTACATGTAGCACAAATACAAGCATACTACCAACAACAACATTGCATGCCAAAACAAATCTAGTGCATGCTATATTTCATTTTAACACAAACACAAGCACATTACTAGTAAGAACATTCCAAGGTGAAGGAACTCTAACACATGTTAGATATTGTTCTATCATAAACAACTAGATTACCAACAATAACATTGCATTGTGAAAGTTCCTTCTAGCATGTCAATAAAAATATTGTAAGGTGTGCTAGTGTTGGAAATATTGAGAGGGGGTTGAATCAATATTTCTTTACACTTGTTATATTATGACAGTTAAAATCACCAGTTAAACCAAAACACAAGATGTGCAACAAGAAAATAATTTTATTAATGAATTTGAGGACTCTAAAAACCCAAGCTCCAACTTGTACAACAAAGTCTTTAACTCCTTCAAGGCTTCAACCCTGAATGAGTACCTTAATATTCAACTACAAATCCAATCTCCAACCTTGTATGACGAAACCAATCCTCTAGGGATCCAACCCTCTCAATTTGCTTCAATCCCTTAAGGTGACTTCAATACTGCTTCAAGTCTCCATCAAAAACTTCAAATACTTCTAAAAAAATGTATTCAAGATAGGTCTGCAAAGTGCTCTAAAATCTACCTCTACAAAAACTTCATGTCTGCTTCAACAAAACTTTTATGGTTGCACCAACAAAACATGTCTTCAAGTGTTGATATTCAACTATGCTCCAAGGATGGCTGCTCCAATAAAACAAGTCTTTAAGTGATAGTATTCAACTATGCTCCAAGGGTGATTGCTTCAACAAAACAAATCTTCAAGTCTTGGTCTTCAACTATGCTTCAAGAGTGATTGTTGTTTCAACAAAGGCTTGAAGAAAGCTCAATTAATGTCATCATGAATGCACTCTACTGACAACTCAAAAGATGCTCAAAGTATGTTATCATTTTATCATTCAATGAAGGTGTCTCCTAGGCTCTTCATGTGTGCTTTAAAGAATGTCCTTCAATATGCAAGGATTACTTTACTTTTATTTCAAATCTAACTTGATACGTTGATCAAGCCTCTCAAGGTGTAATATTCCTAATGGAAAAATTAACAGTGATAACAAAAGCATGCAATAAATCCAACACAAATATTTTTCAGCAAACGCCCATAAAACAAAAATGCTCCAAACACACCAAAATGGGCAAATTTGATTATAAGATATTGTTGGAGTACAATATAAACTCTAATACTCAACTACAAATCCAAGCTCCAACCTAGTCTCTCACAAGGGTCCAACCTTGTATGAGGACTCCAATCCTCACATATTAATCCAAGCTCCAACCTAGTTTCGCACAAGGCTCCAACCTAGTTTCTCACAAGGCTCCAACCTTGTATGACAACTCCAATCCTCTAGGGATCCAACCCTCTTAGTTTGCTTCAAACCCTTAAGGTGACTTCAATACTACTTCGAGCCTCCATCAAAATCTTCAAATACTTCTAAAAAATGTATCCAAGATAGGTCTACAAAGTGCTCTTACATCTACCTCTACAAAAACTTCAGGTCTACTTCAGAAAAATTTTTATGGTTGCGCCAACAAAACATGTCTTTAAGTGTTGATCTTCAACTATGCTCCAAGAATTATTGCTCCAACAAAACAAGTCTTTAAGTGTTGGTCTTCAACTATACTCCAAGGATCATTGCTTCAACAAAACAAGTCTTCAAGTGTTGGTCTTCAACTATGCTTCAAGAGTGATTGTTGTTTCAACACAAGCTTGAAGAATGCTCAATTAATGTCGTCACGAATGCACTCTACTGTCAACTCAAAAGATTCTCAAAGTATGTTATCATTTTATCATTTGATGAAGGTGTCTCCTAGGCTCTTTGATGAAGGTGTCTCCTAGCCGCAATCACTGCTGAGCCATTTTATTAAATATGATGGGAAAGAGTACAAATGAGGTGCTGAAAAGATTGCACATGGGCCTGCTCAAAGCAGGCTGAAGGACAGCTCAAACCCAAACAAAAACTCCTGCTGAAAACTACTCTGCATGGCTCAATGCTTGCATTGTTTTGCTCATAAATGTTGCTGCTAGCTGACTTCAGGCTGCTAGTTGTCCTAGCTCTCGTGCTCGGAAAATTCTAGGAATTTGGGAAGGTGATCCTTGCCCAAAAACCAGAAAAACTCAGAAATGGTTTCCTCTAATTCCAACCTTCAAAATCTAACCCTTTTTCCCTAACACCTCTCGTTGTTGGCTGAGTAGGGGTTGCGTAAATGAGCTAATCTACTGCTCTGAAAATTTCGATATTTTAACCACAAACTCTACTCAAGAAACCCACAAAAACCCAGAAAGGGTTTGTCCTAGTTTTGACTTCGGAAAATTGGCCCTCTTGGGCTTGGCTCACCCAACTGCTGGGAAATTCGAAATCCTCGCTAGAACTACTGGTAGATGTCTCCAAAATGCTGCCAAAATCCCTAGTAAGAGGTGGCTAGCCTCCCCTCCAAATCCTCCAGCTCAATTCCTCTTCTTTCCCACACTTTTGGCACTTCCTCTCCATTGTACTGCGCAGTCTCTGCTGCCTCTACGAAGGGACTATGCTCTCTGCTTCCTTTACATCTTTCTGAAGGGACTATGCACTCCTGCTACTGGTGGTGTTTCAATCCCTCACCAAAGGGTGGAACTCCTCTCCTGAGCAGGCACTCGAACTCCTCAGAGGATGAGGTTGGAATCTCCACTCGGAGAACAACACTGCAAACTTGGCTAAACAGCTCAAGTGTACTCTAGTCAAAATGACAAGAAGACATTTTTTGAATGAATGAATGATTTCTATCGCTGCCCTCATCCCCTTTTTATTCTTGTGAAACCCTAATAATCCCTTGGGTCCACATGAGCTGCACTATCCACTTAGCCCCTTGGGCTCCACATAAGCTGCACTGTTCACTTGGCCTCTTGGACCCACATGAGCTGCGCTATCCACTTTAACTCTAAGAAAGTGGTTTTATTCTAAAAGCTAGGTTTATGGGTCCCTTCACCCCTTTATTCTCCCACTGAACTTTAGAAAATCAAAATTGGCAAACTTTAATATTCTAATTAGTTGTCCACTAATTAGGAATATTATAGTCCTCCCTACCAAAACGTTGCTTGTCCTCAAGCAATGCCTAAACAAGCCTCATCTCTAGTTGACACTCCCCCACTATCACTGCAAAATGTGCCTGGGTCCCAAACGCGCCACTGAATCTTCCCTATCCTCTGCATCGCTCTAATATGAAGGGATCCCTCAATGCCAGGTTCCCAAACCATCATGTCCAATATGACGCTCCACCTGCTCTGCTCACCATCCAAGTAGTCCATCCTGCGCACTCCAAGAGTAAACCCTCGATGATACTGCCTAATACCTGCAGAGGTAGCGTCTCGCTCACATGAGCTCCTCCTGCTATCATCTCGCTGACCAACCTGCCATACTAATGAAGTCCCCCACTCCATCAGTTACTCGCTAAAGCCCAATGGAAGATCTACATGATCCCCCCATGTAGTATGCAGCTCACCCCTAAAGGTTATTGAGCTGTGTAGAGCTGTAATACTCGAGTCCCCTACTAGTCTCGTAGAGGTGCCACCATGTTGATGTTGCGCCACTCTGACTGTGAGATACCCCCAATCAGGTGCAGATTGTATCCCTTTCTCCTGGGGCCTTGTGGCGAAAAATATGTGTAGGCCAAGCTCATCCTGCCCGAGCATCCCCATGATGTTGATATCTACCCGTCCACTGTCGATCATGACCCTGAGCAACAACATGATAAGTCTGCCTCGCCATGTAGTGGAAATCTCAGTGCTCCCCCACGTGTCAAACCCAAAGTGGACTGGATCATTGTTTGCTTTGTCCCTGCTCATCACAAAGTGGAGTGATCCACCTGCCCAATAGATCCCTCGATCCCCCAACCATACTTGGATCTCCCAACTCCAACTCCTCTCAGTATATCGCTGCATAGCGTTGCTACCTGCTAGAACCCATCTGACCCTCAGCTCTGACCCCTATATGTATCCCCTGGGTGGACTCCAGGTATCAGGAGTCTATCCCACGCATGCAACCCTGCCCTACTCCTGCCAGACCTTGTAGTAAAATTTGTTGTCCCAACTCCTGATGAAACATTCGGACGCTACTTGGAGTCTAGGTACCCTCCTGAAGATGAAGTCTAGCATTCACCGTCCCTCAAATGTGAGCCTAGGACCTTGGCAATTAACCTTGCCATCCTTAAGCCAATATCCGTCAACTTCTGCACCTACCAAGTGTCTCAATTGGAGAGTCTCCTTCTGGATCATGACACACGGTATGTCATCTGACTGCCTAGGGTGAACCTCGCTGCCTGATTGGAGGGTGTCCTAAATGCCCAAGAGTAATCCTCTGGACGACACTCCCTCTGTCTCGGATCTGCAGATAACACCCTCGTAGCCATGTCTCTGCTAAACATGGTGTCTCCATATGCTCAACAATATCCTCATCAATCATAGGTGCGCTGTGTCCCAGGGTACACCTAATGCCCCTGTCCATAATTCCCCTTGGAGTCAACGCTCCAAGTGCCTGTTGCACCATATCATGGGTCTACATACCACCAAGTGTCTCTGCACTCCTCATCATGCCATTGTATGTTGCAACCTGCCCCTATACACCACCGGATACTGTCGGGGACAGCGATACCATCCTGTACCATCATGTATCCCTCCTGTGTCACTGCACTTGTCGCTCCCCACATGTACCCGACACTTTGTGAGGCACTCCTACTCCACAACACAGTCCGACATACTACAACACACTCCCATGCATCTCCATGCTCCTCTGTAGGCCACTGCTCCTCGCTGCATAGCCCTGCACACCCCTGGATGTTATGGTCTAACATCGGGTTCGTACGAATCAATCTGCATCCCTCTACATAACACTAGACCCTATGACATGACTCTGTGTAGTCCTGCATATCAGTGCCTACTACCGTGCCACCCTGTAATGTATAGTATCCTGCATGGCCAAAATAGCCACCACTTTGCTAGTAAACCCCCCATGAGGTGGGCCCATTGGCCATTGGATATCTCGGGAAGACACCATTAGAAATTGGCCATTGGATATCTCTGCAAGGCACCATTATAAATTTTTACAACTTGTGTTTGCTTATAATGGGTTTAATACTGTTAATATATAGTGTATATGCAGTAAATGAAAAATATTTTAGTCTGGTTTACTCTTATCTTGATGATTTGTAATTGGTAGCATATTAGTCTATACGCAGCAAATTACAGACAAAACTTACATATTCAACCCTTTATATTTATGATTTGTAGTTGATAGCATATTACTTTATACCACTCCAAATATCACTTTTGTTACCTGTGGATTGTTAAAAGAAAAATTAAAAAATAAACATGCCACGCCATCCCACTCTCATAGGTCTGCATTCTAACAAAGGCTTCTAATGGGTAACTACAAACCTACTTACAACTTCAACATAGGGGGAGCAATATTTCTTTGATATTGTGTAGAGCAGCACATTCTTTCTTCCCACCATACATATGCTTTCTGGTCTTGAACTGAAAGCTTACATTCAGCTCTACTACATCAATTTTAAATGGAGTGCAGTTCCTTGAGAAGATGTAATGATTTCAGCTTGTTGGTATCTAGTTTTAAAAATAAGCTCTACACATTTCTGTATTAGCCATTGTCAATTGCATTTTCTATTACAATGACCCAAAAACGTTGGCAGTTAAAAGGAGATGAATAATCCCATTTCATATATCTGCATCCTAGAAAAGGCTTCTGGTGGGTAACTGAAACCTTGTCACAAATTTAACATAAGCGGCATTATTTTCTTAGTTTTTGCATGCAACAAATTCTTTCTTCCAATTATACATATTCTTTCTGGTATACTGAACTAAAAGCTTCCATTCAACTCTACTACATCAAGTTTAAATGGAACGTGCAGTTCCTTGAGAAGCTGTAGTTATTCCACTTTGTTGACATCTAGATTTAAAAATAAACTCCTCACGTTTTGTTTTGACCATTGTCAATTGCATTTCTATATAACAATGACCCAAAAAGGTTGGTAGTTACAAGGAGACATTGGGCAAAATTGCATTACACTGGTTTTAACGGACTACTAAAACACCATGGTAGCAAGTTGATATAACTCAGCTTGTTTATGTTGACGAGCATCTTTTCCTAAAATAAATTACTTAAATGATCTGTAGCAGAAAATATTTTTTATCTTTTGGCAAGGGTAAACAGCTTTTTCTTGATCCATGGGGAGCTTTCAACCCCAATTCTGCATTATAGCAATAAAACCCACAATAATGTGAGAACCATCAAATTGGGCCAACTTTTAACATTAACTATTGCTCTATGCCCGTTGAAATTTGAACCTGGATCTCTATTGCGGTGGAAATTGATCTCAACCACTAGACCATGCCCAACTGATAAATGGAGAAAACAATTAATGCAACAATGACTATAATTGTGAATTATCACACCGCAAAATGGAAGCCTACCGAAGTATATCCTATTCACGAACAAGTAAATTTTGAAGTGGTACCAATTGGGAGATGGGCCAAAAGAACATAAGACAAGTGATATTTTACAACTCAGTTGAAAAGGAAATAAAGGTGTACTTTCTGTCAAGGGAAAAAACATTCTGGCTAATGCTTCAAGAGTTTCATAATATATAAACAAACAATGTGCTTCAAATGGACCATAACAATATAAGGCAAGCGACCATGGACTTTTTTATTATTTTACATCTCAGTTGAAAAGGAAATAAAGGTGTACTTCCTGTCAAAGGCAAAAAACAATCATAATGCTTGAAGATTTTAAAAAAATATAAATAAACAATATGCTTCATTCATAAGTGTACATTTATAGAGCCACATCAATATTTTTATGAACAATTAGCAGGTTAAAAAATTTCACATGTCATTTTGGGAAAAGAAAAAAATGAAGCACATAAATTAGCTATTTTCTATTATTACTCTGACTAAAACAAGTTAAATTGTACAACCACTGTGCAAAGCTTGCCACGTTTGCAATCAAATAAGGCAACAATGAAGAAAAGACTGGACTGCTATATTGTGAAGACCATATTATTATTCACTTCCATAGCTTCACACTCTTGTCATGACTTGCAGAAGTGCTAGTGTCCCGTGATTTCGCTGATTGGCAAGCCACATGACAGTGTAATATCAAACCAATCTTTGGAGCCCAAGTACCTAGCCTTCCTGGACTCAGAGAGGGCTCTCTCTATTTGTATAAGGGATATCTGTGTGTTTGCTTATTGTGTTCTTGATTTTAGGCTAGTTATGAAGTAGGTTTTTTGTTTTGGTTTTTAGGTTGTGAGGAATGAACTGATCAAAGACATAAGATAGGTAAAAAGATGTCAGATCAACTGGGCTATGGGGTCGAAAATGTCAAGAAAGCTTTCAGGTGGTGATACAAGATTGTTGAAGGGCTAATTTGATTCGAGGTAAAATGGATCTTTGGGTAAAATGGAGTGGGATGGACATTAATTTTGTGAAGAACAAAGGATTCCAAACATAACTAGTTTAATCGCTGACATAAACATGGTAGGGTTAACCATAAATCATGAGAAATGTAACTGTAAACTGATCAATACATAGAAATAAACATTCAAGCCATGCATAGAGATATATGACTCTCTAACTTTAGGAAATGGCTATCAGACTTTGGGGAAATACATTTAAGACAAACAAACAACTCAAATCACTATGAAGGAAACGCCTAAACATAGTATTCCAATCTATTGGGCACTTTGAAGTAAGATTGCATAGTTTTAGGCAAAGGGCAAGATCAGTACAAGACCTCCTTGGTTCAACAAATGACAATCTAATCAATCAAAGAGAGGTTTCAGAGGTGGATCTATGACTAGCCATGAGTAAGCAGGGCATACCGTGAATCATACTTAGCATGCATAAAACCATAAATGAAACAAGCAAACAATATTCTTAAGTTATTAAAGAGCAATCAACGATTCTTTAATGTGACTAGGAATGAAGAAAACATGGAAGCTATAAAGAAACAGGAAATTTGAGGTGCCTCCAAGGGCATGTCTCAAATCTGTTCTCTACTGTCTTATAGCAAGCAAGAACATGGAATTATGAATGAAAAGTAAGAAACAAAACAGAGAGAAAGACACTATACCATTCTACCAAGTCATGGAATCCAACAACAATCCTCTTTCATCATCCAAAAACATCCAAGAACTATTCAAAAGCATGAAACAAGTGTTTCTTCCAAGCTTGTATGACTATATATTGCTTCTATTCATCAAATTCAGTCTTGTTTACAATGAAAGTCTTTGGAATATATAGGCCAAAGTGAGGAAAACCTCTCAGTTCAACTTGCAATCTCATTGGCCTATCCAAAATATCTGATTTTTTCCTTGAGGCTTTGCAAAGCCTAAGGCACAAAATATCTAATAAAATATTTCTTGAGTATTTTTGTAAAAATTGAACCTTTGAAAAGTGACTTTCCTTCATGTGCGTTTAGCTATTTTTGTACATGACTAGTTATGAAAAGTCAATATATTTCTCTTTTTTAGCAGCCCATGATGGCTCGTTGGAAAGCTCCGAATGTCTATTTTTTGAAAATGTTTAGTTTGCTCCAAACTGACCATTGGAAGTCCTCCAAAAACAAACCTGTGTGTAAAAACCAAAAAATAGGCCTTGCTGATAAACGGAGCAGAGTGTGGAAAAAGTGAGTGTTTTCCGCCATTTTGGGGAAGCAAATCATCTTCAAATGATCTGAAAATCGCTGAGTATATGCCCCTGAAATTATGGCATCCAATGATACCATTTTCATCCTTTAAGGATGCCCCAAACTGAAATGGCGATGCCCATGATTTTTAGTCAAAAACCCAAAAATGACAAAAAACTAAAATTTGTCGAATTTCGCCCAAATTTGGCGAGCATGAACCTCAAGGGTTTTCAGAAACATGCTGTGAAGCTGAGGCCAAGATTTGGAGCATTGAGGTGTCTTTCCTCAATTTTGGTGTCGGGCGCCTCCTTTTAGCCTCCTTGAGTTTTTCTTGTGCGGCCTTCAATTTCCGCCAAGCAAACTGCTTGAGCTTCTTATAATGCTCGGTCATCCTCCGTTGAAGGTCCAAGTCTCTATTTGCCTTCTCCAACTTCTTTTCCAAGTGATCATTAACCCTCTCAAGCCATGCTTCTCGATTGTTCTCTATCTCTTGTGTGAACAATGTAGTGAAAGGAGTAGATTGGAGAAGGGCAGCTTCTTCTTCCTTTTGTTTCTCAAGGGCTTTTTTGAGCCCCATGGTTCTCGGCCTCTTTCTCCTGGGCTGATCTTCATCTTCGCTCTCATCGAACTCACCCATGAGTTCTTCCAATCTCACTTGTGCTTTGGAGGCCTCTTTTTTGTATTTGATGGCCCGTGTCTCATATACCGCCATATGGACACCCATCTGTTTGTTTTCTAGCCCTCTCAAGATCAGTCCTCAAAGCATCAATTTGGTTTTCTCTATTGATTAAGAGAGTTTCAAGGATTCGGGCTTCATTGTCACTATCATCACTTTGAATTTGAATTATGTCGAAGTCCCTCTCCTTTTCATGGTTGCTTTCTTCTTTATCCTTTCCTTTGCTTTGGGTGGCTCTTTTAGTCTTCCTTCTCTTGGGCAATTCGACAATGGGTTTCTTGGGCAATTTCCCCTTGCTTTGAAGGGACCTATTAACATTTGGAGTTACAACTTTAGGCACCCCTTTTCCTTGATGTTCGGGGCTTGGTCACTTTTGGAGAAGAGAGCATGGCCCCTTGCCTAGGAGAGGCAGCTAGCACATGCTCTATTGGCTCTTTGCCCTTGTTACTTTGCTCATCATTCTTGCCACTGTCTTGGATTTCTTCATGGATGTCTTGACTGTCTTTTTGCATTTCTTTTAAAGGGTTTTCCTCCTCATTGTTTTGCACCTCTTCATCATGCTGTTGTTCTTTTTCATGAGGCTGTTGTTCATCATCATGTGGCTGCCTCTCTTCACTATGCTGCACCTGTTCATCATGTTGCCCTTCTTCTTCATGAGGCTGCTCAGCCTCAATGTGCTGCACCTGTTCATCATGTTGTCCTTCCTTATCTTTCTGATGTTCATCATCATGTTGCTCCTGTTCATCATTATCTTCCTCTTCATCATGCCCTTCTTCGCCTTGTTGTTCTGCCTCACTGTGCTCTTTTTCCCTTTGCTGCCCTGTTTCATCATGATGCTGCTCATCATCATCTTCCTCCTCTTGCTCATTCTCTTCATCCTCATCATGCTCTTTTTCTTCTTCAATGGGAAATTTGAGCTTCTTGAGAATAGGCTTGCTTGAAGAAGGCGAAGGATGGTGAGTGGAAGGTGAAGGAGATGTATGAAATGAAGGGACAGTGGCGAAATCCGGATGTGTAATGAAAGTATCCTAAGAGACTTCATTCTTCTCAAGCTGATGAAGAATGATAACCTTGATGAGGGAGTGATGGAAGAGGCGGCTGTCTGCTGAGAAGGAGGCTTTTTCTGAATAGTGGAGGCCATTTTCTCAATACTTTTATGTAAGAAGAAAGGGAGATTTAACAATTTGGCTCTTGTGAAATGCATGAGCAATCGGACATGGTAAGCATAGACTCGGGAGAATCTTCCCTCACAAGTGAAGTATTTCATGAATATCTTCATGAGGAGGGTGTAACTAGTCAATAGATATGAGAAGGGAAAAATGGATGGACATGAATCTCTATGCTTAGGGTTCGGAAAAGGCTTATATTGTTCTAAGTCTAGGTGGCTTTGTTTAAACCACTTCTCTCCGACATAAGAGATTTTGGTGGCCTTGAAAATGGACCTTGGAGAGAATTTGAAATCTAAGCCCGCCAGCTGAAAGTGCTTCCCTTGAAATCTCAAAGCAAAAAGATGTGTCAAAGGGGAATAGCTTTTCACTTCCTGCACCCTTTGACAAAACTTTAAACACCCAACCTCATTGAAGTTAAACAGGACTGATGGATGAGCATTTACTTCTTCAGTGGAAACAGGCTCAAACCCCCTGTGAAGGCCACTCCTACTGTCTTGCCTAGGAGGCATTTTGTTTTGAATGTTCTTTCCAACACCAAGCTGTCTCAAATGGTTTTTGGAATGTTTCTCAAGCACACACCCTGTCCTCCTTGTCAGTCACTGTTTGACTAAGACAAGCTGCTTCAAATGTTTTGTGAAATAGTCCTCCAACACCAACTTTTTTCTCCTTATAAATCATTGTTTTGTCCTCTTTTATGCCAATCAACAAGTTTTTTTCCAATGACAAGCAAACAATCAATTTGATCACTGTGCTTGGGCAAGGTATTTGAAAAGAGGTATTTGTGGCTTTTTTGTTAGAATAGAGATATCCTTGTGTTTTGACAGAAGCAAGACACCCTTCCCCAAACAAAACTCTTCTTGTTATTCACTGTTTCCTTACAAAGATAAGACAAAACAACTCCCAACTGACTTTGAAAAACCTCTCACGCACTCTGCTTTTGGGACTTATAGAGGCTGCACAGATTTGGCTGTCTCATCACAGAGAGGACCTTTTTCAAAATGACAAGGCATTCAACTTATGATTACTGTTTTCAATTTACAAACAATGTTTTCACGTTACAAACACTTCTTTCACCTGAGATTTTGCAGACAGAGATAAATTTTGTTTTATCTGTGGGGTATGACTATTCTTAAAGGCAGTAAGGGTCCTTTAAGTTTGTTTTAAAGCATCCACCTATCACTGTAAAGGCGTGTGACAGTCATAGCAACAAAAGAAACTCCGAGTTTGTTTAAAAACACTGCCCTCTAACCACTATCTCCCTCTTATGCTCTTTATATGACAAACTGCCTTTTCAAAACCATTGTTTAAAACACTGTTTAAACTGAGTTGAGACCCCCTAAGCACAAGAAAGGTTTCTCCATCTTTGACAGGGACTTTGTCTCCTTAATACTGACTTATCTCACAGTTTTTATATGATGAAATGGTTTTTAGAACAGCTGTCTCTTTTTGGAGAAAAAACATAGCAAACCACCCTTTCAAAAATCAAAAATTACCACGAGGTAACGAAAAATACCTCAAAGATCCTTCACGAGCCTTGGTTTGATCGTTTGGGAGGCTTTCAGGGTTTCTTAGAAGGTGAAAAAGAGGCGCGGCACGTTTTCTGGAAAGAGCGCCGCGTAACCAAGCAGTCGGGTCGGCCTTCGGGCAGTGGTGTCCGACGCTACAGGCACGCCGCACCACAATATAACCTCTGTGTATTTTTGCTTCTAACCGTGCCGCACACTTTTCCAGGCGCGCCGCGCGGGCTGAAAAGCCTGAAAAACTCGAATTTTGCTTGAAATCTTTTGTTTCTTGTAGTGAGCAGCCTAGGGGAATGTTGCTCGCGTTTTGAATTGCGCAATGTGATTTGGCAACGATCAATCCACCCTTTTATACTTGAAAGAGCCAACGACCTTTTGAAATTTCTTTGTGAGGGTTTTGGAGGCCTTTTGAAAAGGCTTTTTGGTTTTAAACAACACATGAAGCACTACTGTTGTCATTTATAATCTTTAAAACATCACAAAGCCACTATTTGACCAGGACTCTAAAAGGTGTTGTGGATGATATTTTTGAAGATCTTCATACATATGACCCTTTTCAAAGTGAAAAAGCCATCTCGAAAGCCAAAATCTCTCTCAGTGTTTTTCTCATTAAGGCAATACCCTTTTCACTGTTTGCCTATTTCTGTCCCTTTAAAGGAAAAACTCTGCTCAAAGACATATCAATGATTTGTGAGGCATTCTTTGCCATTCTTGCAAGGAGATAAATCACCACTTTAAAACTTATTTTGACAGTTTCTGCTCCTGGTGTTTTGATGATGATCATGCCCACTGTGAAGTTGGTTGAACTGTCAGGTGCTCTTTGAGCCTTTCTTTTGACTGTGGATGAAGAACCTCATTTGTACTCCCCAGATTTTACCCATACCTGTTTATAAAGGAAAAAGGCCTTTAAAGACCCTTGGGACTCATATGCAACAGCAAGGTCATTTTCACATGTCCATAAAGAGGCTTTTATCTGTGACAACATCATGTTTCATTTCTTTGAATGTTGTTCTGAATTTGAAACATGGTGTCATATTCCTTTCTTCACATTGATGAAACTGTCCAGGCTTGGTTCACTTTAGCTTCAAATTACCTTTGAAGGAGATCTCTGATAGAAGGAAAATCAAACCTCTTGGATTATCATGGTACCACTGCTTTCCCTCTGTTCTTAACACCATTTTTCTATCCATAAGCCTTCAGTTGCTTTCCCACTGCACTTAAAACCCTGCCTCTGTTCATGGCCCTCTGCTTATTAGATGAAGGAGGCCTTTATCACATTGCCAAACCCTCTGCTTGTAAAATGAAGGAGGTTCTCAACCAATGACCTGACCATCTGCTTATGTATGGAGGAGGTTTTCTCAGTGTTTCAACCATCTTCTCATGTATGGAAGAGGTTTTCTCAGCGATGCCATTTCATCAGCTTTCAAACAGTGTTATCTTTCCTTTCACTGCCTATTCATACTTAAGCAAATGAAAATGACAAATTGACAATAAGCCATGATGGGCATTTCTCTGAGACATGTAATTCTGTTGTTCAAATACCTTTGTGCCTCTTTAGACATCACAAACAACTTGACCAGTATCTGCTATTCATAAATCACTAACCTTTGGACTGTGTTTGCAGGAGCTTATTTAAATAACTCTTTGTCCTGTAGCTGCATTCCAGGCTCAAAACCACATGAGAAGCAGTTGTCTTCTCATGTTAAGTTTAATAATGTCTTCTAGAACACTGATACACTTCTGCTCTTGAAAAAGACATTGAAACACTGTAAATCCACCTAATATCAGTTTGACCTATGGCATATGCATTGCTGAGACATCAAGGTTTGTTAGTGGCGCGACTTAAGAGTGTAATCAAGCTTTATTTGCAGAAATAGAAAGGTCATCTAGGACTGGTTGATATTAGACAGAGGTTATTTGGCTTTAGGATAGTTTGCCAAGGGAGAAACGCCTAAAGCGCCACTACCTAACTTAGGGAAGACTTCTTGGACAGATTTGGATTATTCCGTTTGGCGCTGATGGACAAGCTCGTATAGTTGAGGCTAGATAGGACTTGACAATGAGGTTTTATCTCGTCATGCGCTGATTGAAAAAGTTAGCAGGGCAAAAATGTTTATGGGTGTTTTCTAGCTGACAAATTTGACATATTGGAGATCAGCTGCTAGAAAATTTGGCTTTAACAACTAGTCATCATCAACAGGTGAAAAATACTGATGACTAACAGTGGCTCCATTTGGGGAGGGCAGCTCCTTTTCAGGAGGTGTCCAGAATTTCAGATCTCGGTTCTTTGAAGACTAGTGCATTTTCCATTGGCGCAAATTGTTTTCTTCCTTGATGCTATTTCTGAAAATTGACAGCATGATTAGCATCAACGATATTTCTACCTACCCACTATATTTCCTAACATTTTTTCTTCTTTTGGGTTCATTTGTACTAGCAACCCTTTGACATAGTATTTTTGAAAAATGACACTATCTAGTTCTACACTTATATCCGTCGGGAGTTTAGATTAAGCTGATGAACTCCTTTGTTTTTCTACCTATGCTAGATCGACTGTCAAGTTTAAGCTGTTTGACAGGATTTTATTCTCTAATCTAAAACATGAAATTGAAAAAATGATCAAATCAGGATTAGACAGTCTGATTTGTCATGTACTTGTGGCATGAAAGACAAGCTGCACACAAATATTATTTTGCATAAAATGAAATCTAGAAAAACAAGGCTAGGATCCACAATTTGTTTTTCATCCCTGCTTTCCTCTTTGGTTATGTTTTGAGCATGTGGAACCAGTATCTTTTCTTAATCTACTCTCTTTGATAAGTCAAGCTTACACAATGTTGACTATCTTTTCCTCTCACTAACTTATCAGCAAATAAATTTAAAACATGTTCAGTTATGATTAAGCTAGATAACTAAACAAAAAATTTGAGCACTAGTAGCGGCATTTAGACTTGCGCGCTTTCCGAATGATTATTTTTTGAAACATGGAGCTTTCTTTCTATTTTTCAAACCGCCCTCTTTTTCTGTTTTTCTATTGTTTTTTGAATTTTTGGTTTTTTATTTATCTTTCAAACAATGGTATGTACAATGATTGAAAAAGTTTTAACTCCGAAATCTTGGAAATGGTGAAACTTAAGCATCTTATCTTCATAAGGATCTCCTGCCACTCTTGGTCCACTCAGCTCTTGAAAAGAAAAATTTGGAAAATTTTCTCTTTCAAGCATGACATAAGGATTCATGCATGAATCTTTAAACAACCCAGTATCTTCCCGTTGTACCTCTTTATACCTCTGATTTCCACTCCTCCTTTTGCTGTACATGTTTTTCAAATAGTGCAGATATTCTTTGTCATTTTTGAAGTATATGATGAAATCATCTAGGTATGTCAGAATACAGAAATTCAGAACTTGAAACATGGCTTTTAGGAGCATATTTTTGATACCTGGTGGTTTTGCAATTCTGGGTTTGAAAATGGAACTACTTCCAGCGTACTTGAAAAATTCTTTGAGTTGTCTGCTTTGCAAAGGAATTATTTGGCTATAACCTGAAACATCATCTTGCAAAGACATATGATTAAAAGCACTTATCATTGGTATATCATGGTCTTGGGTAGGAAAGATAAAATTTCTGTCACAAGGGTGTGTATTAGTGTTTCTAAAATCAAAACAGATCCTATGACCAGCTATTTTATCTTTGACTATTACTGTTTGGTTCAGATTTTTGTATTTTCTTTTGTTGAAATTGTTTCTAGGAGTGATGGCAGTGGCATAGTGTTTCTCACTGTTTTCTCTATATGAAGTAGTATTTTGAACAAGATTGCAAATTCTAGCAGTTCTAAGTCTTTGGTGGAGCGACAGAATGTTAGCTAGTTCAAGTAACTCGGGTATATTTGGACTGCAGTCATCATATCCTTTCATAAGAAGTTTATCAGACATTTTTTTCTGGATTTTGAGTTGTTATGGCTACAGGTTTCATTTGAAGGGGTAGAGTTATGTGATGGCAAATCCTTAAGGTATGGTAAGAACATTAAGCTTCCCTGCCCCTGAGTTCCAAAGAGGTTTGTGATATGTAAGTCCTCTAATGCCTCTGTTCTGAAAAAGTTTCCTGATGTTATTGCTGATGTTTGTCTAAGGTTTGAGCAATTTGCTTGATAGTACATAATGGTTTGTGCTTCTTACTCTATCCCTGCTTCAAAAGGAACAAACTCTCTTTCCTCAAGACATAGCTGCTCATGATCATGATAATTTTGAGTGTCTAGTTCATCATAGAGAACCTGGGGTGGCTGATGTGGTGGGTCTAAGTTTGTTTCAAATCTTTCTGACTGTTCTTCAATGTCCTCATCAGTGTGTAAAATGAAAGAGTTCAGATCAAAATGCAAGGAGTACATCGGGATGTTATCTGGCCTTTCTTGGCTGTTGATCATATATTTCATGTGTAACTCCCGATAGAGTATTCTAGTTTGGTCAAACACAGGAATAGTGGCGTAGGACATATCAAGTTGAATATCCCCTTGAAGCTTAGCTCCCCAAGATCTGGATAAAAACATTCCATACTTGGGAGGAATGTCTGCTACTACTATATCCATGATCAGGTGTTTTGCAGATACTTGAGCCAAACTGAAACAAAGATCTTTGATCAAGCCTAGACATTTGACTCTACTCGAATCAAATGAATATAAGTCTTTATATGGTCTTGTGATTTCTAGCCCTAATCTTTCCATCACAACCTTCGGCATGAGATTATGCGAGGCCCCGGAGTCTAGCATGGCATTGTGAAGGATTTGGTCATGGATATTCAGACTGATATAAACGGAAAGAGTGGTTCCTTCTTGGAATTTCCCTTCTATTTTTGAACCAAACAACACTTCGGGAGTGTCACCAGCTAAATTAAGAATGTTCGCATCATTTCCTATATTCAGGACCTTTAACACTTGGGATTTATAAGAGCCTTAGGCGATAAGTTCAGTGAGAGGCATGGTAATCTTTATTTTGGCGATTTCTCCTTCAAAACTGAAAGGTTCTTGTAGTTTAGACAGGTTTGCTTCAGTTTTTTCCGCCATGACTTTCTCTATGTTCTGAGTTTGCTGACTTTGTTTCAGAATTTTGTTTGACACAACTATCTCGGGAACCTTTGTGGAGGTACTAAGAGTATCTGAGCCAAGACTTGTTTGAATAACTTTATCTTTGTTTTGGTCAGTTTTCTTGACCATGATTTTGTTGTTGTCCACTACTTTTTTAAGGATGGTATCAGGGGTTCTAGCAATGTCTGAGCTACCTTTCTTGGAGTTGTCTTGGTTTTTTCTTCTTCTAAGGTTATACTGCCTGTGAGCTTCTACTATGGCATTCTGAAAATCTATGGTAGGATCTTCGGGATCTTCATAGTTGGTTTCATCTTGATTCGGAGAGAATAACGCTTGTTCTTCTTCTGTGAGGTAAACCTCACTCTTGTTATCAGAACCTATAAGGTTCAAATGATTTTCATGAATGGGCTCTATATCCATTTCATCTTCTTCCACATAATTTTCATTAAAGGGTGTCTTAATTTGTTGGTCATTTTCCCTTGGTTTGTTTTGAGGCTGTTCCCTCCTAAAATTTTGATTATGGTTTCTGTTTGGAGGGTTTGGCTAGTTGTCCCTAAGAGGTGTCTTTTCACTTATCTTTTCCCACATTTTCGCCATAGATCTAACCAAGTCATCTATTTTAGGATCTAAGGAAGGGGCTGAAGTGGAGACCTCGTCCCAGTATGTGACTTTCCTTTCTGATCTGGTCCTAGCTCTTTTTTCTACTAAGTTGGCTTCTGCACTTATGGCCACTTTTTGCATTTCCTCTAAGGTAGGGGGTCTTTGTCTCTTAGTTGATAAGTCATGTCTGGGTCAAAGCCTTCAGGGAACTTTGCTAAGGCTGAGCCAAGTAGAGGTTTGAAGTGAGGCCCTCTGTTCCTGGCCCTCTGCTTATTAGATGAAGGAGGCCTTTATCACATTGCCAAACCCTCTGCTTGTAAAATGAAGGAGGTTTTCAACCAATGACCTGACCATCTGCTCATGTATGGAGGAGGTTTTCTCAGTGTTTCAACCCTCTGCTCATGTATGGAAGAGGTTTTCTCAGCGATGCCATTTCATTAGCTTTCAAATAGTGTTATCTTTCCTTTCACTGCCTATTCATACTTAAGCAAACGAAAATGACAAATTGACAATAAGCCATGATGGGCATTTCTCTGAGACATGTAATTCTGTTGTTCAAATAACTTTGTGCCTCTTTAGACATCACAAGCAATTTGACCAGTATCTGCTATTCATAAATCACTAACCTTTGGACTGTGTTTGCAGGAGCTTATTTAAATAACTCTCTGCCGTGTAGCTGCATTCCAGCCTCAAAACCACATGAGAAGCAGTTGTCCTCTCATGTTAAGTTTAATAATGTCTTCTACAACACTGATACACTTCTGCTCTTGAAAAAGACATTAAAACACTGTAAATCCACTTAATATCAGTTTGACCTATGGCATATGCATTGCTGAGACATCAAGGTTTGTTAGTGGCGCGACTTAAGAGTCTAATCAAGCTTTATTTGCAGAAATAGGAAAGTCATCTAGGACTGGTTGATATTAGACAGAGGTTCTTTGGCTTTAAGATAGTTTGCCAAGGGAGAAATACCTAAAGCTCCACTACCTAACTTAGGGAAGACTTCTTGGACAGATTTGGATTATTCCCTTTGGAGCTGATGGACAAGCTTGTATAGTTGAGGCTAGATAGGGCTTGACAATGAGGTTTTATTTCGTCATGGGCTGATTGAAAAAGTTAGGAGGGCAAAAATGTTTATGGGTGTTTTCTAGCTGACAAATTTGACATATTGGAGATCAGCTGCTAGAAAATTTGGCTTTAACAACTAGTCATCATCAACAGGTGAAAAATACTGATGACTAACAATGGCTCTATTTGGGGAGGGCAGCTCCTTTTCAGGAGGTGTCCAGAATTTCAGATCTCGGTTCTTTGAAGACCAGTGCATTTTCCATTGGCGCAAATTTTTTTCTTCCTTGATGTTATTTCTGAAAATTGATAGCATGATTAGCGTCAACGATATTTCTACCTACCCCACTATATTTCCTAACATTTTTTCTTCTTTTGGGTTCATTTGGACTAGCAACCCTTTGACATAGTATTTTTGAAAAATGACACTATCTAGTTCTACACTTATATCCGCTGGGAGTTTAGATTAAGCTGATGAACTCCTTTGTTTCCCTACCTATGCTAGATCGAATGTCAAGTTTAAGCTGTTTGACAGGATTTTATTCTCTAATCTAAAACATGAAATTGAAAAAATAATCAAATCAGGATTAGACAGTCTGATTTGTCATGTACTTGTGGCATGAAAGACAAGCTGCACACAAATATTATTTTGCATAAAATGAAATCTAGAAAAACAAGGCTAGGATACACAATTTGTTTTTCATCCCTGCTTTCCTTTTTGGTTATGTTTTGAGCATGTGGAACCAGTATCTTTTCTTAATCTACTCTCTTTGATAAGTCAAGCTTACACAATGTTGACTATATTTTCCTCTCACTAACTTATCAGCAAATAAATTTAAAACATGTTCAGTTATGATTAGGCTAGATAACTGAACAAAACATTTGAGCACTAGTAGTGGCATTTAGACTTGCGCGCTTTCCGAATGATTATTTTTTGAAACATGGAGCTTTCTTTCTATTTTTCAAACCGCCCTCTTTTTCTGTTTTTCTATTGTTTTTTGAATTTTTTGTTTTTTATTTATCTTTCAAACAATGGTATATACAATGATTGAAAAAGTTTTAACTCCAAAATCTTGGAAATGGTGAAACTTAAGCATCTTATCTTCATAAGGATCTCCTGCCACTCTTGGTCCACTCAGCTCTTGAAAAGAAAAATTTGGAAAATTTTCTCTTTCAAGCATGACATAAGGATTCATGCATGAATCTTTAAACAACCCAGTATCTTCCCGCTGTACCTCTTTATACCTCTGATTTCCACTCCTCCTTTTGCTGTACATCTTTTTCAAATAGTGCAGATATTCTTTGTCATTTTTGAAGTATATGATGACATCATCTAGGTATGTCAGAATACAGAAATTCAGAACTGGTAACATGGCTTTTAGGAGCATATTTTTTATATCCAGTGGTTTTACAATTCTAGGTTTGAAAATGGAACTACTTCCAGCATACTTGAAAAATTCTTTGAGTTGTCTGCTTTGCAAAGGAATTATTTGGCTATAACCTGAAACATCATCTTGCAAAGACATATGATTAAAAACACTTATCATTGATATATCATGGTCTTGGGTAGGAAGCATAAAATTTCTGTCACAAGGGTGTGTATTACTGTTTCTAAAATCAAAACAAAGCCTATGACCAGCTATTTTATCTTTGACTATAACTGTTTGGTTCAGATTTTTGTATTTTCTTTTGTCGAAATTGTTTCTAGGAGTGATAGCAGTGGCATAGTGTTTCTCACTGTTTTCTCTATATGAAGTAGTATTTTGAACAAGATTGCAAATTCTAGCAGTTCTAAGTCTTTGGTGGAGCGACAGAATGTTAGCTAGTTCAAGTAACTCAGGTATATTTGGACTGCAGTCATCATATCCTTTCATAAGAAGTTTATCAGACATTTTTTCTGGATTTTGAGCTATTATGGCTACAGGTTTCATTTGAAGGGGTAGAGTTATGTGATGGCAAATCCTTAAGGTATGGTAAGAACATTAAGCGTCCCTGCCCCTGAGTTCCAAAGAGGTTTGTGATATGTAAGTCTTCTAATGCCTCTGTTCTGAAAAAGTTTTCTGATGTTACTGCTGATGTTTGCCTAAGGTTTGAGCAATTTGCTTGATAGTACATAATGGTTTGTGCTTCTTGCTCTATCCCTGCTTCAAAAGGAACAAACTCTCTTTCCTCAAGACATAGCTACTCATGATCATGATAATTTTGAGTGTCTAGTTCATCATATAGAACCTGGGGCGGCTGATGTGGTGAGTCTAAGTTTGTTTCAAATCCTTCTGATTGTTCTTCAATGTCCTCATCAGTGTGTAAAATGAAAGAGTTCGGATCAGAATGCAAGGAGTACATCGGGATGTTATCTAGCCTTTCTTGACTGCTGATCATATATTTCATGTGTGACTCCCGATAGAATATTCTAATTTGGTCAAACACAGGAATAGTGGCGTAGGACATATCAAGTTGAATATTCCCTTGAAGCTTAGCTCCCCAAGATCTGGATAAAAACATTCCATACTTGGGAGGGATGTCTACTACCACTATATCCATGATCAGGTGTTTTGCAGGTACTTGGGCCAAACTAAAACAAAGATCTTTGATCAAACCTAGACATTTGACTCTACTTGAATCAAATGAATATAAGTCTTTATATGGTCTTGTGATTTCTAGCCCTCATCTTTCCATCACAACCTTCGGCATGAGATTATGCGAGGCCCCGGAGTCTAGCATGGCATTGTGAAGGATTTGGTCATGGATATTCAGACTGATGTAAAAGGGAAGAGTGGTTCCTTCTTGGAATTTCCCTTCTATTTTTGGACCAAACAACACTTCGGGAGTGTCATCAACTAGATTAAGGGTGTTCGCATCATTTCCTATATTCAGGACCTTTAACACTTGGGATTTATAAGAGCCTTAGGCGATAAGTTCAATGAGAGGCATGGTAATCTTTATTTTGGGGATTTATCCCTCAAAACTGAAAGGTGCTTGTAGTTTAGACAAGTTTGCTTCAGTTTCTTCCGCCATGACTTTCTCTATGTTCTGAGTTTGCTGACTTTGTTTCGGAATTTTGTTTGACACAACCATCTCGGGAACCTTTGTGGAGGTACTGGAGTATCTGAGCCAAGACTTGTTTGAATAACTTTATCTTTGTTTTGGTCAGTTTTCTTGACCATGATTTTGTTGTTGTGAACTACTTTTTTAAGGATGGTATCAGGGGTTCTAGCAGTGTCTGAGCTACCTTTCTTGGAGTTGTCTTGGTTTTTTCTGCTTCTAAAGTCATACTGCCTGTGAGCTTCTACTATGGCATTCTGAAAATCTATGGTAGGATCTTCGGGATCTTCATAGTTGGTTTCATCTTGATTCGGAGAGAAGAACGCTTGTTCTTCTTCTGTGAGGTAAACCCCACTCTCGTTATCAGAACCTATAAGGTTCCAATGATTTTCATCAAGGGGCTCTATATCCCTTTCATCTTCTTCCACATAATTTTCATTAAAGGGTGTCCTAATTTGTTGGTCATTTTCCCTTGGTTTGTTTTGAGGTTGTTCCTCTTAAAATTTTGATTCCGGTTTCTGTTTGGAGGGTTTGGCTAGTTGTCCCTAAGAGGTGTCTTTTCACTTATCTTTTCCCACATTTTCGCCATGGATCTAACCAATTCATCTATTCTAGGATCTAAGGAAGGGGCTGAAGTGGAGACCTCGTCCCGGTATGTGACTTTCCTTTCTGATCTGATCCTAGCTCTTTTTTCTGCGTTGGCTTCTGCACTTATGACCACTTTTTGCATTTCCTCTAAGGTAGGGGGGTCCTTGTCTCTTAGTTGATAAGTCATGTCTGAGTCAAAGCCTTCGGGGAACTTTGCTAAGGCTGAGCCAAGTGGAGGTTTGAAGTGAGGCCCTCTGTTCCTGGCCCTCTACTTATTAGATGAAGGAGGCCTTTATCACATTGCCAAACCCTCTGCTTGTAAAATGAAGGAGGTTTTCAACCAATGACCTGACCATCTGCTCATGTATGGAGGAGGTTTTCTCAGTCTTTCAACCCTCTGCTCATGTATGGAGGAGGTTTTCTCAGCGATGCCATTTCATTAGCTTTCAAACAGTGTTATCTTTCCTTTCACTGCCTATTCATACTTAAGCAAACGAAAATGACAAATTGACAATAAGCCATGATGGGCATTTCTCTGAGACATGTAATTCTGTTGTTCAAATACCTTTGTGCCTCTTTAGACATCACAAGCAACTTGACCAGTATCTGCTATTCATAAATCACTAACCTTTGGACTGTGTTTGCAGGAGCTTATTTAAATAACTCTCTGTCCTGTAGCTGCATTCCAGGCTCAAAACCACATGAGAAGCAGTTGTCTTCTCATGTTAAGTTTAATAATGTCTTCTAAAACACTGACACACTTCTGCTCTTGAAAAAAACATTGAAACACTGTAAATCCACCTAATATCAGTTTGACCTATGGCATATGCATTGCTGAGACATCAAAGTTTGTTAGTGGCGCGACTTAAGAGTGTAATTAAGATTTATTTGCAGAAATAGGAAGGTCATCTAGGACTGGTTGATATTAGACAGAGGTTCTTTGGCTTTAGGGTAGTTTGCCAAGGGAGAAATGCCTAAAGTGCCACTACCTAACTTAGGGGAGACTTCTTGGACAGATTTTGATTATTCCCTTTGGAGCTGATGGACAAGCTTGTATAGTTGAGGCTAGATAGGGCTTGACAATGAGGGTTTATCTCGTCATGGGCTGATTGAAAAAGTTAGAGGGCAAAAATGTTTATGGGTGTTTTCTCGCTGACAAATTTGACATATTGGAGATCAGCTGCTAGAAAATTTGGCTTTAACAACTAGTCATCATCAACAGGTGAAAAATACTGATGACTAACAGTGGCTCTATTTGGGGAGGGCAGCTCCTTTTCAGGAGGTGTCCAGAATTTCAGATCTCGGTTCATTGAAGACCAGTGCCTTTTCCATTGGCGCAAATTTTTTTCTTCCTTGATGTTATTTCTGAAAATTGACAGCATGATTAGCATCAACGATATTTCTACCTACTCCACTATATTTCCTAACATTTTTTCTTCTTTTGGGTTCATTTGGACTAGCAACCCTTTGACATAGTATTTTTGAAAAATGACATTATCTAGTTCTACACTTATATCTGCCGGGAGTTTAGATTAAGCTGATGAACTCCTTTGTTTCTCTACCTATGCTAGATCGACTGTCAAGTTTAAGCTGTTTGACAGGATTTTATTCTCTAATCTAAAACATGAAATTGAAAAAATGATCAAATCAGGATTAGATAGTCTGATTTGTCATGTATTTGTGGCATGAAAGACAGGCTGCACACAAATATTATTTTGCATAAAATGAAATCTAGAAAAACAAGGCTAGGATACACAATTTGTTTTTCATCCTTGCTTTCCTCTTTGGTTATGTTTTGAGCATGTGGAACCAGTATCTTTTCTTAATCTACTCTCTTTGATAAGTCAAGCTTACACAATGTTGACTATCTTTTCATCTCACTAACTTATCAACAAATAAATTTAAAACATGTTCAGTTATGATTAGGCTAGATAACTGAACAAAACATTTGAGCACTAGTAGCGGCATTTAGACTTGCACGCTTTCCGAATGATTATTTTTTTAAACATGGGGCTTTCTTTCTATTTTTCAAACCGCCCTCTTTTTCTTTTTTTCTATTGTTTTTTGAATTTTTTGTTTTTTATTTATCTTTCAAACAATGGTATATACAATGATTGAAAAAGTTTTAACTCTGAAATCTTGGAAATGGTGAAACTTAAGCATCTTATCTTCATAAGGATCTCCTGCCACTCTTGGTCCACTCAGCTCTTGAAAAGAAAAATTTGGAAAATTTTCTCTTTCAAGCATGACATAAGGATTCATGCATGAATCTTTAAACAACCAAGTATCTTCCCGCTGTACCTCTTTATACCTCCGATTTCCACTCCTCCTTTTGTTGTACATCTTTTTCATATAGTGTAGATATTCTTTGTCATTTTTGAAGTATATGATGACATCATCTAGGTATGTCAGAATACAGAAATTCAGAACTGGAAACATGGCTTTTAGGAGCATATTTTTGATATCCGGTGGTTTTGCAATTCTGGGTTTGAAAATGGAACTACTTCCAGCATGCTTGAAAAATTCTTTGAGTTGTCTGCTTTGCAAAGGAATTATTTGGCTATAACCTGAAACATCATCTTGCAAAGACATATGATTAAAAGTACTTATCATTGGTATATCATGGTCTTGGGTAGGAAGGATAAAATTTCTGTCACAAAGGTGTGTATTAGTGTTTCTAAAATCAAAACAGATCCTATGACCAGCTATTTTATCTTTGATTATTACTGTTTGGTGCAGATTTTTGTATTTTCTTTTGTCGAAATTGTTTCTATGAGTGATGGCAGTGGCATAGTGTTTCTCACTGTTTTCTCTATATGAAGTATTTTGAACAAAATTGCAAATTCTAGTAATTCTAAGTCTTTGGTGGAGCGACAGAATGTTAGCTAGTTCAAGTAACTCAGGTATATTTGGACTGCAGTCATCATATCCTTTCATAAGAAGTTTATCGGACATTTTTTCTGGATTTTGAGTTGTTATGGCTACAGGTTTCATTTGAAGGGGTAGAGTTATGTGATGGCAAATCCTTAAGGTATGGTAAGAACATTAAGTTTCCCTGCCCCTGAGTTCCAAAGAGGTTTGTGATATGTAAGTCTTCTAATGCCTCTGTTCTGAAAAAGTTTCCTGATGTTACTGCTGATGTTTGCCTAAGGTTTGAGCAATTTGCTTGATAGTACATAATGGTTTGTGCTTCTTGCACTATCCCTGCTTCAAAAGGAATAAACTCTCTTTCCTCAAGACATAGTTGCTCATGATCATGATAATTTTGAGTGTCTAGTTCATCATAGAGAACCTGGGGCGGCTGATGTGGTGGGTCTAAGTTTGTTTCAAATCCTTCTGACTGTTCTTCAATGTCCTCATCAGTGTGTAAAATGAAAGAGTTCGGATCAGAATGCAAGGAGTACATCGGGATGTTATCTAGCCTTTCTTGGCTTCTGATCATATATTTCATGTGTGACTCCCAATAGAGTATTCTAGTTTGGTCAAACACAGGAATAATGGCGTAGGACATATCAAGTTGAATATTCCCTTGAAGCTTAGCTCCCCAAGATCTGGATAAAAACATTCCATACTTGGGAGGAATGTCTGCTACCACTATATCCATGATCAGGTGTTTTGCAGGTACTTGGGCCAAACTGAAACAAAAATCTTTGATCAAGCCTAGACATTTGACTCTACTCGAATCAAATGAATATAAGTCTTTATATGGTCTTGTGATTTCTAGGCCTAATCTTTCCATCACAACCTTCGACATGAGATTATGCGAGGCCCCGGAGTCTAGCATGGCATTGTGAAAGATTTGGTCATGGATATTCAGACTGATGTAAAAGGGAAGAGTGGTTCCTTCTTGGAATTTCCCTTCTATTTTTGGACCAAACAACACTTCGGGAGTGTCATCAACTAGATTAAGGGTGTTCGCATCATTTCCTATATTCAGGGCCTTTAACACTTGGGATTTATAAGAGCCTTAGGCGATAAGTTCAGTGAGAGGCATGGTAATCTTTATTTTGGGGATTTCTCCCTCAAAACTGAAAGGTGCTTGTAGTTTAGACAGGTTTGCTTCAGTTTTTTCCGCCATGACTTTCTCTATGTTCTGAGTTTGCTGACTTTGTTTCGGAATTTTGTTTGACACAACCATCTCGGGAACCTTTGTGGAGGTACTAGGAGTATCTGAGCCAAGACTTGTTTGAATAACTTTATCTTTGTTTTGGTCAGTTTTCTTGACCATGATTTTGTTGCTGTCCACTGCTTTTTTAAGGATGGTATCAGGGGTTCTAGCAGTGTCTGCGTTACCTTTTTTGGAGTTGTCTTGGCTTTTTCTGCTTCTAAGGTCATACTGCCTGTGAGCTTCTACTATGGCATTCTGAAAATCTATGGTAGGATCTTCAGGATCTTCATAGTTGGTTTCATCTTGATTCGGAAAGAAGAACGCTTGTTCTTCTTCTGTGAGGTAAACCTCACTCTCGTTATCAGAACCTATAAGGTTCAAATGATTTTCATCAATGGACTCTATATCCCTTTCATCTTCTTCCACATAATTTTCGTTAAAGGGTGTCCTAATTTGTTGGTCATTTTCCCTTGGTTTGTTTTGAGGTTGTTCCCTCCTAAAATTTTGGTTCCGGTTTCTGTTTGGAGGGTTTGGCTAGTTGTCCCTAAGAGGGGTCTTTTCACTTATATTTTCCCACATTTTGGCCATGGACCTAACCAAGTCATCTATTCTAGGATCTAAGGAAGGGGCTGAAGTGGAGACCTCATCCCAGTATGTGACTTTCCTTTCTGATCTAGTCCTAGCTCTTTTTTCTGCTAAGTTGGCTTCTGCACTTATGGCCACTTTTTGCATTTCCTCTAAGGTAGGGGGGTCCTTGTCTCTTAGTTGATAAGTCATGTCTAGGTCAAAGCCTTCGGGGAACTTTGCTAAGGCTGAGCCAAGTGGAGGTTTGAAGTGAGGCGGGAGGGCGATATACACACTATTGAACCTAGTGCAGTATCCCTTGACACTTTCCCCATTTTCCCATTTTAGATTGTTATACTCTGATAGGATTTGAATGGGGTTCTTTCGGATTTCCCACTTATTTATGAAGGTTTGGTAGAGTTTTGGGAGATCGTGGATGTTGTTTGGAGTTAAGCTCTTAAACCATTTTTTGGGTTCTCTTCCCAGGCTTTGGGCGAACACCCTCATCCTGATGGTCTCGTCTTCTATTTCCATGTATTCAAAGGCATCGCTAATTCTATCTACATGTTGTTGAGCTGTGGTAGTCTCAACTCCGGTAAAGTGCGGGATTTTGGATTGATAGTCATTTTGTAAGGGAGCCAAAGGGTGTGGCAACACCAAGGGTGCATACCAAGTTGCCATGGAGGGAGCTAATGGATGATGTACAAAATGAGGGCTTGTAGGATGAGCTGAGGTGTTTTGAACAGTAGTGGTTTGGATGGGTGTGGCGGATGTACTTGGGCTAGTGATTTGATTTTGAGCAGATCTAGGGTGGTATGAGCCAAAATGATGGAGAAGCAGAAAGTCGGGAGGTGTAGTAGGCAAGGCTTCTCTACTAGGACTCTGTGGCAGATCTAGGGGCTCAAGATCATCAAAGTCTACCTTACTTTGTGACTTGCTTCTAAAAAGGGATTTTGCTGATTTTAAGTCAAATGGAGAATCTTGCAAGGCTATGAGGTGTTCAGGTACTGATCTTGCTTTACGGATGGACCTATCGGTAGATAAATTGCCAGTTTTGGAAGCTTGCCACAGAATCTTCTCTGGGTCATCTACTATGATAGGGAGATTTGGGTCTGGATGAGATCTGGTGTTGATTCTTCGTGAAGCTAGATTTCAAATCTAGAGTTTAGAGAGGATGGTATTTGTGATTGTTTCGGATGGATGGCCTCTCTAGGGGTTTACTAATGTGAAGGATGGTCAAAACAAAAGATGGACTAGTGGAGTCGCCAGGTGGATTTCTGTGAGAACTATGGTCCACCACCAACACTATCAAAGATGCTTTCGGGAAAAAGTTTTCTAGCAAACTTTGAGATGAAGACTTGCAAGGAAGAGTGATTCACTTGGTTTGAACAGTTTGCTAGGCTGTCTGGACAAGATAATGGTTCTATTTTCAAGATTATTTCTGTTTATCTCCTATGTTTGGGTGAAGTCTTCTGAATCGCTAAGTTAGACTTAGTTTGTCACTGTTTACAGAGTTTGCACCATAAGTTTTAAGTTTTTGGAAATGATGGGTCAACAGAAAGGTATGGTTTATGAATTTTTTGGTTTTTATGGAGTTTTTTAAGGCCTACTAGAGGCTAGTGGAGTCGCCAGGTGGAACTTGGTTGTTTTTGTAAAGATGTAGCTATGGTCCACCACCAATAACTAGGAAAAAGCCAATCTGGGAATGCTTTGGGGTTTTTTGAGTTTTATGTGCAGCCTATGGTTTATTAGAGTGTTCTAAACCTGTTTCATCACTTTGCTAGGGTGGTGAAAACAAAAAGAGTTTACTCTAAATGATTCTATGACTGTTTGCATGTTTAAATGTTTAAAGACTAATGATTCTACAAGAGTTTGCTAGACTGTTATGTACTCAGTTAGTCCCACAGTGATCGCCATTATGTTAGGGTGGCGATGAGGTGGCTAAATTGGCAGGTATTCTTGAAGATAAGGAATTTTTGGAGTCCTAAGGTGTACTTAGATTGTCACTAACTCAGAGTCCCACCGTGATCGCCATTATGTTAGTGTCCCGTGATTTCACTGATTGGCAAGCCAAATGACAGTGTAACATCAAACCAATCTTTGGAGCCCAAAGACCTAGCCTTCCTGGACTCAGAGAGGGCTCTCTCTATTTGTGTAAGGGATATCTGTGTGTTTTCTTATTGTGTTCTTGATTTTAGGCTAGTTATGAAGTAGGTTTTTGGTTTTGGTTTTTAGGTTGTGAGGGATGCACTGATCAAAGACATAAGATAGGTAAAAAGATGTCAGATCAACTGGGCTATGGGGTCGAAAAGGTCAAGAAAGCTTTCAGGTGGTGATACAAGGTTGTTGAAGGGCCGATTTGATTCCAGGTAAAGGGATCTTTGGGTAAAATGGAGTGGGATGGACATTAATTTTGTGAAGAACAAAGGATTCCAAACATAACTAGTTTAATAGCTGACATAAACATGGTAGGGCTAACCATAAATCATGAGAAATGTAGCTTTAAAATGATCAATGCATAGAAATAAACATTCAAGCCATGCATAGAGATATATGACTCTCTAACTTTAGGAAATGGCTATCAGACTTTAGGGAAATACATTTAAGACAAACAAACAACTCAAATCATTATGAAGGAAACACCTAAACATAGTATTCCAAGCTATTGGGCACTTTGAAGTAAGATTGCATAGTTTTAGGCAAAGGGCAAGATCAGTACAAAACCTCCTTGGTTCAACAAATGACAATCTAATCAATCAAAGAGAGGTTTCAGAGGTGGATCTATGACTAGCCATGAGTAAGCAGGGCATACCGTGAATCATACTTAGCATGCATAAAACCATAAATGAAAAAAGCAAACAATATTCTTAAGTTATTAAAGAGCAATCAACGATTCTTTAATGTGACCAGGAATGAAAAAAACATGGAAGCTATAAAGAAACAGAAAATTTGAGGTGCCTCCAAGGGCATGTCTCAAATATGTTCTCTATTGTCTTATAGCAAGCAAGAACATGGAATTATGAATGAAAACTAAGAAACAAAACAGCGAGAGAGACACTATACCATTCTACCAAGTCATGGAATCCAACAACAGTCCTCTTTCATCATCCAAAAACATCCAAGAAACTATCCAAAAGCATGAGACAAGTGTTTCTTCCAAGCTTGTATGACCATATATTGCTTCTATACATCAAATTCAACCTTGTTTATAATGAAAGCCTTTGGAATATATAGGCCAAAGTGAGGAAATCCTCTCAGTTCAACTTGCAATCTCATTGGCCTATCCAAAATATCTGATTTTGTCCTTGAGGCTTTGCAAAGCCCAAGACACAAAATATCTAATAAAATATCTCAAAAATACTAAAAAAGGGAAATATATTGACTTTTTATAACTAATCATGTACAAAAATAGCTAAACACACATGAAGGAAAGTCACTTTTGAAAAGTTCAATTTTTACAAAAATACTCAAGAAATACATCAGCAGAAAGTCCCCTGACTTGGCGGCAACTTTTAAAGGCATTTCAGAAGGCGAAACGAGACCCATGATGGCTCGTTGGAAAGCTCTAAATGTCTATTTTCTGAAAATGTTTAGTTTGCTCCAAACTGACCACTAGAAGTCCTCCAAAAACAGACATGTGTGTAAAAACCCAAAAATAGGCCTTGCTGATAAACGGGGCAAAGTGTGGAAAAAAAGAGTGTTTTCCGCCATTTTGGGGAAGCAAATCATCTTCAAATGATCTGAAAATCGCTGAGTATATGCCCCTGAAATTATGGCATCCAATGATACCATTTTCATTCTTTGAGGATGCCCCAAACTGAAATGGCGATGCCCATGAGTTTTAGTCAAAAACCCAAAAATGACAAAAAACTAAAATTTGTCGAATTTCGCCCAAATTTGGCGAGCATGACCCTCAAGGGTTTTCAGAAACATGCTGTGAAGCTGAGGCCGAGATTTGGAGCTTTGAAGTGTCTTTCCTCAATTTTGGTGCTAGGCGCTTCCTTTTAGCCTCCTTAAGTTTTTCCTGTGCGACCTTCAATTTCCGCCAGGCAACTGATTGAGCTTTTTATAAAGCCTGGTCTCCTCCGTTGAAGGTCCAAGTCTCTATTTGCGTTCTCCAACTTCTTTTCCAAGTGATCATTAACCCTCTCAAGCCATGCTTCTTGATTGTTCTCTATCTCTTGTGTGAACAATGTAGTGAGAGAGGTAGATTGGAGAAGGGCAACTTCTTTTTCTTTTTGTTTCTCAATGGATTTTTTGAGCCCCATGGTTCTTTGACTCTTTCTCCTGGGTTGATCTTCATCTTCGCTCTCATCGAACTCACCCATGAGTTCTTCCAATCTCACTTGTGCTTTGGAGGCCTCTTTTTTGTATTTGATGCCCCGTGTCTCATATACCGCCATATGGACACCCATCTGTTTGTTTTGAATTTGTAAAAAGTGATTGAAGTTTCTAGCCCTCTCCAGATCAATCCTCAAAGCATCAATTTGGTTCTCTATTGATTAAGAGAGTTTCAAGGATTCGGGCTTCATTGTCGCTATCATCACTTTGAATTTGAATTATGTCGAAGTCCCTTTCCTTTTCATGGCTACTTTCTTCTTTCTCCTTTCCTTTGCTTTGGGTGGCTCTTTTAGTCTTCCTCCTCTTGGGAAATTCGACAATGGGTTTCTTGGGCAATTTCCCCTTGCTTCGGAGGGCCCTAGTAACATTTGGAGTTACAACTTTAGGCACCCTTTTCCTTGATGTCCGGGGCTTGGTCACTTTTGGAGAAGAGAGCATGGCCCCTTGTCTAGGAGAGGCAGCTAGCACATGCTCTATTGGCTCTTTGCCCTTGTTACTTTGCTCATCATTCTTGCCACTGTCTTGGATTTCTTCATGGATGCCTTGACTGTCTTTTTGCATTTCTTTTTGAGGGTTGTCCTTCTCACTGTGTTGTACCTCTTCATCATGCTGTTGTTCTTTTTCATGAGGCTGTTGTTCATCATCATGTGGCTACCTCTCTTCACTGTGCTGCACCTATTCATCATGTTGCCCTTCTTCTTCATGAGGTTGCTCATCCTCAATGTGTTGCACCTGTTCATCATGTTGTCCTTCCTTATATTTCTGTTGTTCATCATCATGCTGCTCCTGTTCATCATTATCTTCCTCTTCATCATGCACTTCTTCCCCTTGTTGTTCTGCCTCATTGTGCTCTTTTTCCCTTTGCTGCCCTGTTTCATCATGATGTTGCTCATCATCATCTTACTCCTCTTGCTCATGCTCTTCTTCCTCATCATGCTCTTTTTCTTGTTCAATGGGAAATTTGAGCTTCTTGGAATAGGCTTGCTTGAAGAAGGCGAAAGATGGTGAGTGGAAGGTGAAGGAGATGTATGAAATGAAAAGACAGTGGCGAAATTCGGATGTGTAATGAAAGTATCCCAAAAGACTTCCTTCTTCTCAAGCTGATAAAAAATGATAACCTTGATGAGGGAGTGATGGAAGAGGCAGGTTGTCTACTGAGAAGGAGGCTTTTTCTGAATAGTGGAGACCATTTTCTCAATACTTTTATGTAAGAAGAAAGGGAGATTTAACAATTTGGCTCTTGTGAAATGCATGAAAAATCGGACATGGTAAGCATAGACTCGGGAGAATCTTCCCTCACAAGTGAAATATTTCATGATTATCTTCATGAGGGGGGCGTAACTAGTCAATAGATATGAGAAGGGAAAAATGGATGGACATGAATCTCTATGCTCAGGCTTCAAAAAAGGCTTGTATTGTTCTGAGTCTAGGTGGCTTTCTTTAAACCACTTCTCTCTGACGTAAAGGATTTTGGTGGCCTTGGAAATGGACCTTGGAGAGAATTTGAAATCTAAGCCCGCCAGTTGAAAGTGCTTCTCTAAAAATCTCAAAGCACAAAGATGTGTCAAAGGGGAATAGCTTTTCACTTCCTACACCCTTTGACAAAACTCTAAACACCCAACCTCATGGAAGTTAAACAGGACTGATGGATGAGCATTTACTTCTTCAGTGGAAACAGGCTGAAACCTCCTGTGAAGGCCACTCCTACTATCTTGCCTAGGAGGCATTTTGTTTTGAATGTTCTTTGCAACACCAAGCTGTCTCAAATGGCTTTTGGAATGTTTCTCAAGCACACACCCTATCCTCCTTGTCAGTCACTGTTTGACCAAGACAAGCTGCTTCAAATGTTTTGTGAAATAGTCCTCCAACACCAACTTTCTGCTCCTTATAAATCACTGTTTTGTCCTCTTTTATGCCAATCAACAAGTTTTTTTCCAATAAAAAGCAAACAGTCAATTTGATTACTGTGCTTGGGCAAGGTATTTGAAAAGAGGTATCTGTGGCTTTTTTGTTAGAACAGAGATCTCCTTGTGTTTTGACAGAAGCAAGACACCCTTCCCCAAACAAAACTCTTCTTGTTATTCACTGTTTCCTTACAAAGATAAGACAAAAAAACTCCCAACTGACTTTGAAAAACCTCTCACGCACTCTGCTTTTGGGACTTATAGAGGCTGCACAGATTTGGCTGTCTCATCACAGAGAGGACATTTTTCAAAATGACAAGGCATTCAACTTATGATTACTGTTTTCAATTTACAAACACTGTTTTCACCTTACAAACACTGCTTTCACCTGAGATTTTGTAGACAGAGGTAAATTTTGTTTTATCTGTGGGCTATGACTATTCTTAAAGGCAGTAAGGGTCCTTTAAGTTTGTTTTAAAGCATCCACCTATCACTGTAAAGGCGTGTGACAGTCATAGCAACAAAAGAAACTCTGAGTTTGTTCAAAAACACTGCCCTCTAACCACTGTCTCCCTCTTATGCTCTTTATATGACAAACTGCCTTTTCAAAACCATTGTTTAAAACACTGTTTAAACTGAGTTGAGACCCCCTAAGCACAAGAAAGGTTTCTCCAGCTTTGACAAGGACTTTGTCTCCTTAATACTGACTTATCTCACAGTTTTTATATGATGAAATGGTTTTTAGAACAGCTGTCTCTTTTTGGAGAAAAAGCATAGCAAACCACCCTTTCAAAAATCGAAAATTACCACGAGGTAACGAAAAATACCTCAAAGATCCTTCACGAGCCTTGGTTTGATCGTTTGGGAGGCTTTCATGGCTTCTTAGAAGGTGAAAAAGAGGCGCGGCACGTTTTCTGGAAAGAGCGCCGCGCAACCAAGCAGTCGGGTCGGTCTTCGAGCAGTGGTGACCGGCGCTACAGGCGCGCCGCGCCACAGTATAACCTCTGTGTATTTTTGCTTCTAAACGCGCCACGTGGACTTAAAAGCCTGAAAATCTCGAATTTTGCTTGAAATCTTCTATTTCTTGCAGTGAGCAGCTTAGGGGAATGTTGCTTGCGTTTTGAATTGAGCAATGTGATTTGGCAACGGTCAATCCACCCTTTTATAGTTGAAAAAGCCAACGACCTTTTGAAATTTCTTTGTGAGGGTTTTGGAGGCCTTTTGAAAAGCTAAGTCACAGGACACGTCCTCCAGGGCCACGTGTCCCGTATTTCACGTGTCGGACACAAAATACGACCTAAAACGTGTCCAATACGTTTTTGGTCGTGTCCTCCGAAATTGAATACGTACCCTCCATTTTGGCATTCGTGTCCTTGGATAGAATACTCGTTTCCTATGTTTGGAATACTTGCCCTAACGTATTCCCCGCATTAGGACACGTTTTCCACGAAAAAATACAAAAATGACAAAAAAATCGTTAGTTTTTTGGCTATCAAAGGTATCAATTGGCTATCAATTGGCTCCGTCCCTGCTGCTGTAAAGGATGAGGAGACTATCCAGCAAGCACATGGAGATTGGAAGATGGAAAATTTCAAATTTGTGTTCCAGCTATAGGCAGACATCAAGCGAGAAGTTCTTCTTGGAGAACACTTCTTTTATTAATCTCAGGTTTTTAAATGTTATGTAAGGTAGTTTTGCTCTTATATCAGAATGTGAGGATCCAAACTAGTCTGTTTCATAGTTATATTTTCAAAACAATAATATCAGATCAACTTTATTGGCACCATTTTTGAAATTTTAGGATTTCTTGGAACACTGACTTCTAAAATTCCCATTTTGTATGTATTATCATACTATACGATGCAGCCTTAGAAACTTTTTAATGCAAATTTTAACCATTTCAGTCGAATTAATTTGAAAAAAATTAAATAAATAAACTAAAACTAAACAGAACCAGATCCTGTAGCCTCTGATTGATGATGCTTTTGGAGCCTACGACTAATCACCACCTACCTTGAATCAGATAAGCTAAATTTCATCTCATTTGTGTGGGGAAAAGGGATCAATTAAAAAGAGGAATAAATAAAATGGAAGCCATTATGAATAGAACAAACTGATAAATAGACAGACTCATTCTACTCTCTAGAAGGAGTTCAAAATTCCTTCTTTTCCGTTTTAATGAGGCTGCAATCTCGACTCTCGATCTAGGGAAGTGTTGTTCCTTCTCCCTTGAAAGAGTGATGCCTTTCCTCGTTTTCTAGGTGCGTTGAATTATTTCATGTCTATAGCCTGTGATTAATGATTTTTCTCATGCCTGCGACTAATGTCCACCTACCTTGTATCAGATAAGCTGAATTTCATCTCATTCATGTGTGGAAAAAGAAATCAACTCACAGAGAAATGATAAAAGTTGAAGCAGTGAAGCCATTGTGAAAAAAACGATTAGGCATGGGAACAGGGATGAGGGTATTTGAGTTAAATTTTAATGACTCATGAGTCATTGACTCATTGACTAATGACTATTGTTATAGCTTATGGTTTTAATGTGCTTGTAGCCTTGTAAGTTGTATAATTGTAATTTACTAATTTGTTAATATTAATTTATAGATTATATATATATATATCTATATATATATATATATAGATATAGATATATATATTTTAAATATAAATAAAACGTGTCCCTCGTGTCCTGTTTTCGAGGTCACGGTGTCTCGTGTCGAATACTCATATTTACGTGTCCTCCGTGTCTCGTGTCCTCGTGTCATGTGACTTAGTTGAAAAGGCTTTTTGGTTTTAAACAAAACATGAAGCACTATTGTTGTCATTTATAATCTTTAAAACATCACAAAGCCACTATTTGACCAGGACTCTAAAAGGTGCTGTGGATGATATTTTTGAAGATCTTCATACATATGACCCTTTTCAAAGTGAAAAAGCCATCTTGAAAGCCAAAATCTCTCTTAGTGTTTTTCTCATTAAGGCAATACCCTTTTCACTGTTTGCCTATTTCTGTCCCTTTAAAGGAAAAACTCTGCTCAAAGACATATCAATGATTTGTGAGGCATTCTTTGCCATTCTTGCAAGGAGATAAATCACCACTTTAAAACTTATTTTGACAGTTTCTGCTCCTGGTGTTTTGATGATGATCATGCCCACAGTGAAGTTGATTGAACTGTCAGGTGCTCTTTGAGCATTTCTTTTGACTGTGGATGAAGAACCTCATTTGTACTCCCCAGATTTACCCATACTTGTTTATCAAGGAAAAAGGCCTTTAAAGACCCTTGGGACTCATATGTAACAGCAAGGTCATTTTCACATGTCCATAAAGAGGCTTTTATCTGTGACAACATCATGTTTCATTTCTTTGAATGTTGTTCTGAATTTGAAACATGGTGTCATATTCCTTTCTTCACATTGATGAAACTGTCCAGGCTTGGTTCATTTAGCTTCAAATTACCTTTGAAGGAGATCTCTGATAGAAGGAAAATCAAACCTCTTGGATTATCATGGTACCACTGCTTTCCCTCTATTTTTAACACCATTTTTCTATCCATAAGCCTTCAGTTGCTTTCCCACTGCACTTAAAACCCTTCCTCTGTTCCTGGCCCTCTGCTTATTAGATGAAGGAGGCCTTTATCACATTGCCAAACCCTCTGCTTGTAAAATGAAGGAGGTTTTCAACCAATGGCCTGACCATCTGCTCATGTATGGAGGAGGTTTTCTCAGTCTTTCAACCTTCTGCTCATGTATGGAGGAGGTTTTCTCAGCGATGCCATTTCATCAGCTTTCAAACAATGTTATCTTTCCTTTCACTGCCTATTCATACTTAAGCAAATGAAAATGACAAATTGACAATAAGCCATGATGGGCATTTCTCTGAGACATGTAATTATGTTGTTCAAATACCTTTGTGCCTCTTTAGACATCACAAGCAACTTGACCAGTATCTGCTATTCATAAATCACTAACCTTTGGACTGTGTTTGCAGGAGCTTATTTAAATAACTCTCTGTCCTGTAGCTGCATCCTAGGCTCAAAACCACATGAGAAGCAGTTGTCTTCTCATGTTAAGTTTAATAATGTCTTCTGGAACATTGGTACACTTCTACTCTTGAAAAAGACATTGAAACACTGTAAATCCACCTAATATCAGTTTGAACTATGGCATATGCATTGCTCATACATCAAGGTTTGTTATCGGCGCGACTTAAGAGTGTAATCAAGCTTTATTTGCAGAAATAGGAAGGTCATCTAGGACTGGTTGGTATTAGACAGAGGTTCTTTGGCTTTAGGATAGTTTGCCAAGGGAGAAATGCCTAAAGCGCCACTACCTAACTTAGGGGAGACTTCTTGGACAGATTTGGATTATTCCCTTTGGAGCTGATGGACAAGCTTGTATAGTTGAGGCTAGATAGGGCTTGACAATGAGATTTTATCTCGTCATGGGCTGATTGAAAAGGTTAGGAGGGAAAAAAATTTTATGGGTGTTTTCTAGCTGACAAATTTGACATATTGGAGATCAGCTGCTAGAAAATTTGGATTTAACAACTAGTCATCATCAACAGGTGAAAAATACTGATGACTAACAAGAAGCAACCATGCATGTTGCCTCAAAAGTAGCTAATGCAGCAATGAGGCCATCATGAGCAGGAATTTTCATACTCTTGTTCTCGGCCATATTCCATAGCTCCAGAGACTGTAAAAAGAATAAGATGAGATCAGCACAACCCTCTCACTTTAAAAATAAAAAAAGTCCATCCAAGTAGAAACCCATTATAAATTTTTCCCATTGGCCTGACTCCTCACATGCCAATGACAATGACATCACTGCTCCTATCCTCCATAGCTCAAGTGTACCATATACCCATGAGAGAGCACCGTCTCTACATATTGCCCTATCTAGTGGCCTGTCGATGCCACCTCCTCCAACCAGCTCCTGCCAAAGTAGGCTAATCACCCTGTGACTCCACGCACGATCAATATTCTGAGATAGCTCCTAAAAATGGTGTACCCTCCTGTCGAACCATCCTATCACTAGGGATGTTCGGGGCTCTGATAGAGATCTAAAAATGTGTGTGCGCCTAAACATCAAACCCATCGCGCAACAACTACCATCACCTATTGACTCTATGATGTGATGGGAAATCCCACCTGGATCCCAACAGTAATCTGGCCCTCGTGTCCCTCTGGTAATCCATGGACTCTGCTGGAATGTGGCCATGGATGTATCCAGCTGCCTAGCCTGCTCCATGGGGTACCAGCTCAGTCAATCCAACCTCGATAGAGGAATCGAATGCAAGAATCCTCGCACATTGAACAATCCCTCCATCCTACAAGTGTTGCACCCTATGCAACTCATGTCGCTTCTTCTCACCATCCTAGTCAACATATGAGATCTAACTAGGTGGCTCAATCTCTCTCTTTCCAATGGGAAGAGGTGACCCAACAATGCTGCTAGCCCCGTCTATGTATGCCTGAAGGGGGCTACTCTGACACTCCCCTGTGCTCTCTAGTTGTACCATTAAGGAATCCAACCGTTCCCCAATGTGGGCCAACTTGGTCATTGACTCGACACAAACCACTCTCATGCCCTCATGTTCTTCATTTTGCAACAAAATAGCCTCTTGTACTAATGTGGCCTTCCCTTTAAAAGCTAGAAGGTCGGCTTGAAGCTGATGGCACTGTTGTGTGCGACCATCGTCCAATACCTCTGTATCTCCTAGCGCCTCCTCAAGGGCTAGCCCAAAGGATGGCTGCACACCCTCCTCCATAGACACTCCAACACACAAGACATGCTCACTAATCAACTGCATTTGATTGTCATCCGACAAGTCTGTCATAGACCTGGAGACCTCTGTACCTATCGGCTCCTCAACAACAGTGGAGTTGTCTCTCGATACCTCATCAATTTGTGATGTGTTGCTATCATCATAGAACTCGGTCACAACCCCAGATACCCCATCAATGGATACCTCAACAATGGGTGGTGTCTTACTAGCGAGTGTATGCTCAACTGTCTCCTTGCCAACTATGGCCCCTTCAACTACTCTTTCATCTTCTTCCTTAATCCGTCTCACCATCCCTACATTATTCCACTAAATTCCCCCTAATTTGTGTCTGTATTTTAGTTCACGAAATTCCCAAAGATAGAGGGTCGCTTGAGTGTCATTTCCTAATGATTGGTACACCCGCCAATTTGCTGCCAATAACTCCACATCAGCTGCAATAATGTCCTGATTCCCAATTGTTACATGAATCAGTTTCTTCCCCGAATTAACGATCATTTGTTGAACCCTAATCACCTCATTCAAGGTTACTGCCATGGCGTCTGAGTTTAACCTTTATTATGGTTGGTCATAGAATGAGGGTTTCCCACAAGCTGAGCCAAGATTATGCTCTGATACCATTGTAATATCCCAAATGGGAAAATTATAGTAATACAAATAATGATAGACTAAAATTATAGCAATAAGGAAAACACCATTAAAACACAGAATTTGGAGCCACAATCACTGTTGAGCCATTTTATTAATATGTTGGGAAAGAGTACAAATGAGGTGCTAAAAATATTGCACCTGGGCCTGCTCAAAGCAGGTTGGAGGAAAGCTCAAACCCAAACAAAAAATCCTGCCAGAAACTGCTCTACATGGCTCAATGACTGCATTGCTCTGCCTAGAAATGTTGTTGCTAGTTGACTTCAAGTTGCTAGTTGGCCTAGCTCTCGTGCTCAGAAAATTCTAGGAATTTTGGAAGGTGATCCTTGCCCAAAACCCAGAAATACCCAGAAAAGGTTTCCTCTAATTCCAACTTTCAAAATCTAACCCTTTTTCCCCTAGCACCTCTAATTGCTGGCTGAGTAGGGGCTATGTAAATGAGTTGTTCTGCTGCTTAGAAAATTCCAAGATTCTAACCACAAACTCTACTCAAGAAACCCAGAAAAATCCAAAAAGGATTCGTCCTAGTTTTGACTTCTGAAAATTGGCCCTCTTGGGCTTGGCTCACCCAATTGTTTGGAAATTCGAAATCTTGGTTGGAACTGCTGGTAGATGTCTCCAAAATGCTGCCAAAATCCCTGGTAAGAGGTGGCTAGCCTCCCCTCCAAATCCTCTGGTTGAACTCCTCTTCTCCACACTGCACTACCTTCCACCAGACTGCAGGAATCACTGTAGCTGCCGCTTTCTAAGAGCATTCAAGAGAATTCTTTTGGCCTACAAAACCCAAAAATTCAAAAGGGTTCGTCCTAGTTTTGACTTCGGAAAATTAGCCCTCTTGGGCTTGGCTCACCCAACTATTGGGAAATTCGAAATCTTGGCCGGAATAGATGGTAGATGTCTCCAAAATGCTGCCAAAATCCATGGTAAGAGGTGGCTAGCCTCCCCTCCAAATCCTCTAGTTGAACTCCTCTTCTCTCCCACACTTTTGGCACTTCCTCTCCACTGTACTGTGCAATCACTTCGCAGTCTCTGCTGCCTCTACGTAGTCCTGAAGGGACTATGCTCTCTGGTGCCTTTATGCGGTCCTGAAGGGACTATGCACTCTTGCTGTTGTTGGTGTTTCAATCCCTCACCAAAGGGTGGAACTCCTGTCCTGAGCGGGAACTCAAAGTCCTCCAAGGATGAGGTTGGGATCTCTGCTCGTAGACACCTGTGTGTTGAACAACACTGCAGACTTGGCTAAACAACTCAAGCGTGCTCTACTCAAAATGACAAGAAGGAATTTGCTGAATGAATGAATGATCTCTATGGCTGACCTCATCCCCTTTTTATTCTTGTGAAACCCTAACAATCCTTGAAACCTTAGTAATCCCTTGGGTCCACATGAGTTGCACTATCCCCTTGGCCCCTTGGGCTCCACATAAGTTGCGTTGTCCACTTGGCCTCTTGGACCCACATGAGCTGCGTTGTCCACTTTAACTCTAAGAAAGTGGTTTTATTGTAAATGTTGGGTTTATGGGTCCCTTCACCCCTTTATTCTCCCACTGAACTTTAGAAAAGAAAAATTGGCAAACTTTAATATTCTAATTAGTTGTCTGCTAATTAGGAATATTACACTCATCTGACCACCAATAAAGTTGACGTGTAGGTTAGCATAACCATTTTCATGCTTTCCTAATTAAATCTCCTTGAGTGCATCCCCTATTTTTTTTTGTCAGGACATGGTCTCAAACTTCCTTTGTCTCTGAAAACCAGATTTGTTCCATTACCATAACCTTGTCACTTGTATTTATGATGAGGTTCATGTTTATAGTTTTTCATTGTTTCCCATCATACTTGTTTGAGATCATTAAAGTTTGATGAACCTATTCAGGGAACTGCTTATCATTTCACATCATAACTTTGAATACATTGTAGAAGAATGGTAGACTTTCTTATATCTATTTGACATTGCCTTTGGGTTTTTCCATTGGCTTTGATGGTGATTATGGGATGGTAAATCAGCTAACACAAATTCTCTTTATTGGTATTTTCCATTGATTATTTTACATGACTGTATGTCTCTTTACACTTGGTTAAATGCAAGAGTAAATTATCCATGATCAATACAAAACCCATAATCCTTGAGATTGTCTTCACTTGTGATCTCCCATTTGATGAATTTCTGAAGTATAGGACAAAAGGAAAAGCTTTGAGTAAACCTACAAGTTGGAGTGTTACCACCATCATTGTCTCATTGACTTTGTCCTCTTGAGAGTCTTTTCTGACACCATATACCCATTTGCTTTGGGAAGCACTGATGCCACCTTACAACCACCATAAAAAGCCAATAGGAAGCAATTTTGTTTTTTTTCTCTACGAGTCTGAAAATTTCAACAATCTATCAATATGTCCTAGAGAGTCTAGTAATGTCTTTTATTTGGATGTCTAAACTAGACTTAAAATTGTTTGTATAAATCTGCATATTACATCGATATACCCAATGTGTGGGCTTCCTTCATAATAGCTACCCTAGTGCCATGGCATGTGGCTTGGAGCATTCCCTTTGCCCCCATTATGTTCCATCATCATTTCACACGACACCTGCCATTTGATGGATGTAGTTGTACCATCGACCTCTCACTCCCTTAGACATTGAAACCACCTAATAGGGTCATTTATTAACCTCTCTTGTTGCGCTTGGTAACACTTGTACATTTTAAAGCCCATTTGGACTATGAAGTGTCAAATTTTGCCCATAGTTAGTAAGCTTATTTACTTAATTACACTAATGGATTGTTGGAAGGTTAGGAGAACTAATGTACTTTCTTTGTCAATTCTATGGAACAAAGAAAATTCTGATCCAGTTTACTCTAATCAGCTTATGAGCCATGCAAAGCAGTTCATTTTCTTTGTTCCATAGAACTGACAAAAAAAGTACATTAGTGTAGACTTTGTTCCATAATCTTTTCCTAAGGCATACACTAGGTGTAGACTTTGAGATTCCTAGATACAAAGGAAAAAGTTAGGTGTTAAGGTTACAATTGAAGTGTTGGAGGAGTGATATCATTTCAGCCAGAGAAGAGACAAGGAGAAAATCTGTTCGTTGTAGAATGACAAAGTTGACACATGTTGTAGAGTGCATAGGCCTGGATACCATAGAGATAGGTAATTCAAAACTGCGGCACATAGATAAATGGTTGCAAATAGAGGTAAGGGAATGTTAGAACTGCAAACAAATGTTACCACAAAGAGGTGATGCAATGGAGAATGATCAACATGGAATGCTAGACCTAACAAGGCATATCTGATAGGCTCTATAAGATTCTCAAGGCAATGGCCACTGCTACAAAGTCGTAGGCAATGGCCACTGCTACAAAGTCATGGCTCCAATACCACTATTGGGCTCACGAGAATGCAAGAGATGTTTAGGATAAACATGAGATTTCATAATATTAACCATATATACATATAAAGACAATTACATGTGACATTTGGATTATCCTTCCAAGGTCCCTTGGGATTGAGTCAAAGTGATGGTTCATGTTCCTCCACACCAACCCTAACGGATTAGGTGTCCAACAAAGATAAATAAACAAACCAAATAAACGATAATTAACTACATATGTACATAACCCAACCTAAATTAAATAAATCATTGAATTTTTATCTCTGTTTTATCTATTGAAATTTGCTAGTTGTAGGAACATTCATTTGTTGCCCATGATGGGTGATTTATCTTTAGTGATAAGGAGTATGAAGGATGAATTTCCCCTAATAAATATTAATCTAATGGCTATTTTTCATCTTGTTAATTAAATTTCGTGTGGTTTTGACCAACTCGATTTTCTCCACATATACAAAGAACACGACATGATTGCTGATATATTATGAAAGGAGGGTTTACTTCTCCCAATAAATTCATACTAGTTGATTTCTTACAAGGTTGGTACAAAGTTCATACATTTGATAGTCTAGATGTTCCTCTAATGTCTTGACGTTGATTCCTTCTCAAACAATGAATATACTTTTTTGCAGTTGATCTCTAAAATAAGCTTTTATTCGTTGTTTTATGTAAATATAATTTCTTTTTAAAAGTTTTTATCACATTGGTAATCCAACACTTCAATTGTAATCTTAACACCCATTTTTTCCCTTTGTATCTAGGAATCTCAAACTCTACACCTAGTGTATGCCTAAGGAAACGATTATGGAACAAAGTCTACACTAATGAACTTTCTTTGTCAATTCTATGGAACAAAGCAAATTATCTGCTTTGCATGGCTCGGAAGCTGGATTAGAGTAAGCTGGATCAGAGTATTCCATGGAACAAAACAAATTACCTGCTTTTCATAGCTCAGAAGCTGATTAGAGTAAGCTGGATCAGATGTCGGCTTCTGCTTGGTTGTTTAGTTTCCTTGCAGCAATTTTTTTCATGCGTTGAGAATGCATCCACCAATACAGACCATAGTAGCAAGTGTATTTCTGACCATAGTAACGAAGCTCACTTGTTTAATTTGGACTCATCTCAAACTTTGCACAGCTCATAAAATGAGCTGTTTTAACTTGTGTGTGAGCCGAACTTGCTTCCTGTGAGTTTAACTCATTAGCAGTAAATTTCACTTGCAAGCACTTGCTACTAGTTAGCCTGAACGCTGACTGGCAAGTAAATGCTAAGTTTTTTTTTAATTGTTCAGTGAGATTGACTCATGAGTCCGATGAACTACATGTTTGGTTTGTGCCATTATAAAAATCAAACAGAAAATACCCATTCTGCTCAGATTTTTGGCAGGATCTTCTGCAGGTTGTCTTTCATGTTTTTTTCCAGTGACTTGTAAAATTACGAAAGAGGAGCAGAGCAAGCAATTTTTTAAGAAAAAAAGAAAGAAAACAGTGGCATATTCACAATTTACACAAGATTTACCATGGAAACCCAAAATGGGAAAACCAGCTAAACAGACAACACACTTGCTTGGCTAGGAAAAGTACCTACCTAGAAGGAGCACTAGACACTTGGAGGAGGAAATTTGATCTTTGGAGTTCGGGACCATGCAATATGATGTACATGGTGTATGCGTAATCCTTGGTTGGTCCATGATGGACATGCACATGTGGAGGTAACTTGCTCTTGAATTGTTAGACCTCGACTCCATGCTTAGGTGGCTTTATTCTTTTGGAGCACTTGAGACCTTGTGACAACATGTTTCTTCTATGGCTTGTGACCTTGTGACAACATACCCGAGTTCTTCTATGGCTTGAGCGAAGTTTTTGGAACATATCTGAGTTCATCTGTGGCTTGATCCAAGTTTAGTGGTGACTAGACCGAATTGTTGTGGCTTGATCTAGGTCTGTGGTATATATATCAGAGATCAGTGAAGACTAGACCAAAGTCCTGTGACAGTTGATCAAAGTCTGTAACATAGATCCAAATCTGTGGTCTTGTTCTAAGTCTGTCGTATTGGTCCGAGATCTATACCATCTATCCAAGGTATGTCGAGGAGGTCTGAAACCTATATTTATCTCTGATCTCAATTGCTATCATCATATCAGTCCAATATCTATTCTTTGTTTGAAGTCCGAGCTTAAGAAAAGGTGTATTCAATCTTGTTTTCTTGTGGCATGATGAGAGGATCAACCTTTCCTTGGTGATCTTTGTTGGACATTCAGTTGTGAATACTTAGCACTTATGGAAGCCTTCATGGGACAGTAAAGTCCTTGTCTTGATGTATCGTTGAAGAATCAATTCAAATGCTTAAATAACAATGTACTCTGCTTTAAAATTTGCATATTCATGACCTATTTTTGTATGAGAAATTGTGCAACCACAAACAAGACAACTAGATCATTATTTAGCACCACCTACACACGACAATGATCCAAACAGTTACATCTTCAATGTTGACTGGATAAAAATGTCACGGCCATTCAGAAATTTTCCTCGCCATGTTTCTCTCAAGAGAAACCCACCTTGCCTTAACAGCCATTCCTGAGCCTGATGCCATCTCCAGTACCTAACTTTTTGCACTACAATGCCGATACACTTTGCTATGAACTCCACCTGTACTAACCCCTGCTCTTGAAAAATATGAAACCTTTCAATTTAAGTTGTAGTGTCCATGTTTCTTGAAAAAGAGTTGAAAGAAAGAAAAGGTTATAATCATTTTCAATGGTAGCCAAAACCAGTTAATGTGACTAATTAAGTAGAAGTAAACCATTGAACCTCAAAGTTTGCCCAGTGATCACAAGTGTTGAAAAACGTTTATCTGGCCAAATATCTTGGTATTGGACCTTGTGCCAACTCAATAGCTGTAAATAAGGACAGCAGACAACAACTTTCTACACTCATAACAGGAAAGCAGAGATAGAAATCACCAGCCTTTAAGATATGAAAAAAAAAATTAAGAATCTGACAATTTTGATGCAAATAAATTTGGAGGACACAACCTGTATCCAGGTTGCTCTGCTAACGAACCAACAAGCATAACAATAGGTTACCCAGTTGGCTTCATGGATGGGAGTTAACCGATATCCAATCTTTTAGATAAAGTTTTGGGTGAATAAACAAGTGATTTCTTGGCTTGGATGAACATTTAAGGAGATGTTCAATGACAGTTGCGTAAGTTTACAGCCACAATACCATGCTGTGCAGTTCAATTTGAAATGGAAGTGATGATGATCCAGCAGAGTGGCCACCAAGAATGGGTCCCAGAGACTGTGGATGGAAAAGATATTGTAATCAGCTACAAGTTTGTGTTGAACTAGGTGATAAACAACTCTTTATTGAGTAGCTCATATTTGAAGGGAGATGTTGGAGGAACAAACATCAAGTAAGTTTACAACCACAATACCATGTTGTGCAGTTCACTTTGAAATGTAAGTGATGACTAACCAGCAGAGTGGCCACCAAGAATGGGTCCCAGAGACTGTGGATGGAGAGGATATTGTAATCAGCTACAAGTTTGTGTTGAACGAGGTGATAAACAACTCTTTATTGAGTAATCGTATTTGAAGGGAGATGTTGGAGGAACAAACATCATGCCATGTCCAGTAACTAACATTTTGCACTACAATCCCCATACACTCTGCTATGAACCCCACCCCTACTAACCTCTGTTCTTGAAAATTACGAAACCTTTCAATTTAAGTTGCAATGTCAATGTTTCTTGAAAAAAAATTGAAAGAAAGAAAAGATTATATTAATTTTCAATGGTATCCAAAACCAGTTAATGTGACTACTTTCCCAGTGATCACAAGTGTTGAAAAATGTTTATCTGGCCAAGTATCTTGGTGTTGGACTTGGTGCCAGCTCAATAGTTGTAAAGAAGGACAGCAGACAACAACTTTCTACACTCATAACAGGAAAAGCAGAGATAGAAATCACCAGATATGAAAAAAAAAAATAAGAAACTGACAATTTTGATGCAAATAAATTTGGATGACACAACCAGTATCCAGGTTGCTCTCCTAATGAACCAACGAGCATAACAACTAATTACCCAGATTGCTTCATGGATGGGAGTTAACCCATATCCAATCTTTTAGATAAAATTTTGGGTGAACAAACAAGTGATTTCTTGACTTGGATGAACATTTAAGGGGATGTTCAATGATAGTTGCATAAGTAAGTTTACAGCCAAAATACCATGCTGTGCAGTTCATTTTGAAATGTAAGTGATGATGAACCAGCAGAGTGGCCACCAAGAATAGGTCCCAGAGACTGTGGATGGAGAAGATATTGTAATCAGCTACAATTTTGTGTTAAATGAGGTGATAAACAACTCTTTATTGAGTAGCTCATATTTGAAGGGAGATGTTGGAGGAACAAACATCATGCTCCAAAAAAGTGTTAATTATTGTATTACTTTATTTTTAGCATTGGCATCACACGACACTTTCAATGTTTAGTGTTTAACATTTGATCAATGTAAACATTAGATGATGACGCTATAGGCTGGTGGATTAACCACCATCGCCTCTGAAGGGTACTATAAATGACATGATGTACATGAAAGATTTTACATCATTGTTACAACATCATTAAAAATAAAGTTTCACTCTCTCCATTATCAACTGTTCATTTCTAAGTGTGCACTGCAAAATCTAACAAGCATTGGAATTGGAATTGGTTATAGTGGAAGCTGTGACCAAAAGGTTGAATATAGGTTATCAAGCTTTTTCTTTTATTTTTGAACTGGTAAGGAGGTGTTTCTATATCCTTTAGGGTTCTCGGAATTGCAAGGCTCAGCAAACGAAATCTGGGACATTATTACTCATCAAACAAGAAAATTCCATAACCATTCCATTCTCATGGCTTGATTAGAATTTACATCTATTATAAGAAATGATAATTTCCAAAAAAAACCCAAAAGAACAAATCTAGTTTTAAATGTAGCTCTCTAAAACATAGGCAAAAATAACTTTAAACATAAAACTTTGAATTCTTTTGAAATACATAAAACCTGTTAGTTAAAAAAAAATAATCCATATATTACAACAGACAGAGAGCCAGGAGTGAGACCTTGAGTTACCTTTGATAGTGCATCAAGAGCACCTTCCGTATGATTAAAGTCATTGCTATTAAAGCATTGAACCAGTGCCTGCAGTAATTCTGGCCAACTACGCACCTGTACTTGCTGAACTATAACACTAACAATAGTTCCTACTGTTGAACGGAGGTGTCTATTTGGTGCCCCCAGACAAGATAGAAACTCTGATCTGATATATTGTTGATAAAAAGCAAACATCAGATGAAAACTTGTCCTCAGATTACTTTTCAAAAGAAATCCTGCTCCCTGTCGTACTTCAACAGATTTTCCCTGTCCATGTGACATATTCACACATATCAAGCTATAAGTAGATCCATCAAAAATGAGACCAAGTAAAATCAGGCGATCAAGCTCTAAATACAAACCCATAGATGCCCCACATCTCACCAAACAAAATGTAGATCAATTATTATTAGAGGAATTCATCACAATCATCTAGAGGTACATTGCTAGATTTTGAACATTGACTGTGACCTAATATAACTCTGTTCTGGTAAATTTGAAGCTCTGAAATTCTCTTATATTTGTTCTAGTAATGTGTTTTTTCTAATGCCTGTGCGTCTATTAATCTTCCTATATATAAGTATGCAGTAGACTCGTACTGAATCAATTACTGTAGTTATAATTTGGACTTTTTCACATAAATAGCAAGAGAGAACTCACAACAACAAGTGATTCTTGCAACTTCAAATTATGAAGTCACCCACCAGTATTGCAGTATCAATGTGGTAATATGACTAATAAATGGATACAGGCAATTTGCTATCACACTATATATAAGTATGCAGTAGACTCATACTAAATCAATTACTGTAGTTATAATTTGGAATTTTTCACATAAATAGCAAGAGAGAACTCACAACAACAAGTGATTCTTGCAGCTTCGAATTATGAAGTCACCCACAAGTATTGCAGTATCAATGTGTTAATATGACCAAAAAATGGATACAAGCAATCTGCTATCACATATAGGTAGTTGACAAATATTATTACCTTTTTACACGTTGCTACATCATGAACTGTCACTAAGGACTGTGAGCAATTCCTGTAGCAATTGCATTGTTATAACATGTTGTCATATCCTCTATTTAAATTCTTGTATAAACAGTTCCACTATAAGATTTTGGGTAAACAATGTGAGTTGTTTTATTACTACTACAAACTGAAGGAATGAAACCCAATAATGCTGTAAAATTGAAGGCTATAGGAATCCAGGGTTGAGCGTGATCCAAGGTAATAGAACGGAAAATTCTTCCTTTTTAGTTGGGGTGCACTGAAGGAAGTAAGTTTAGAGTATATTTTAGTTTGAAATATATTCTTCAAGGACTGCTATTACCATCCTTAAGCATATTGGCATTTCATCATGGTCATATGAACCGTGTCACCCTAATGACTTACGAGAGTCAGTTAGCATACTCCAGTTATGTTTATTAGACATATTTTCTTGGAACAGGTACTTTAAATTCCAAATGTCATCAGATTTTACCTTATGGACACCCATTTTCCAGGGTATGACCTTTATGGTGACTACTGCTCAATGGTTGGTGCTATGATATCTAGAAAAATATGATTAAGTGCAAAGTTTATGCGTGTGTCTTTTGTATTGATTAATGAATTTTGAGCACCAGAGTTACCATGATGGCCTTTAGCGTTACAATGATACATTAGTGTTGAGATTCAATGTGCATATCAAGTATGCATAGATAGTATGTAGTGTAAGCATGCTACCGTTGTGTGAATGTTCCATATATTGATAGTCTGATTATTATTTTCCTCATTTCCATATGGTTCCAGCATGATTAGATTTACTTTGACAAGTTTACATATGCTAGAGATCATTGTGTTCATTGTATTTCTCCTTGCTTGGTCATATATACATACGGTCATTTCTTGATGCAGGTAGACTTCATACTCTTTGAGCTTATCAACCGTAGTAAACTCCTTTAATAAATTTTCTGGACATTAGGACAGCAAGCAGAACATTGACTAAACTTAAAATTTGCAGCCTTTTCCAGGGCATTAATGTCACCTTTCAGCCACACTGATATTTCATGTAAAGCATGTTTTAAATTTATTTCACAAATCTGCAAGACACCTAAAAAAGGTCTTACTTCCTATCGGTCTCTTAGTCTGATAATTTTCCTTTCTGCATAGTATGCTTAATTACATGTATATAAATTTACTAAAGAAGCTGCATCACAACACCCTCTAGGAGCATATTTTACATATCTTGGTTCTGTACTTTATGTTGGAGTTTATCCCTGAATTCAATATATATGTATATCCAGTTGTAATACTTATCTGTGAAAGGGTTTTGTTATAAATGAATTAAGATAAAATGAATTAACATATACATGTTGAAATTTGAAAAGAGACCGAATCAAACTCTGAGTCGTCCCATTTTGTGCATCTGAATCGATACCTAGGCAATTTTAGCAGAAAATTTACCATACAGACCTGGCACCTAAGCCATCGGAAGTCCTTCATGTGAAAGTTTATTGCAGTAATTCCTATAATTAAACAATGAAAGTAAAATGCAATTACCTACCTATTGAGTGGATTTAGTAGCCTCTGGAGCATGGAGCCTCATTCCTACTTGTCTGATTCCCACGTACATTTCCTCGGCATTCGATTTCTTTGGTTTGGGACTCGCACAAGCTCGGGTCCAGGCCAATCCCAAGGACATTTTTAGGTCTCTGGACTTTTTTAGGGACAACTTGATCATCACAATCCATTTGTGCCAGAGCATCTCGCTGGTGACCTCCTATGGTGTTACCACATTTTATTTCCCTGTCATAATCAACGCCTTCTGACTTTCTTTTCTATGTATTTTCTGCGTTGATTTTGTGGTTGGAAAGCCACCTCTGGTCTTCAGTTGTGGGATCGGAAAGGCACCTGTGGTAGTCAGTTGTGCAACCATTGTCGCACATGCCTTCTGCTTCGTCATCCTCCATTTAACCCTAAACATACAACCTCATTATGTCAGTTTAGAAGTATTTTGAAGTTGCAAAGAGATATGGAGGGCTTGTGATGGGATGGGCCATCGCCCAGAGTGTGGGAATCCGAATCCAATTTCTTGAATTCAACCAAGAGTATGATATGAGCCCTGTTAGGGCATGGCAGCGCCCTTCCTCCTTCCTTGGAAAAGGAAAAACCGTGCAACGCGAGGGAAATAAACGATGGAAATTAAAATATACAAGCTGTGAGAAGATGCGGTGACCGTCCGATCCCGTTATTGAAAACCTTGCAAATTCTATGGCCACTCTATTCTGCCTGTTGCATAACTGGTGATTGGTCACCGATCCCGTTATTGAAAACCTTGCAAATTCTATGGTCACTCTATTCTGCCTGTTGGATAACTGGTGATTCCTTCTGCACAAGCGCGCACGTCGGCTTCGAACCTGTTTGTGCTAGGCTGTCCAGTGACGGGCAAAAATGAATTGCTCAATGCTAATCCACCCTGCCAGTAACTGCCACTTCAATCAAACCGCTTCCCTCCTCCATCAGAACCATAAGCGAAGGAACGAAGGGGCATGAACAAAAGGAAATTATCTTTCCGGGGTTTTGAATGACAGAAATCCTATGAAACCTAGAAAAGAACAACGAAACGTGAATCTATCTTTCAACGCGAATAGATTCATGTGGGTTTTTCTTTTGATTAATAGGAAAGTATTTTTTAATAAATTATTATTAATTATATAAAAATTATTTGAGTTATCTGTGTCACATTTTGATTTTGGTTGATTTTTTAATTATGATATTTGTGTAGTAAAAAAAATGGAGTGAAGTAGTAATGTTATGGATTGATGATTATTTTGAATGAAATGTTTAGTTTATCAAGGATAATTAGTTTATGGAGATTTTCTATAATGTTTAATAGAGGGAGTTAATATGGGAAAGGTGATAATTTGGCTTCCATGTGCTTTAGAAAATTGATATCTTTTTGTCTATAAATGTTAGAGGTGGAAAAATATGTAATCCTAGATTCCCTTAAGGAGGAAGGGTTTAAAAAAAATCATATTTTACTTGCTAGAGGTCAACACTATGTTCATGATCACATATTTATGGACAAAAAGATATCAATTAGTTCTTCTCATTAAAAAAAAATATAAAATTCAAATGCATTATTCTCATCTAATCAATCTTTGCAATAGGGATGGATTTACTCATAGTTTATCTTCTCATCATCATATACTCACACCTTAATGAACATTAGAAAGTAGGCATAAACTAGTCCTTCCAAACAATTGTGGTGAAAATCACACAAAAGGTTTGATTTATATTTTACTTGCTAGAGGTCAACACTATGTTCATGATCACATATTTATGGACAAAAAGATATCAATTAGTTCCTTTCATAAAAAAAATATAAAATTCAATGCATTATTCTCATCTAATCAATCTTTGCAATAGGGATGGATTTACTCATAGTTTATCTTCTCATCATCATATACTCACACCTTAATGAACATTAGAAAGTAGGCATAAACTAGTCCTTCCAAACAATTGTGGTGAAAATCACACAAAAGGTTTTATTTTCATCCCTACCATGGACACCTTAAAATATGCATTGCCCTCCAAGCAAGCATTTATCTCAATTAAAACATAGGATTTTAACTCCTTGAAGATTCACATAAGAAGTATACCCTACCCAACAATGTCATCAATTGTTCTAATATCAAACTAAGTCTAATACTTATGTAATTGTGTGGTCTTTGGCTTACAACATCACTTTTATCCCGAAATAAAATGTCTTGGACCTTAGTACCCCACTATGGCTAAGTACATTATATCCTCCTCTATCCACTTAGACAAGTACTCTTTAAATACTCCATTTACCATCATGACTTAGTGACAATTTCATCTTTCTTGAGGTAGAAATTGTACAGTAACATAGTCAAACAAAGTCCTATAAGTAATCTTTCTTTCCCATTTTCCCCAAGAGCTAGTAAAATAACTATTTTTCCTTAAGCATCCCTTCCCAATGTTAGCTTCTACCTTTTCCAACCCATTTCCAAGCATAATTACCATCCCTAAATAAGCTCACAAAAAATTTATGGTCAGTGTTAAAAGCATTCAAGTCACTTAGAACCATTTTGTAGCTTAAACCCCACCCCCTCATTCATTAAACCCTAATTTAACTTATCTACCATGTTTCACATATTTTAGACAATTATTTCTCATTATTGTATGTTGCCTCTATGAAAAACTCAAGGTTAATGGGATGTTTCCAAATATGGTCTATTTTTGTCTAATGTCTTAACATATTCCATCTTTTAGGGGCAAGAAGGTCTCATTTGAGAAACATATAATAATTCCCATCAAGTAAAGTACAAAATGTTAAAGATTTTAGGGGGGTCACATTCGTTATGAAATTATTGGTGTCCATTTCAACCACCAGAACTAACATCATTAAAATCAATAAAAAAATAAACATAGGTCACCCAAATATAGTGTTGTTTTTCCACGACACTAGAACTCTAGGTTAGGATTTGTTGTGTTATTCAGCAACCCCCATTATTTTAGTATAATTACCTTAGAAAAATAATGAGGACCCTTTTGAAAAATTTAGAGTTGAACAAATAAAACCCTTGAGAGATTAATTCAAATAGGAATATGAATGAAATGGGATAAAAAACACTGAGTTTTCTTTTAAAAGACACTTGAGCGGAGAATGATAAGTAAATCGCAGGAAAGACTTATGGCTCTTGAAAAGCCACTCAACACAAATTGCGATGCGAAATACGACAAAGCACTTCAATAAAGGAAAAAGGCATTTTCCTGAACAAAATTCCACAAGAGGAAAAAGGCATTTGTAGGTTAAGGAGTTTCAAGTAGTTGCTTAGGGTATATTGTCTAAGGTAATTCCTAACAATTGAACTTAAAGCATTGTGTTTACAGTTGATTACTGCATTGTTCTATGAATTGGGATAAACTATGGTTCCTCTTTCGGTAGACACTTGATCAACTTTGGAGGGACATATCTACTTCTGTAGTGAAACACACAGAAGAATCTTTAATCCAGAAGAATATACTCATAATGCATTAGGATTTTTATTGTTCAATGCATTTGTCTATGCACGGTATTTTCTTTTTATGCATTGTGGTACTTATAACTTTGAGCCCAATAACTAGCATGAGGTCAGGGGATATAAGCCCAACCATATAATAAGGGATATTTGCCAACAAACTGGCTAGTATAGGAGGAAGACACGTAGAGATCAAGTCAATTATGAATAACGGTTTTTAAGTAGGACCATTATTAACTTAGTGAGAATCAATTAGATGATGTGGAATATGTGTGGGTTAATCCAATGCATAGTGAGCACTAATAATTCTTGATTACTAGCATGATGGTTTATCATCATGGTCAAGTAGATATATATGCTTAAACATGTCAAGCATGGATCTCAACCCTAACCTATGAATTATAATGCATGTACTAAAACAACTTAGGTGTTAATACAAAACATGATTGACTTAATTTTTCACATATTATTATTATAGTTGTTTCCTTAACTACTAATATAGATAATATATAAATATAGTTAATGGGCCTTGATTACTAGTCAAGTGAAAGTGGTGATATTCACTCACCAAGGTTATATTCCCCTAGTACAAGTTAGTTCTCTTAGCTCAAGGTGGATGCAAAAAGTTGCCATATATAATGATGAACAATGTTCTTAGCTTGAATGGCAAGACACGCCTCAATATCCTTAAAATATTTATAATTTTTAAAAGCTTCTTTTGACCTTTAATTTTCATATTACTTAATCAATAATATATAAATAAATAAAATTACATGAGTCATTCAACATAGTGATAGGCTTCTAGCGCATAGTCACTTTGGAATCATTGACCTTGGGTATAAACTGCTAATACCTTTGTTTAAGTTGGTTCTCAATGAATTATTTGTGATGGATTCTTTGTAAACCTCTGGAAAATGTATGGATTGAAAAAGTACCACATAACATTGTAGAATTCACACTGGAATCTGTCTAATCCCGTGACTTACCATCATCATTGTTCATGTTTGAGAGGGTAGACATGGATAATGAGACCATTGGGGAACTATCCCTAAGGGTAAAATGAGCCACTTCTACTTATCCAAGTGGATATTGGTGACCACCCGCCTATTCCACTTGGGGCCCCACCATTGTCTCTTTCAATTTTTCAGTTTCAGCACAACTTACTATTTTTAGTAGTTTTTCGGGTCCTGAACTTCCAGAGCCGTTTTGAGGCCCTAAACGACTTTTTTTGGGAAAATCGGGAGCTACATGGGTCCATGGAACAATGTTGCTCACATTAATAGTTGTAGTCCTTGGATAGATATTTCTAACGAGGTATGGAGCGTATTAAACGGAGACCGTATGCCAAAGTTACATTCCTCGGAAGTTGAAACACCAATTTACCCAAACGGGGCCCATAGTTTTGGCCCTTCATCTCCTAGGGTTAGGTTTTTGGATGTTTAGGGTTTTCCATTGTTTCTAAATAATAAATAGACCCTCGAGCCTCATTGTAACATAGTTCAGAGCCCTGTAGCCACCACATCTCTTCTCAGAGATAAGCAAAATTGTCTATTCTTTTCACTAGTTGATTTATTGTTGTTTATATTTCTTTGTGCAAAGTAGTTTGTTGTGGCATTTGGATTGGTAGTGTCAGAGATTCTAAGACACCAATAATATCATAATGAATGTGGTTCCCTCTTAAATATTTAACATTTTGTGCTTTACTTAATGGGAATTATTATATGTTTCTCAAACGAGACCTTCTTGCCAAAAAAGATGGAATATGTTAGGACATTAGACAAGAATAGACCATATTTGGAAACATCCCATTAACTTTGAGTCTCTCATAGAGCCAACATACAATAATGGGAAATAATTGTCTAAAATTTGTGAAATATGGTAGATAAGCTAAATTAGGGTTTAATGACTTTGGGGGTGGGATTTAAGCTACAAAATGGGTTCTAAGTGACTTTAATGCTTTTAACCCTGACCAAAAATTTTCCCTAAGCTTGTTTAGGGATGGTAATTATGCTTGGAAATGGGTTGGGAAAGGCAGAAGCTAACATTGGGAAGGGGTGCTTCAGTAAAAATAACTATTTTATTGGCTCTTGGGAAAAATGGGAAAGAAAGATTACTTATAGGACTTTGTTTGAATATGTTACTGTGTAATTTACACCTCGAGAAAGATGAATTTTTCACTAAGCCATGACGATAAATGGAGTATTTAAAGGGTACTCAAGTATTGTCTAAGTGGATAGAGGAGGATATAGTGTACTTAGCCATAGTGGGGTACTAAGGTCCAATACATTTTATTTTGGGATAAAGGTGATGTTGCAAGCCAAAATTATTAGACTTAGTTTGATATTAGAACAATCGATGACATTGTTGGGTAGAGTATACTTCTTGAGTGAATCTTCAAGGAGTTAAAATCCTACATTTTAATTGAGATAAATCCTTGCTTGGAGGGCAATGCATATTTAAGGTGTCCATGGAATGGATGAAAATAAAACCTTTTGTGTGATTTTCCCCACAATTGTTTGGAAGGACTAGTTTCTGCCTATTTTATAATGTTCATCAAGGTGTGAGTATATGATGATGAGAAGATCAATTATGAGTAAATACATCCCTATTGTAAAGATTGATTAGACGAGAATAATACATTTGAATTTTATATTTTTTATGACAACGTGTTAATTATTGTATGACTTTATTTTTAGCATTGACATCATGCAACACTTTCAATGTTTATTGTTTAACATGTAATCAATGTTTTTTTGGTTTAACCACCATCCCTTTTGAAGGGTACTATAAATGACATGATGTACATGAAAGATTTTACATCATCGCTACAACATCTTTAAAAAATAAAGTTTCATACTCTCTCCATTATTAATTGTTCAGTTCTAAGTGTGCACTCCAAAATCTAACAAGCATTGGAATTGGAATTGGTTAGAGTGGAAGTTGTGACCAAAAGGTTGAATATAGGTTAACGAGTTTTTTCTTTTATTATTGGAGGGGTAAGGGGGTGTTTCCTAAATCCTTTAGGGTTCTCAAAATTTCAAGGCTCAATAAACGAAATTTGGGACATTATTACTCATCAAACAAGAAGATTCCATAAATATGCCATTCTCATGGCTTGATTAGAATTTACATCTATTATAAAAAATGATAATTTCCGAAAACATCCAAAAGAACAAATCCAATTTTAAATGTAGCTCTCTCAAACATAGGCAAAAATTAAACATACAACTTTGAATTATTTTGAAATACATAAAACCTGTTGAGATAAAAATACTATGGTTATTAGGTATAAGTCCTATCCTAGTGAACTAAAGAATGTTTTAAATTTATGAATCAATTTTGTATACAAATTTTCTTAACTGTAAATAATAATATATAGTGTATAGTAATAACTGTAAATAATCAATTTTCCAAACCATCTCTTGTACCTTATTGGCGTCGGCTGCATCATGGAAGCACACATGAATCCAACCTCGAGCTAGCAGAGACACCTCCGGAGGTCATTATACAATAGGTGATATTTCCTTGTCCACCAACATTATTGGGGTTAAGGCATGAATCCAACCTCGAGCTAGCAGAGATACCTCCGGAGGTCATTTTACAATAGGTGATATTTCATTGTCCACCAACATTATTGGGGTTAAGGACCTGTTATGGCCAGCAACAACCCCCCTTCTTATTTAGTATTAGTAATAATACTAAATAAGTGGGGACCCTTAGTCAAAAAATCCAAAAAATTAATTAGTGCTTGTTTCCTTTCTCAAATAAAACTTACTATCATAACTTAGGGAAATTCCTTGGGAAATATTTAAATAAACTTAAGTTTATGATAGATTAGAATAAAATCTTTCTTTGAAGAAAATATCGCATCCATCGCAATAAGTAGATGTCCTTTGCAAAGCAGAATCTTCTAAAATTGCGATAGCGCGATCCCAAAAACTATGCATTAAAATATTTATCGCAAACCGCATATCGCAGAAAAGTTGTTTAACAAATATCTTTCATATGTTATATTTTGCGATTTGCGATTACGCGATTTTGCGATGATTGTGATTTGTGATAATTGCGATTTTGCGATGTTTGTGATTTACAGATATTGCGATCTGCGATATTGCGATTTTGCGATATTGCACAGCAAAGCGTAGATCACATTATCGCAGATTCTTAAAAGCTCGTTGTACGAAGTAAATCTTTTCATAAATCGATATCCGTTATGTGCTTTAATGTCAAATTAATGAATGGATTGTCAATTATTGATGAAAAGGATTTTGTTTTGATTGAAAGGTTGTTTCACGTTAAAATAATATATTTCATCCGCCTTCAGCATTTAAAACTATCTCGTCACCTTTCTCATATCATTACTCTCACTTAATTCGTAAAACCGCAGGCGCAAAGAAGCAGAAGACTATACAAAGCAATCACAGAGTATTATGGGAAAGAAAGAGAAATCTCCAAGTTCTGAAAATAAAGAGATGGCTTCCTTGTACGCAGATACTGCTTGCAACAAGGACGCCGATATCACCACTTGGGAGGGTATGCATAATCTGCTCGAAGAATAAAATCCCAAAGTAATGGAAGTTGCGGCTACTGCAGGCTCAAGAAATTCTTTTGAAGCATCTCTTACAGAGTTGGCTTGTTCATTTTTGCACCGAATAGCAGCAAGACTGAGAATTCTTCCATATACAGATATGGTAAAATGGGTGCTGGATAGCACCGATATTACGGACAGGAAATTTAGAACTCAAGGTCAAGAGCTCATCGGGTCATTCACTACAGAATATTTGAGGCTTATGTATCATTTGCCAGAGCCTCAGGCGACTTACAACAAACAATTTATGGAGAAATTTTCCAAGGAAAATGCAAAATTGGCGAAATGCACCAAGGAATGGACCAAAAGAGATGAACCATTGAAGAAAGACAAACATGGTATGTACAGTACTGGTTCACTCACCTCTCCATATTGTTTTGCTGCTGCTATGTTATGTAGGCTTTTTGGAAATCCTGACATTAATAAGGTCTTACCTGAAAGGCTTCCGTTATTGAATGCTGCTGTTAACGATACCATTATAGACTGGGCCAAAATATTGTCTGATAATTTAGCCACTGCTATTTTCAATTACTAGTCTAAACGGATTGTTTCTCAGAGGATTTATCCTCCTTTTTATCTATCTGCCTATGTTATGGATTCAATCTGATTTGTTTCTAAATTCCCTTTAATGGGTTGGCAATGGATAATTCATGATCCTTTGCCTATTCATGTGTATCACAAAGAACTGTGGGAATCAAAATTTGTTCCTCATTTTGACAAGATTTGCCATGGCATAATGTTGCCCTCTGTACGAATGTTGTATAATAAGAATGGTCTCCAAGGTTTCCCACAGGTCAAGTCGACATTCTCCCTGTCGCAAGATGGTTTGGAGAAGAATTGTTTACCTATGTGAGGGTTTTTGGAAGTTACGCTTCTCCCTCGTGTTTTACCCCTGTATGTTCTAGATAAACTTATAGCTCGGGAAATTGCATATCAAACCTGTGGCGAAGGAGGTTTGACAAAAGAATTAAAGGATAAGAAGAAGGCCATCTGGCCACAATTTCCTGTGGCTTGCGGAACATTTTCATTGTTTGATGTTGGTCATGCATTTAAAGAATTAAGCAATATTACATGCTTACAATTATTCAAGTTTTCTAGAAGGCTATTCGATCCATATGATGTTGTTAAAAATTTCACCACTGCAGTCAAAGTAAGAGTATTTTCTGGAGAAGAAGATCCTTTTGATGATATGTTTCAAGAAAAATGTTCATTTAAAGAAATTTTTCATTTAGCTCAAACACGGTTTTCCCCAGAAGAATTTCAAGAATTTAAAATATACAGAGAAAGAAGATTGACCACTATCCCTTTGGATAATTTGTGCTTGGAACCCGCAAGGGAACTAACTCCTAGTATCAGTCTTAGTGGTAGCTCAGATACAGAAAGGTCTAAGTCGAAGTCTGGCAAAGAAACTTCTGAACGTTCTAAAAAGTCTGATAATGATGAAGGCTCAGTGAAAGATACAGCTCAATCAAAAGAGCTTTCACAACAACAGACTTCAATCACTCCACAGTTAAATCTTCCACCTCTCAATGTACAGAAACCATCAGTTAGGACTGAATTAGACAAAGAATGGGAAACATTTAATGAATTGCTTAATGTTGAAGGACAGAATACACAGACCCCAGTACAGACAACAAACGGTTTAAGCACGGGAATAAGTGGCAATGTCACAGAAACTGAACATATACCCACCACTCCCTCTTATGAAATTGTACTTAATATAGAGGAAATTCCTCCTCTGGATATATTCTACAGCCCGCAGTATAAAGCAGTAGTGAGAAAGCAAAGGAAAAAGAGAAAATTAGAGAGCGCAATCTCTACTGATGCAGAACAATTAGATGTCTTATGGAAAGATCCTACTATGGATCCAACTGAGAATCTTACTAAATTATCTCAGATTACAGGAGCTTATGCCTCCGCAACTATTGACAAAGCATCTAAGGTACGGCTATTGTTAAATGAAAAAGAAGATCAAATAAAAGTTCTGCAACAACAATTGCAACAAGCCCATGCTAACAGTGAAGCACATATAAAACTTGAAAAGTTACAGCAAGAGCTTCAACAAATGCAAATCGGATATTAGAAAAGTTTGGCCGATAAAGAGAAAAAAAATATAGATTATCCAAGAGGAGCACAAAGATAACCCCAAACTTCCAGATTTTATCTCAGAATCTATTTCTTTGAACAATCAACTACTGCAACAACAAGATATATTATGCCAGAAAATCTCGCAATGGAACTCTTTTTGTCAAGAAAGTGATAAAATCACTAATCATGTCGTAGAATTACGACATGATTATGATTTAACTAATGAAAGAGTTACTAATTATTTGGCATGGCAAAATACAGAGGAAGGAAGAAGAGCGGGAGCACCAATCATCAATGATAGTCATAAATAAATGCTCTTCAATAATTGGGATGTACAGATCAGAAAGGCAGAAAAAGCAGCAGAGGAAGCAGCTACATCAGCAAGTAACATCACTGATTGTGTAAATGAAAATTTGCACAAGGTTAATTTGATTTCAGAAACTATTCCGGGATACCTTCCACAAGCACAGCAATTGCAAACAGAATGGAAACAGAAAGCTGAAGAAAAGGCAAAATCAATTCAAGGATTGACAAGATTAAATTGGGATTCTCACTGGACATATCTAGTAAAACCACACAGTCAATGCAATGCTCTTAATTGCATCATTAATTCTGCTGAGAAGATCGTGCCAACACTTGCCGATTCTGTCTTTTCGGGGCAGTTGAAATCTGAAGTCGGCCAGCCATCTCTTCTCAAAAAAATGCTGGATGCTTGCAAATTCAAAGATCAAATTCATAAGTAGTTAGTTGATAGTTTTTAATTTTAGATTTAGTTTTAGTTTTACTTTATTTTTGCCTAGAAAAAGGACGGTCATTTAAACCGAATCCTAAATTTTTGTAATAAACTATTTTTAGATTTAGTTAGTAGTATTTAAACCCTTCTCATGCATTTAGATAAGGGTCCTGAAATTTTTCAAAAACTTGTCCTCAGAACATGCACTTCTGCACTCTCAGAGGAGGTTTTGATGAATGAATGGAACGAGATTTATTGATATCTATGTCTAATATCTGTTACTTATGTTTCACTTCTGTACTCTTAATAGATGTTGGATTAAGAAGAGATAAATCATTATTGCTTCTAGCTCACGAGTAGAACCAGTTATAAATGGTACTTTTATCTCTTAACTATTTCTGCTTCTGTGTTAAAAGTGATATTTATGTTTAGTTGTTTATATGTTAATGTTTGAATACTTGAGTTATCATTTGGCACTTTTGTACGGTGATAGCTATTTATTTGTGCTCGATATATGAATAGCTTAATATGCGATATGTTTTTCACAACTGTTTCATCTAACATTTTATATGAAATGGTTTATCTTTATTAAATTCTTTTATCACAACAGTTGAATAATCTTTATTATCGATTGTTATCTAAAATCATTTTAGATCGCATTAAACAGAGAGATTACATCTCGGGTTAGTTTAGAGTTAGATATTTCTTAGAATATAATTTGCATATGATTAGATTATAAATAGAATAAAAGCATTTTACTTAGGAATTTTAGAAAAGAAATATCAATTCTCAAACATACACACACATATTGGGAAACTGGTCTCATTATCCCCAGTTGGACCCACTACACCAAACGGAAAAGGAGCTGCTAACCAAGGTCTGGACCGGGTGCGCATCCCCCTTGTTGTAGACCCGATTTTCGGGGCTTCAACATATTTGGCGCTAGAAGGAGGGCACGAACTATGAATGGCAAGTGAATCTAAATCTAAATACCATTCTGAGATTAAATCACCCTCACCATCTTCCCTGACTTCTCCATGACACTCAGAAATTTTAAATCTAGAACTAGAAGTCGAAAGAAGAACAGACACTGCTACAAACCCTGACTTTTCAGAAGAATCTGCTATTGAACCTCTGGAATTTGAATCTTTGATTCATAAGCTTCAACGATTTTCAATATCACCTCAAAGGTCTGATAAATCTCAAGGCAGTGTGACTTCGCAATATAATCCTGCTCATCCTCTCACCAGATTACAGAATGAAAAGCTTGGCATTCAGCCAACTGAGTTACCTCTACCTACAAGAAAAAGAGCTAAGAAATCACCTAATGGGTCTGATAGTGAGACTCTTTCATCATCATCATCCATCTCAAACTCTTCATCGCGAAGTCAACCACCCACTCCTCCACTTCAGACTATTGTCCATCAGTCCACTCAATCTTCCACATCTCCTTCTCAAATTATAATATTTTCATCTTCCCAATCACAAGTATCATTTTTTGCACTTTCCTTTGTTAGTAGTTCAGCGATGGCCCAAATGCCATGGAGTAATCCAGGGGCAGTCTTAATTCCTGCACCCTTGAGTCAATTACCAACTCATCCTGAAAAATGGATGCCTAAGTTTAATCCTGAAGCAGACATGCTAGCAGAAGAACATATATACAACTTTATGCTGTCCATAAATCTTAATGGAGTTACTAATGAAGATGTTGTTGTTCGACTTTTTCCTTATACCCTACAAGGAGCAGTTGGATCATGGTATTTCTCATTGCCATATGGATCTATCACTAGTTGGGATATCTTTCAAGATCAATTTTTGACTAAATTTGGTGATGACAGGTCTACAGCGACATTGATCAATGACTTGTCTAATCTTAGAGCTGATTCAAAAGAACTTGTCAAGGATTTCAATTCACGTTTCAATAAATTGTTAAACAAAATCCCTACTGCTTCCAAGCCTTGCGAAGAAGTGCGAAGTGAATGGTACATTTCTACTTTACCATCAAACATAACAATCTTTGTTGATAGGGCTAACAAAACAACTTTAGCAGACAATATGAAGGAAGCAATAGCAGTAGAGAAACGAATCATTGCTTTAGAAAAGAAAAATGCAATAGAAGAACGAAAATCTAAGAAGGTCACTTTTAAAGAAGATCCCAAGAAAAAACAACCAAAAGATCCATTTGATTTAGAAGGATTGCAGAAATTTTTGAAAACCATGTCTAACGAAATGGTTGACATTAAGAAACAAGTGGCAGAAACATCTTCTAAAAATTCTTTCAAGCCTTTTAGAATAAACCCTTCAAATGATCCAAAGCCACCAAATGCTACTACAAATGTTGAATCAGAAGAAGAAGAAGAAGAAACTGCTACTGAAGAAACAACTGATGAAGAAGAAGTTATAGAAGTCCAAGGTATGTGGGATTTCATCCTCCCAGATGAGGAAGATCAAGAAGCATCCCCGGTTAGCACTCGAAGTATAAATCAGCTTGATCCTCCTCAAACTACTCATAAGTCAAAGAGCGCAAGCCCATTGACTAAGGAAAAAGTTGTACCCAAGAAAACGACATCTAAAGCAATTCAAACTAGCCCAGTCCAAACAGATTCATCAATTCCATCAAGAACACTGATTGTTCCGGATGAAATGGAATATAACATTATAGAAGATATGAAGAAGACTAGGGCTAACATCACTTTGTATGAATTGAGCAAGTTAAAGCACCAACAAAAGGTACTTTTGAAAGAATTACATGCTATACCAGAAAAACCTTTGCCCGATCCTGTAATTTCTCAAGCTTCCAATGAGATGGGAAGACCTCCAACTAATTCGATTAGTAAAGTTGATCTTGAAAATATCGCTTTAATTGGAGGAAGGTCGAGATCTCACACTCCTCCATTTCTTCTTACTTATGAAGTTTTCAATAAAAATTTGCATAATTGTTTAGTGGATTCTGGAGCTTCATCTAATATTCTACCAAAATCAGTATGTGCAAAATTGAACGTTCAACCACAAAAATCTGTTGTGCGCATAGTGCAGTTAGATCGATCGCAAGTTGAAGTGATTGGCGAATTAAACCAGGTTACCATAAGGCTGTCATCAAATCCAAAGGTATGTCAAGTCATTGATATTTTAGTTGCATATATTCCAGAATTTTATGGCTTAATTCTTAGCAGAGACTGGTCAGAAAAACTTCATGGATACTTTGCAACCGATTGGTCGCACATGTGGCTGCCTTATAATGGTAAACCAAATCAGATAAAGGTTGAGCGATAAAAGCATCAGAAATACATAGTAACAGAATTGGAAGGAGAGAATGAACCAGTTGCATACAGCAGTAATATCATTGGCAATTACTCAGTTGATTCTTTCTTAGGAAATTTCAATGCTCATACTTCACCTTATTTAGAACATTCTGTTTTATCTCAAATAGAAAAATTTTCTCAAACAGATAATTCTAAATGTATTAATTTTGTAGATACTCCTGTAAATAAATCTTTATTTTGGAAATTATTTTTTGATGGTTCTAAGTCTAATGAAGGAGAAGGAGCAGGATGCGTGTTGGTTAGTCCAGAGGGGAAAAAAATTATGCTAACCTGCAGACTTGAGTTTGAATGTACTAATAATACTGCAGAATACGAGGCTTTAATCCAAGGGTTATATAAAGCAATCGGATTGGATATCAAATATCTGCAAGTTTTTAGAGATTCAGAAATTGTAATCAAATAGGTACGCAATACTATACATTGTTTATTAGGTCATTTAAAGCATTATCAATCTTTAGTTCAAGATCTGACTGAACATTTTATAGCATTCAATATTTCACCAATTCCTAGAATCCAGAATGCTAGTGCAGACCTCTTAGCCAATGTAGCCTCTAAGCTTATTCCTGCAGAATACTTTAGTCCTGATCGATTTTCAATTGAATTAATCTTTAGACCTTCGATTCCTGATAACGTTACCAATTGGAGAATTTTCAATGATGATCCTGATATTGTAAGCTTCCTCACATCTGAAGGATCTTATACCAATCAGATAATTGATGAAGACCAACATGACAGACAATTACAACATGATAGCACTAATAATGCTATGCCAAAGTCAGTAGTCAAGTTAGAAGACCTTTATGATTTGAAAGATCGATTTAAAAGATCTACCAATTCAAAATTACAAAGTTCAACTTTGAATTATGAATTAGTAAATCTAGGAAATGATACCAAACCACAGAATATCAACCTAGGCCTTGGTCTAGCTCCCGAAGAAAAATTAGCGTATGTTCGTCTTTTGAAACAATTTAAAAGTGTCTTTGCTTGGAACTACGATGAACTCAAAACTTATGACACTTCTATCATCCAACACACCATCCCAATGATAAATGATGAAAAACCTGTACTAAAAAAGCTGAGAAAAATCCATCCCAATCTAGAAAATCAGATCAAATCTGAACTCAATAAGTTATTGAAAGCCAAAATTATTTTTCCTGTTCGACATTCTAAATGGGTTTCCAATATGGTTCCCGTTAGAAAAAAGAATGGAGATATTAGAATTTGAATTGACTTTCGAAATCTTAATAAAGCCTGCCAAAAAGATAATTTTCCTTTGCCTCCCATGGAGCAAATATTACAGGCAATTGCAGGATCAGAATTAATGTCTTTCTTAAATGGTTTCTCTGGCTACAACCAAGTGTTAGTCCATCCTAATGATCAATTGAAAACTACATTTAGAACCAAATGGGGCACTTATGCATATCAAAAGATGCCTTTTGGTCTGATCAACGCTGGTGCCACATTTCAAAGAGCCATGGACATTGCTTTCAAGGGATTATTTAACAAATCAGTGGTAATCTATTTGGATGATATAACTGTATATTCCAAAAAACGAAGCAATCATCTTAGAGATTTGAAGCAGATCTTCCAACGTTGTCAAAGGTATGGAATTTCACTTAACCCGAAAAAATATTTTTTTGCATTAAGTGAAGGAAAACTGCTTGGATTCATAGTGTCAAAATCTGGAATTCATATTGATCCTGATAGAATCAAGGAGAATTCTAAAATATCTTTACCTCACAACAAGAAAGCTATGCAATCTTTCCTTGGCCAGATTAATTTTGTAAAGAGATTTGTACCAGATTTTTCAAGAATTGTATCTCCTTTACAAGCAATGATTAAAAAGAATTCAAACTTCAAATGGGGCCAAGATGAATATGAGGCATTCAATCTGATCAAACAAGCAATCACTAATGCTCCATCTTTAGCAACTCCAAAATTTTCCGATCCTTTTATCTTGTATACATTTGCCTCTGATAAATCTTATGCTGCGATACTCACTCAAGCAAATCAAGACAAAGCAGAAGCCCCAATTTCTTTCTTCAGTTCAAATTTATAGGGAGCTGAGTTGAATTACTCAGATGTGGAGAAACAAGCTTATGCTGTTTTCAAAGCAATTAAGTATTTCAGACCTTTTTTTCTTAAAACCCATACAAAAATCATAGTACCGTTTCCAGCGGTAAGAAATCTTTTAGTCCAAAAAGATGTGGGTGAGAAAAGAGCTAATTGGATTACTGCCTTACAAGAATATGATGTTGAGATCAACCAACAAATATTGTAAGAGGTCAAGGCTTTTGCAAAATACTAGCTGGAGCATCGCAGATTTATGAAAAATCATCTGAAGAGATACAAATGTATGAGGTAAACCTAAATGATGTTGAATCATTATATGCTGATATCATTTTTTATCTAAAGAATGGATATGCTCCTCCAAATCTCGATCACACCAAGAAAAGAGCTCTAAGGTTGAAGGCTAAACAATATCAGCTTGTAAACGATGTTTTTTTTAGAATGAATTACGATTTTGTTCTTCTTAGATGTCTTGAGAAATATGAAGCTGAAAAAGTCTTGCAGGAACTTCACGATAGGCCAGCAGGTGGAAATTATGCTGGATATGCTACTACACATAAAATTCTTCACGCAGGCTATTACTGGCCTACATTATTCAAAGATTCACATAGCTATGTAAGAAAATATCAAATTTTCCAAACTGCAACTGGAAGACAAAAGAAACCATCATTGCCATTACAACCAGTAAACATTGAACAACCTTTTGATCAATGGGGATTGGACATAATAGGTGAGATCATTCCTCACTCTTCTAAACAACATAGGTGTATCATTACAACAACTAATTATTTTACGAAATGGGTAGAAGCAATCCCTCTCAAGACTGCTAATGCTGAGCATATCATTGAATTCATAGATCAGTTCATAATTACCAGGTTTGGTTTACCTTCTGCTTTAATGTTTGATACTGCATCGTATTTTTTTGGTAATGTTATGACTGAATTTGCACTCAAGAGAGGTTTTAAACTTAAATACTCTGCCAATTATTATCCACAGGGAAATGGGTTAGCTGAATCCACAAATAAACACTTAATTAGAATCATTAAGCGAACCATTGATCAAAAACATAAAATTTGGCATAAGTCTTTAATATATGCTTTATGGGCAGATCGAATAACACAGAAGGCTTCTATTGGCACTTCTCCCTTTAATTTAGTTTATGGGAAAGAAGTAGTTCTTCCAACTCATTTAGCAATTCCTTCTTTAGCCTTAGTTCAATATATTGATGAAGCACCAACTTCTTCCATACAACTAAGACAGAGGGAAATAATTAAGTTAGAAGAACAACGAGAAAAAACCAAAATAACTCATGCTCATCATCAAGCATTAGTAAAAGCTTCCTTTGATTCAAACATGATAACCAGAAAAGACTTTCAGGTTGGAGATCTTGTTTTAAAATGGGACAAGGCTCATGAGGAAAAAGGAAAACATACGAAATTTCAACGAATGTGGCTTGGTCCTTTCCAAATTGCAGAAATCATAGGTCCATCTACTTTTATGTTACAGGATTTAACAGGAAAAAGAGAGTCTTTACCTGTTAATGGACAAATTCTCAAAAAATATTTTCCATAGGAGATCATTCTTCTATTTTGTATATTAGTTTTCTTTATTGTCAAAATAAAACGAGTTGTTAATGGTTACATTTGGAATTTACAAAGAAGATATAAATTCTCTTTTTAGATTTTGTTTCTTCATTTTTTTTCATAGAATTCTTTTTAGAATATTGATCATTATTATTCAAAGATACAGTTAAAAAATAACTTTAGTCTTCAAATGATACTAGTTTCAACTTTGAAAACTTTGATGAAAGGCAACTTTTAGTGAAAGATTGTTTTATATCAGTTCAATGAAAGGTATCAATAACAAAACAAAGTTTCTCTATAAAAAAGTTCCTTCCAAAAAAAAAAAAAACTCTACTATTGTCGTCTAGAGCTATCTTAAGGAAACAATGATATCCTCCCCACTTAAAAAATTACAATGTTCAAAGAATTATCCAATAATACACTTTTTAACTTAAAGAGTAAGAGGTCTCATCACGAGCCAACTTATCATGATCATAGATATTATAGCTTGCTGACTTTGCCAATACTGCATACCATAACAGGGCAATGACTCAAGATTGTTGCAATCAAAAGACAAGGGGTCTCATCACGAGCCAACTTGTTCAGCAAAGTTATAAATCAAGTGAATGGCACTGTCATAAATTGGCTACCAAACCAAGACATTGTTCTTTAAGAAGAAAAAGAAAAATAAAAGCAATAAGTGTGAATATGGATTTCTCTTTGAAAATTGTATATTTCTCTAAGTAGGATACAGGATCATTGCTGGGTAACAGGTAACCCTGTCGAGGCTATAAACGCTTGCTGGTAGCAGTGGCTCTACCTACGACAAATGAGCATATTTTAAATTGATTTACAGAGAAGCCTTTGTTTTTATCTTTATAAACTAAGTAATGAATGATGTAAATACAAGAACTAGCTTGAGGAAGTGAATAATCAAAGTTGGATATAGAAGAAATGAAATATCATTTATAGATTAAAGCATAATGTATTTTGTCTTTTTATAATAAAGTTTGATTTTCTGGAAAAATTTTTGTTTTGAAAAGTTCAGAAAATTCAAAAGAAAAGCAGAGATAACTGGCTCTTCCAAGTGAATCGCCAATTGTTGTGGCCAGCAACAACCCCCCCTTCTTATTTAGTATTAGTAATAATACTAAATAAGTGGGGACCCTTAGTCAAAAATCCAAAAAATTAATTAGGGCTTGTTTCCTTTCTAAAAATAAAAATTACTATCATAACTTAGGGAAATTCCTTGGGAAATCTTTAAATAAACTTAAGTTTATGATAGATTACAATAAAACCTTTCTTTGAATATCACATCCATCGCACGTGATCCAAAAAACTATTTATCGCAAATCGCATATCGCAGAAAATACAATAACGGATATTTTTCATATATTATATTTTTGCGATATTGCGATGTCGCGATATTACAATTTCGCGATGTTACTAATTGCGAATTATGAAAGTTGCAATTTGTGATGATTCCAATTTATGAAAACTGCGATTTGTGAATATGCGATTTTGCGATATTACAGAGCAAATCGCAGAGCGCACTATCGCAGATTCTTGAAGCTCGTGGTACGAAGAAAATATTTTTCATAAATCGAGACCCGTTATGCGCCTTAATGTCCAGTTATGAATGGATTGTCAATTATTAATGGAAAAGGATTTTGTTTTGATCGAAGGGTTATTTCACGATTAATAATAGATTTCATACGCCTTCAGCATTTAAAACTATCCCGTCACCTTTCTCATGTCATTATTCTCACTTAATTCGTAAAACTGCAGGCGTGAAGAACAGGAGACTATACAAAGCGAGACTCAGAGCATTATGGGAAAGAAAGAGAAAGTTCCGAGTTCTGGAAAGAAAGAGAAAGATCCAAGTTCTGAAGCTAAAGAGATGGCATCTTTGTATGCAGAAACTGCTTGCAATAAGGACGCTGGCATCACCACCTGGGAGGGTATGTTTATTTTTCTTGAAGAAGAGAACCCAAGGGTAATGGATGTTTCAGCTACCGCGGGCTCAAGTAATTCCTCTGAAGCATCTCTTACAGAGTTGGCTTGTTCATTTTTGCACCGAATAGCAGCAAGACTGAGAATTCTTCCATATACAGATATGGTAAAATGGGTGCTGGATAGCACCGATATTACGGACAGGAAATTTAGAACTCAAGGTCAAGAGCTCATCGGGTCATTCACTACAGAAGATTTGAGGCTTATGTATCATTTGCCAGAGCCTCAGGCGACTTACAACAAACAATTTATGGAGAAATTTTCCAAGGAAAATGCAAAATTGGCGAAATGCACCAAGGAATGGACCAAAAGAGATGAACCATTGAAGAAAGACAAACATGGTATGTACAGTACTGGTTCACTCACCTCTCCATATTGTTTTGTTGCTGCTATGTTATGTAGGCTTTTTGGAAATCCTGACATTAATAAGGTCTTACCTGAAAGGCTTCCGTTATTGAATGCTGCTATTAACGATACCATTATAGACTGGGCCAAAATATTGTCTGATAATTTAGCCACTGCTATTTTCAATTACTAGTCTAAACGGATTGTTTCTCAGAGGATTTATCCTCCTTTTTATCTATCTGCCTATGTTATGGATTCAATCTGATTTGTTTCTAAATTCCCTTTAATGGGTTGGCAATGGACAATTCATGATCCTTTTCCCATTCATGTATATCACAAAGAACTATGGGAATCAAAGTTTGTTCCTCATTTTTACAAGATTTGCCATGGCATAATGTTGCCTCTGTACAGAATGTTGTATAATAAGAATGCTCCAAGGTTTTCCCCTGAGGCAGAAGTCGACATTCTCCCTGTCGCAAGATGGTTTGGAGAAGAATTGTTTACCTATGTGAGGGTTTTTGGAAGTTCTGCTTCTCCTCGTGTTTTACCCCTGTATGTTCTAGATAAACTTATAGCTCGGGAAATTGCATATCAAACCTGTGGCGAAGGAGGTTTGACAAAAGAATTAAAGGATAAGAAGAAGGCCATCTGGCCACAATTTCCTGTGGCCTATGGAACATTTTCATTGTTTGCTGTTGGTCATGCATTTAAAGAAGTAAGCAATATTACATGCTTACAATTATTCAAGTTTTCTAGAAGGCTATTCGATCCATATGATGTTGTTAAAAATTTCACCACTGCAGTCAAAGTAAGAGTATTTTCTGGAGAAGAAGATCCTTTTGATGATATGTTTCAAGAAAAATGTTCATTTAAAGAAATTTTGCATTTAGCTCAAACACGGTTTTCCCCAGAAGAATTTCAAGAATTTAAAATCTACAGAGAAAGAAGATTGACCACTCTCCCTTTGGATAATTTGTGCTTGGAACCCGCAAAGAAACCAACTCCTAGTATCAGTCTCAGTGGCAGCTCAGATACAGAAAGGTCTAAGTCGAATTCTGGCAAAGAAACTTCTGAACGTTCTAAAAAGTTTGATAATAATGAAGGCTCAGTGAAAGATACAGCTCAATAAAGAGAGCTTTCACAACAACAGACTTCAATCACTCCACAGTTAAATCTTCCACCTCTCAATGTACAGCAATCGTCAGTCAAGACTGAATTAGACAAAGAATGGGAAACATTTAATGAATTGCTTAATGTTGAAGGATAGAATACACAGACCCCAGTACAGACAACAAAAGGTTTAAGCACGGGAATAAGTGGCAATGTCACAGAAACTGAACATATACCCATCTCTCCCTCTTCTGAATTTGTATTTAATATAGAGGACATTCCTCCTCTGGATATATTCTACAGCCCGCAGTATAAAGCAGTAGTGAGAAAACAAAGGAAAAAGAGAAAATTAGAGAGCGCAATCTCTACTAATGCAGAACAATTAGATGTCTTATGGAAAGATCCTACTACGGATCCAACTGAGAATCTTACTAAATTATTTCAGATTACAGGAGCTTATGCCTCCGCAACTATTGATAAAGCATTTGAGGTACGACTATTGTTAAATGAAAAAGAAGATCAAATACAAGTTCTGCAACAACAATTGCAACAAGCCCATGCTAACAGTGAAGCACAGATAAAACTTGAAAAGTTACAGCAAGAGCTTCAACAAATGCAAATCGAATATCAGAAAAGTTTGGCCGATAAAGAGAAACAAATACAGATTATCCAAGAGGAGCACAAAGATGGCCCCACACTTCCAGAGTTTATCTCAGAATCTATTTCTTTGAACAATCAACTACTGCAACAACAAGATATATTATGCCAGAAAATCTCACAATGGAACTCTTTTTGTCAAGAAAGTGATAAAATCACTAATCATGTCGTAGAATTACGACATGATTATGATTTAACTAATGAAAGATTTATTAATTATTTGGCATGGCAAAAGACAGAGGAAGGAAGAAGAGCAGGAGCACCAATCATCAATGATAGTCATAAAGAAATGCTCTTCAATAATTGGGATGTACAGATCAGAAAGGCAGAAAAAGCAGCAGAGGAAGCAGCTACATCAGCAAGTAACATCACTGATTGTGTAAATGAAAATTTGCACAAGGTTAATTTGATTTCAGAAACTATTCCGAGATACCTTCCACAAGCACAGCAATTGCAAACAGAATGGAAACAGAAAGCTGAAGAAAAGGCAAAATCAATTCAAGGATTGACAAGATTAAATTGGGATTCTTACTGGACATATCTAGTAAAACCACATAGTCAATGCAGTGCTCTTAATTGCATCATTAATTCTGCTGAGAAGATCGCGCCAAGACTTGTCGATTCTATCTTTTCGGGGCAGTTGAAATCTGAAGTCGGCCAACCGTCTCTTCTCAAAACAATGCTGGATGCTTGCAAATTCAAAGATCAAATTCATAAGTAGTTAGTTGATAGTTTTTAATTTTAGATTTAGTTTTAGTTTTACTTTATTTTTGCCTAGAAAAAGGACGGTCATTTAAACCGAATCCTAAATTTTTGTAATAAACTATTTTAGATTTAGTTAGTAGGTATTTAAACCTCTTCTCACACGTTTAGAGAAGGGTCTCAAATTTGTCAAAACGAACTTCGTAATATGCAACGCACTTCTCGCACTTCGTGAGTATGGTTTTGATGAATGAATGGGATATAGATTTATTGATATCCTGTGTTCAATATCATATCGAGAAAGAATAGATTTTCTACAGATGTTGGATTAAGAAGAGATAAATCATTATTGCTTCTAGCTCACGAGTAGAACTAGTTATAAATGGTACTTTTATCTCTTAACTATTTCTGCTTCTGTGTTAAAAGTGATATTTATGTTCAGTTGTTTATATGTTAATGTTTGAATACTTGAGTTATCATTTGGAACTTTTGTACGATGATAGCTATTTATTTGTGCTTGATATATGAATATCTTAATATGCGATATGTTTTTCACAACTGTTTCATCTAAATTTTTATATGAAATGGTTTATCTTTATTGAATTCTTTTCTTACAATAGTTGAATGATCTTTATTATCGATTGTTATCTGAAATCATTTTAGATCGCATTAAACAGAGAGATTACATCCCGGGTTAGTTTAGAGTTAGATATTTCTTAGAATATAATTTTCATATGATTAGATTAGAAATAGAATAAAAGCATTTTACTTAGGAATTTTAGAAAATAATTATCAATTCTCAAACACACACACACATATTGGGAAACTGGTCCCATTATCCCCAGTCGGACCCACTACACCAAATGGAAAAGGAGCTACTAACCAAGGTCCGGACCGGGTGGGTATCGCCCTTGTTGTAGACCCGATTTTCAGGGCTTCAACAGGACCTAAATTTTTGACCTGTTACTCGCCCCACCAAGAATTTTTGGGAGATTTTCATAGTCTTCAAAACGATGATGTCAACTCCCAACATCAGAGAAAGGAGGATTATGTTCTTCTTCTTAACATTACGATTGATTTTCCTAGATTTCCTTGCTTTCTCAGAATCCTTCTAAATCATAGCTCCTTGTTCACAAGAGTGTTTCTCCCTAAAAACCCCAACAATGTTCTCAACATCAGTTCAACCTTCTTCCATCAACAAGATTCTAGAGGCTGCACTTACCTGTGAAGATGTCCTAGAATGATTGAAAGAGGAGAATATTATAGGGATAGACTGAAGAGTTGCATAGATTGTCTAGGGAGATGAACGCAGCGGGTTATGTACCTGACATAAGATTTGTATTGAACGATGTGGAAGAGGAGCATAAGGAACAATTTCCTTACCACCATAGTGAGAAGTTGGCCATTGCTTTTGGGCTTATTAAGACATCCTGTGGGACAACTATTCGGGTAATTAAAAACCTTTGAGTGTGTGGTGATTTCCACTCTGCCATCAAGTTCATCTCAAAAATTAATTTAAGAGAGATTGTTATGAGGGATTCCAACGTCTTCCATCATTTCAATGAGAGGCGGTGTTCTTGTGGTGATTATTGGTGATTGTAACTATAATAATAAAAGGGGATTGCTATTTTTGGGAGGGACTTGACCTTTTGGTTGGATCTGGTATGAATATGTTTTAGCCTGGACTCATAATCATTATGTAATACACCATGATAGACATACTATTTGGTAAATTTTATGTGGAGGATTGCATGGAAATCATAAAGACAAGTTATGATTTTCAAAATGGCAGGCAATAAACTTCTACCGGTTATGTTATCCCTTGTAAAAAAAATTATTTTAATTTGATAATAAATTACAGGGGTTGGTTGGGTCAGGATGGATTGCATTATATATATGTGATGATGCCTTTTGGCTTGAAAATATGATTCTTGGAGCTTGTGATTGGCTTGTGGGATATATTTAAAGGTTTGCATGACGAGAAGCAAATATCAATAAGGATATGCAACTGATCCCTATTTACATTGATTGAAACAAATGCACAAAGGCCTAATTGTGATGCTATATTTGTTCTCTAAAATGTATGCATTGATGAGGCATATACCAGCAATGAATGCATTGAAATTCAATCAATGTTACAGAGTAAAAGCGTTGTTGATACTACATTAATCATCTCATAAGAACCTCTCAAACTATGAGACATTGAGACTTGTGTTTACCTACAACTGACCAAAAAAGCAATGATAAATGGCTCTTTTGTTAAATATCGTCTAGCATTGAGGCTTGAAAATCGAAATGGAGCGGTGTTGCTAACAATGTTTTTTGGTAATGCAACATTCAATATTGAAAGACAAATATCAAGATATGCACCATTCAGTATCAAACAACGGATCTCAAGAAACCCCACTTTAAAGGGTTATTAGATTAATGAGAATATACAAAGGCCTCTTCAAGCTTAAGTTTGATGGAGCCTCAAAATATAGAAGGGAAAGTTGGGATGGGGATTTATTTGCAACCATGCAAAGTTAGTAATTATTAGTTGTTTGCATTTGTGACAACTCTTGAAAAATGTATCCAATTTCTAGTGTTGGTGTTGAATATTTGTTTACAGAGACATGGCAACCATGTATATGGAATCCCAGAAAGAGACTCAAGTGAGGCGATTGAAATGGTGAAGGGAAATTGTATGTGAATATAAGAAGTTTTGGGGCTTCAAAAATTATAAGAATATAATGATGGTATTGGAAGACAATATTATGTTATAGCAAGGTGTTTCATAACAAGTTTCATCTATAGTAGACAAAGAAAGAAGAAGAATTTCAAATCTGTAGTTGGACAAATGTCTATGGAGCAGAGAATTTTTAGTCCTCTCAATAGAGATTACAAATTTAAGGATAAGCCTTAAATGAGATCAGTTCCATTATGATGATGCCATGTTGAAGACATAGTAACCGAGGTTGAATTTGTATACAGATACAGTATGAGATGGAAAATTTTGGGTACAAAAAAAAATATTGGGACTAAACATCTTCATGATACAAAAGCAAATAGGTAGTTTTTTTTCTAAATTTTAAAATTAAAAAATTGTAACTATCGTATCCCTTCAAAATGGATACGAATTGTGGCTTCCTTCTTCAAAACTTAAGTTTTAAACATGATACTATTGGTGGCTGAACTCATTTATATCGTAGTTTTTCCTTCACCATGCTCTAAAATGTTGACTTCTAAGTTCTCACCAAATCAAATCCAAAGCGAAACACTTTGACAATACACTAATCACAATCTTCATGATTCACTCCAATCCCTTCTCCATCCTTTCACCTCATTTTCTACCATCCAACCTCATCCTGACCAAGTGCAATGAGTGCCCCCATGTTTTTTTGTGGACTTAGGTTGAGAGCCAGCTTTGGCACAGGGCATGCTGGTAATGATTCAACTTCGGAAACAAAGTGTGGTTGTCAAACGTGGAATTGAAATACTCAGCTAGCAACCACGAGCTTTGAGACATGAGTTCCCAAACTGAGCAATATGAAAGACAACTTCTCCATAGCCTTTGCGTATTTCTCACAGGCCTCCTTGTCAGGAATCTATTATGGGATCTTTACATATGGGTGCAACTTGTGACAAGTTTTGTGTCATGTGAATTTGTCACTGTCTTGGTTAATTCAATGTGTCGAAAAACTTTGGAGTTATGCGTTCTTGCATCAACCTAATTCCTAGATATCCCTGGGGAACATAAGTGGTGTTAGTTTTATACAACATTATGACGTGAGGACCAAGGTCTTTGAAGGATTCAGGTTCCATATACCTTTATGAGCTCTATCAATGTTCTACTGTTGGTCCTTAATTGAGGTATGCAACATTACTACACATTATTTCATAGTCACAATTATGTTGTATATTAAAGTAAAAAGGCTGTGGCTTTACCCATACTGCAAAGAGAAAGAGGGCTCAACATATTTTTGACATCCGGAGCACTAATTATCCCTTAAAAAAAAGGGAGGATAAAGTGCAAAATGGAATTATAAGTTTTGACATATTTCCAAAGGCTCTCTTCTATACCCAAAGAGTGTTATTTTAAAAATTTATTACACGAATTATGCAAAAGAAATTAACGATAATTTCTGTGAGCTTCACTAGAGTTCTTGCACTATAAAAATTGGATGCCAGGGCTTGGGTTCATAAGGGAATGTACATACTTCCACCTAAACCCCATGCGGGAGACCGATGTTATTCGGTTTGTTACCCTGCATTTGGAAGGGTAAGACCAAGAGTGGTGGTACCATGGGCTAATCATGTTGCAACATATTCACATCACTTTTTACACAGAGTTCACCCAAAGGTTGTCGGAGAGGTTTGAGAGGAAAGACCCAGAGTTAGATTTTAGGGAGTTAGCCCATCTGAGACAAATTGGCAGCGCAAAGGCATACATTACAGAGTTTCAGGGACTAGCAGTGATGGTGACTGAAATTTTAGAGGCCTGGTTGATCATGCTATTTGTGGAGGGGCTAACAGAGCCACTGGGTGGTTGGGTGAGGGCGTACAAGCCCACATATTTGAAAGCTGCTATCTCCAAGACCTGGGATATGATTAATGTTATGCCCAAGACCCGAGCCTTTGTCCCCACTAGACCCACTGCAGCACAAGGGAACTGAGACACTAGACGACCCTAGATGGATGGAGGATGTGGTTAGATGGACGAGGAGACCCTGAGGGACCTTAGGAGGAGGAATTTGTGCTTTATGTGCCAAGAACCCTAGGCACCTGGGCATAAGTGCACCAAGGGCAAGGCCCACTACATTGAGGTGTATTCAGATAGTGAGTCAGATGAGAAGTTTGAGGTTCGAGCTGATCTGGGAGACGAGGGAGGACCATCATCAGGGGAGAATCACCACCACCACTACCACCTAGAGGGGGCCATTTTCCCCATCATGGGGAGTTTCGAAGAATTTGACACTAAGGATTAGGGGGACGGTATAGGGGAAACGAGTTTCAGTTCAGGTAGACAGTGGGGCCACCCACAACTTTATTGATTCCCATATGGTGGAGCGTAGGGGCATCCACACAGAGACCTTTGAGGGGTTCTTGTTGGTGCCAAGAGACTGAACCATGTAGTGCACGAAGTACGCTCCCAGGTTGATTGTGGTGACGGGGAACTACTCAGTTACTAATCACTTTTTTTTAGTGTCCTAGAGACCAACGTGGTGTTGGGTGTCTAGTGGTTATACTCATTGGGGAGGTCACCACTAACTGGTATAAGTTAGAGATGGAGTTTATGGGGCTAGATGGGAAGCTAGTATTTTTTAGGGGGATGCACTCTTACCTGCCCTAGACAGTTTCAACACACCAGATGGAGGTAGATCTATGACATGTGGACATAAAGTGGGCGGTCGAGCTGAGGATTTCAGATACAGGGGCCCAACCACGGCCAATGCACCCAGACATACAGGCCCTATTAGAGAGGCATCAAGGTTTTTTTTGGGATATCCCTTCGGACAAGCCACCAACCATTTTGGTGGATTTTGGCCATAAAAGGGGCATCTATCTCTGCATGGTTTTTAAGAAACAAATACACCTAGTGGATTATCCTACAAATAATAAGGTCTCATCATCTTGCTTAGCCTTGTCCTTAAAAATAGATTATTACTACTATGTTACATACATAACTGTCCCTTGCCTTACAAACAATAAAAGCTCATACACCATTTTGAAAGCCCATTATCCTAAAAACAATAAGATTTCACTGTTTCATTTAGCCATAACTTTAAATATATATATATATATATATATATATATATATATATATATATATATATATATATAAAACTTAAATTAACCTCAATCACTATTTTCCAATGAAGAAAAATTATGTTTAAAATATCTATTAGTATGCTATGCCTAAACTCCGATCATAAACTATTTTTTTCAGCGCAGAAAATCCCAACACTTCATTTTGATGGTTCATTCAAATAAAAATATAACACGTGGAGTAAAATCGCTCCCACGTTAACGTTGTCGAACTTCCATAGTTGCATCTGGCATTCCCTGGCGAGGATGGGGTTTTATCTCGATGTTATTTTATTCTACAGGAAAGAGTGCTCCGAGAGTTCTTTTGGTGTTTGAAGTGATAGAAATGCTCGGCCAGGCTTAGCCAATGATGGAAATGTTGTACTAAATCTGATAAAGTGAGCATTAGGATAATGATTCAGTCATCTGTCTTGGTCACGGTCAAGAGTCTAGGTCACGGTCTTGGTACTTGTCAAGAGTCTAGGTCATGGTCTTGGTACTTTTCAATTGAAGATCTAGAAGAAGAATTACTTTCGGGTTTTCCTCTCCAAGAGGGAGAGATTTTGGCCCTGGCGTGAAGAGCCAAAATTCAGTGTCTCTTGTGTTTTGCTAATTGACTTGATGAAAGACATAATAAGATAATGAAGACAAGATATAAGTAATAGAAGCATAACAAGTATAACACAAGCAATTATCAAGTAAGAGAATTGAATTAAACTATGGCCTACTAAATTCTCAACATCTTGAAGGGCTACTACTAGGTCAAGGGCAACAATGGAGCAATAACCCACTGTCACCTCGGCTAAGGCTCCTTACTCTTTACAGACTTTCACGAATGGGAGGAGACCCATTATAATAAGGATCACGAAATAATGGATCAATGATAGGATGAGAGGTGATCCTGGAAGCCTATTCACAAGACAAACTCAAACATATGGCTTTCTTGCTTGGAAAGCAAGATGAAAGGCTCTCTAGGAAGGGCTTAGGAGAATTCTAAGGGCTAGGGTTTGAGTATATGACTTGTCAAGGATATTCGTAGACCATAAAATCCTTTTGGAAACTAGATTTTGAGTGGTCTTTGTGAAATTGGCTTCAATAAGTTGCAGGACCACACGGGACCAAGTGGGCCCAAAATTAGGTCAAGGGTATGGAGTTGATCACGTAATGAGGGGCTTGACCTAATTAGGGAGGGGAAGAGGATCAAAGGAAAAATTTTCTTTGATTTTGATGCAATGATTGAAATGAGGTCACTAGCCAAGGGAAACCTAAGGCAAGAAATGGTCCCTGAGCTAGAGCTTGCTATTTCTCGACATCTGATCGTCGGAATTGCCTCAAATTTGGAGGGCTTCTAGAGGACACATCAACACAATTGTGGACAAAAAATAGAAGTGCTTGGATGGCTAGATTGTGAGATAAGTGATGCCCTAGGTGACCTATGTAGGCTAGGCCTATAAAGAGAGAAGGTGAAGAAAAATATTCTTTTAAGTGATCACCAGTGGAAGACCAATGCCTTGCTCTTTGGAAAATATGGAGTCATGGATAAATTAGGGTTTGGATCGATTTCAACTTATCAAGGAGGCATAGAAAAAAAATCCGTAGTTTGAAGCAGCTTCAAGGTCTTTATACTTTGTTTAGCATAATTCGATGACTTATCAGGATGAATAGCTATCCCTAGGAACATTCATTTATTCATTGCATGGCCCAATCATGATACACACCATTTAGAAACTTTATTTCCACAACTTCACATAAAGTGGTGTAGTAAATAAGCCCTAGAATAGCGAAATTCCCAGCATCATGATGCAGGAAAATTACATAAAAAAATAACATTTAAAAGGTACTTACATGCAATAAGAGTATATCCAATCATCAAATTTTCCAACAAGAGAAGCTCCAAGACAAAGAAGATTTGACCAAACACAAAAATTCATCCATTCATCCAAAAAATCGCCTCCTCCAAAGAATGCACAATTCTCACAAGAGCTAATGATCAATCCAAGTGATGACTAGAGAATGAATCGACTCATCATCTATTTATACATTTTCTAATGAATTTGATTTAGCTAATTTTGGCCTAATGTAGCCCTAAAATAAAATAATGTGCATAATAACAACCTTTTGGTGACAAGCCCACTAAAATAGCTCAATAACAAAGGAGTAGGCCTCTTAAGAGGGTCGAATGATCAATAACATGTGTCGTTGGGCCTTAGAGGAGGCCTAATGAAGTGCATAGGTGCCATAATGTGAAACAAGACTCCTAAAAGTAATGGACAAGGGGTTGGCCCCTTGTTCTCCAAGTAATAAACCTTTGGTGCTTCCAAATGGATGTGGGGGCACACAAGTGTCCTCACGGGTCTCCAAACAGATTGAAGATGCCTGCAGATCATTTGCAAGGGCTAGTATGATGGAATAAGTGATGCCACATCATCATATAGATCCTAGATCATCTGCCAAGTGCATGGTGTAACTATGGAGCTGGCGGGGCCTTAATTTTAGATAACATTCCTATAGACTTTAGTGGTCAAATCGCTAGGTGGAGGTGGATCCCTTGTCTCACAAATAAGGGGCTTCTACACCAATTTGGTGTTTGGCTTGGTCATGACCTTAAAATTAGATGATTATTATTACTATAAATATTAGCTATGTAGGACTATTCTCAAATAAAATGATTTTCCTTAAAACTCTCTGTTGTGAAATGATGCAGGGGCATTAGGCTCAAGAAAATACTTTGTATTTTAATAAACATAGGGGTCTTGAGTTTTCAAAACAATATTGCTTTTAATGTAATTATTAATTTTTTGAGTGATTAATGAGAGATTTTAATTATTGAGAGGATTTTGTAAATGTTCCCGAATGATTGGAGAACATGAGGGAAATAGGATAGTTGAGATTCTTAAGGATTGAGATATTTAGGAATTAATTGTAAATCTTAATTTAAAATCAGTTCCCTGATTTTATGAGGAATTTTAGGGATAAAAGATAGATTTTAGGAGCTTGAGGATTTAGGGGATTTTGTTGAGTTATTGAAGGATCTGAACCTAAATTGGTTCATAATATTTTGTATAAAGACAATAAGCCTCAAAGGCAAAAAGTAGCAGACAGAAGTAGAGTAGGGTTTGAACAAACAGAGATTTGTTCAGCCTACGGGCAGTAGTTGAACAGGGCCATTGATTTGAATATCTGGCCAGAGACAAGAAGGTTTTTGTATTTTGATTTCATATGTATATATGAAAGAATTTGTTCTGAAATATATGGGCATTGATTGTTTGAAATATTTGTGGAAAATACTCAGAGTTTGTCTACAATGCGTGGAAAAAACTCTATGACAAGGGTTACTTAGAGATTCTGCAGATAATTGGGGAAATTGATGTTAACTATAGAGACAAGATTAATGTCAATATCTTGACCTTGAATTGAATGCATAAAGGGGTTGCATACATGTTTTAGAAGAATGGGTGAATCTGTATTTGTTAATACAGTCATCGATCACTGAAAGGATCGATGACGTGACATAGAAATTGAGTTTCAATTCATTACTAGGATACATTTGATACATGTATCGAGAATATATTAGTCAAACAAGGAATACAGATAGGAACTGGAACAAAAGTTAATGCAACCGAAGAAATGGGGTCGATGTGGAGTAACGAGTGGAAGGGTTACAAATCTGAGTTAAGAACGATGTTCTAGTCGAATGGTGAAATCCTATGAACCTGTCAAAAGGTAAAATGGCACGGTGGATTAGATAATGAATCTGCGCAAACGCTGAAGTAGAGTTATGATGAATTTCGAAGGCGTTGAAAAGCGAGACTTCGTATGCACAGTTGGAAGAGTATGCGGAGATGCCTAACTGTGTTCGAACTATGCAATTGGCACAACAATTGTGAGTAAGAAGTGGAACTATGAGATGTGGAAATAGCATGCGTGAAGAGGAGTTATGCTTGGTGTTTTCACGCGGAATAATAAGTCAATGGAGGCAGAACCCAGAAGGAGGTTTTAAAAACCAAGCAATGGTATTCGCGCTGCTCCCAAATGGTAAGTGGTATTTCTGAATTAAACGCGATACAGTTCAATAGTCAACACGGGGCCTGGACGTTATTTCAAAACCATTTTTTTCGGGTAATTTTTAAACAAATGAGGGTGTGCATCTTTGTAATGCGAATACTGTTGGATTATTGAACTGGGGTGCGATGGTGTGTCCTTCGTTCGATCTGATGAAAGATAGATGATGAATATTCATGTTGAAATAACGTGTGGGCCATATATGATGAGTCTCAACAAATGTGCATCGGCAGAAATGGTGAGTTTAAACTTTATTACATAAAGTTTAATTGATGAAATTCCGCAATGTATGCAAAGTATTGTGATGGTTCATAAAGTTATTATAATTTACATTGAGTCAGTTATGTCCGAGCATGGATGTATGAACTCGCAATCTAAAGACAAAACATGGTTGCGAATGGTAAGTTTTAAGACTAACCAAAGTTCCGATAAGGTGAGGTTGTTAAGTTGTGGGCCTGGAATTTTATGGTTTTATTTAAAAATCGAATTTGAATGGAATATAAAGTTGTGGCCGAACGTGCATATTAATATATGAGTAGTGCATCCATAAGTGGGGTTGATATATATGGTTTTAACCATCGATCGAAAAGGTAATATTTTGCAAATGAAGTTGTAGTGTTGGGTTTTAAAACCTTGATAATAACAGGGAAGAGTCTTCACTTGAAGATTAAATTAACAAAGCTTCTGCAATTAAAATAATTTGCCCAGATTTGGAAATAGTTTTTCTTTAAAATTTGGAATGCATCTTTATATGAAATCAGAAGAGAGAATGTGGGTTTAGTAGCACTCAGGCTGCTATCAAGTGGTATCAGAGCTGGAAATATATTTTTTTGAGGTTCAAGTTTTTTATAAATGAATGCATGTGTGTTGGAGAAATGAAGAAAAATCAGATTTTGAAACTGACAGATTGCAACACATAGAGATACAATGCAGATGAAAGGTAAAGCAAGATCACACAGAGATCTTGAAGGTGAGTTGAAAAATGTTATTTAACTCTGGTTTGAAGAATATGTTTGCAAGAATTTAGGTTGCAGGCAGGTTGAAGAAAATCTCAGCAAAGGAAGATCACAACTTTGAGAGCAGTGATAAAGAAATATAGTAGGGATTCTAAGTGGAAGAAGAATGTGGCAGAACCTTGAAGAATTCCAACAGAGGTTGGATGAATAGGACAATTGTGTTCTAAAAATTGCAGATGAGTTGAAGCCTAGAAGGAGCAGAGAGGAATGCTCAAGAGGTTCCAACAGATAGAGGACCAGTGCTTACTGAAAGACCAAATCCAGAGAAGAGGATTGGTGAGGTAAGTTGTAACAAGGAGAACTTGTTATTGCAGAGGTATAGCTCATGGTGAATGAGTGAGAAACTCATGAAGACAGAGATGGAGAAGAATATGACTACTGACAGTCATAGAAGAAATAGCAGAGGTTTAGAGAGAGACCACAACAGAAGAAAGAGGGAAGAAGATGCCAAGGCATATGGCATAAGACAGCAGTTAGCTGATGCAGAATATGAGAAAGAATTAGCTGAGATAAGGAACCAATTTAATAAATTGAAATTGATGATAGAGGAAAGCCAGAGAATTGGTTGGCTCATGAAGAAGAGAGTATAGTGGCAAAGGCTACAACATAAGAGAGAACAAAAAATGAACATGCAGTTAGCAGAAAAGATGAGAAAGCTTGAATAGAGGATGAATGTACAATTGGGATGTGCAGAACTCAGAGCAGTTGAGTTGAAAATGGAAGTTTCCATTTATGAAGAAAAACAGAGTGAAGTTATGAGTACAGGTGAAGAATGGAGATCTGTGAAAGATCTTATGAATCATGATGAATATTTAAGACAACAAGAAGTCTACCTTGCTAAAGAGGTAATTATTAATGATTTCCTGAGTTGTTGGACAAGTTCAAATCAACTGGATGATATAAAGCCTTGTATTTTTGAATCTATTGATTTTGATGTGATTACAAGTTTTGCAGAAGAGGATAAGAAATCTTTTGAAGCTGTCAAAAGTATGAGGTAATATCTTTCAGAAGATAAATACTCTGAATTGAAGAATGATGAAGAATATCTCTTGAATAAAGGAAGCAGTGATGCATTTGAAGTTGATACAACACAGGAAGAATTTCTTGTGAATGAAGAAGAAGAGATTCAGTCTAAAGCACTGATATATGAAGCAACAGTTAAGACTGTTGAATCTTGTAATTTTCAAACTAAAAATTTGTGTAAAAATGTAGAAATTGTAAATGATGATGAAATACTTAAAGAATGCCAAAGAGAAATTGCATTGCTGGAAAATTCAGAATATGACAGGGAGATTGTAGAAGACAGATTTCACTACAGTGAACGAGAACATAAAGACATCATGAGAGCAGATGACGTGGAAGAAAGACTTGTTGACAGTATTGAGAATTCTTCAGAGAATTCTTTGGGGAAAATAAATCAGCATACTGAGGTGCTGATAGAGGAAGAAATTTCAGGGCAGCATACTGAAATGCTGGTAGAGGAAAGAAAGGCATTGAGGCCTTATGAATTTTGTTTTAATAATTGTTTTATGAATGCAGGTTTTGTTGCAAGTGCTGGAGAAAATTTGACATAGTGGGACAGTCAAATGAAGGAAGAGGAAGAAAATTCTGTGGAAATCTTTAATCTATGGAATGAAGAAATTAAATTGTTGGAAATTATGCTGAAGAATCATGATTCAATACGGGAAGAGAAATCTCAATTTCAATATTGGGAATTGCAGAATGTGAAGATGCAAGGAAATGAAGATAGCTGAAGAGAGTACACTATGTACCAGTCCAATGAATTGCTTAAGGAAGGAAACAAAGAAATTGTCATAAGTGACAATTTGGAAGAAGTTTTTAGCTGCAGAAAACAAGAGGGTAAGGATGATAGGGTGGCAGTAAGAGTTTATCAAGTAAGAACTCAACAAGCAGCAGCAAGAGTAAGAGCTCAGCAATCAAGAAATGAAAGAATTCAGCAATCAGAAGATTTATTGGACAGAGAAATTGAACTAATGAGAAAGTTAATGATAAAAGTGTCTCAAAAGAAGACAACAGCAAGAAAGAAAAGCAACAGTAGAAGAAAGACAATGACAGACTGTGAAAGTGCAGCCAGTGGAGCAAGGCAGCATAAAATATGGAGACCTGGAGAAAAGCAGCAAACAACAACAGATGTAGATGATAAGTTGTAGAACAAAGTGTGGGATCCAGGAAGACAAGGACTAAAAGCACATGATCAGGAGATCATGATTATTTTTAACCTTAGGAGTCTGATGCAAGGGCATTAGGCTCAAGAAAATACTTTGTATTTTAATAAACATAGGGGTCTTGAGTTTTCAAAACAATATTGATTTTTATGTAATTATTAATGTTTTGAGTGATTAATGAGAGATTTTAATTATTGAGAGGATTTTGTAAATGTTCCCGAATGATTGGAGAACATGAGGGAAATAGAATATTTGAGATTCTTAAGGATTGAGATATTTAGAAATTAATTGTAAATCTTAATTTAAAATTAGTTCCCTGATTTTATGAGGAATTTTAGGGATAAAAGATAGATTTTAGGAGCTTGAGGATTTAGGGGATTTTGTTGAGTTATTGAAGGATCTGAACCTAAATTGGTTCATCATATTTTGTATAAAGATAATAAGCCTCAAAGGCAAGAAGTAGCAGATAGAAGTAGAGTAGGGTTTGAACAAACAGAGATTTGTTAAGCCTACGAGCAGTAGTTGAACAGGGCCATTGATTTGAATATCTGGCCAGAGACAAGAAGGTTTTTGTATTTTGATTTCATATGTATATATGAAAGAATTTGTTCTGAAATATATGGGAATTGATTGTTTGAATTATTTGTGGAAAATACTCAGAGTTTAAATACTCAGAGTTTGTGGACAATGCGTGGACAGAACTCTATGACAAGGGTTAATTAGAGATTCTGCAGATAATTGGGGAAATTGATGTTAACTGTAGAGACAAGATTAATGTCAATATCATGACATTGAATTGAATGCATAAAGGGGTTGCATACATGTTTTAGAAGAATGGGTGAATCTATATTTGTTAATATAGTCATCGATCACTGAAAGGATCGATGCCGTGACAAAGAAACTGAGTTTCAAATCATTACTAGGATACATTTGGATACATGTATCGAGAATCTATTGGTCGAACAAGGAATATAGATCGGAACTGGAACAACAGTTAATGCAACCGAAAAAATGGGGTCGATGTGGAGTAACGAGTGGAAGGGTTATGAATTTGAGTTAAGAACGATGTTCTAGTCGAATGGTGAAATCCTATGAACCTGTCAAAAGGTAAAATGGCACGGTGGATTAGATAATTAATTTGCGCAAATGCTGAAGCAGAGTTATGATGAATTTTGAAGGCATTGAAAAGCGAGAATTCGTATGCACAGTTGGAAGTGTATGCGGAGATGCCTGATTGTGTTCGAACTATGCAATTAGCACAGCAATTGTGAGTAAGAAGCGAAACTATGAGATGTGGAAATAGCATGTGTGAAGAGGAGTTATGCTTGGTGTTTTCACGCGGAATAATAAGTCAATGGAGGTGGAACCAAGAAGGAGGTTTTAAAAACCAAGCAATGGTATTCGCGCTGCTCCCAAATGGTAAGTGGTATTTTTGAATTTAACGCGATACAGTTCAATAGTCAACACGTGGCCTGGACAATATTTCAAAACCGTTTTTTCGCATAAGTTTTAAACAAATGAGGGCGTGCGTCTTTGTAATGCAAATACCGTTGGATTATTGAACTGGGGTGCGATGGTGCATCCGTCGTTCGATATGATGAAAGATAGATGATGAATATTCATGTTGAAATAATGTGTGGGCCATATATGATGAGTCTCAACAAATGTGCATCGACAGAAATGGTGAGTTTAAACTTTATAACATAAAGTTTAATTGATAAAATTCCGCAAGGTATGCGAAGTATTGTGATAGTTCATAAAGTTATTATAATTTACATTGAGTGAGTTATGTCCGAGCATGGATGTATGAACTCGCAATCTAAAGACAAAGCGTGGTTGCGAATGGTAAGTTTTAAGACTAACCAAAGTTCCGGTAAGGTGAGGTTGTTAAGTTGTGGGCCTGGAATTTTATGGTTTTATTTAAAAATCGACTTTTGAATGGAATATAAAGTTGTGGCCGAACGTGCATATTAATATATGAGTAGTGCATCCATAAGTGGGGTTGATATATATGGTTTAAACCATCAATAAAAAAGGTAAGATTCTACAAATGAAGTTGTAGTGTTGGGTTTTAAAACCTTGATAATAACAGCGAAGAGTCTTCAATTGAAGATTAAATTAACAAAGCTTCCGCAATTAAAATAATTTGCCTAGATTTGGAAATAGTTTTGGTTTAAAATTTGGAATGCATCTTTATATGCAATCAGAAGAGAGAATGCGGGTTTAGTAGCACTCAGGCTGTTATCATGAAAGCATAAGTAAATCACAAATATCAAGGTTTGTTGACTAAGCACATTGATTTCCAAACCTGGTTTCAAACATTCTTGCATACTCATGAGCCAAAATTCAAAGAAACGTGGAAATGGATGGAGTTGTTTCAAAGTTACACAGAAAATGGAGATGATGTATACAGAAACTACATGGAGAGCTAAAAGGCACAGGTAAAAAATTACTAACAGGCAAGCAGGATATGAAGTGAACTATGCACCTGCTTTGGAGGATGTACTGACATTTCTTTGAGCATAGCAAGCTGTATTTTCATTAATCCATAAAAATCCAATTATTTTATATCTATATAGTTCTAAGAATATTGATCAAAAAAGAAATATATTCAAATAGAGATATATACTTATTGCTATAAAAAATTTAAAATAGTCTGGCCTTGAAAGACATAAGAAGAATTATAGACCTGCATGGGTAAGGGACTGTACAAATTGGTGGAGGTTAAGTAGCAAGAAATCCATACTATAATAGCCTAGTTACATTCCCGCTAAACCTAAAATATTGTAAATTGGTTGAGTTAGGGACATGGGTCCAAGGTTGAGGTGGACATGCTGCCTCGGATAGATGGCAAGCAAGGGAAAAAGGGCCAAATGGCATGCGGATCATTGTCCTGCAAGACTGACCAGTGATAACTTGGTTAACCACCACAAAAATCAGAGAACAAGGGACAACTGGAGCAGTTTTGGTTGGTCCTAAAAATATGGACCAGGCTGGGCTCTAACCACCAGAATGGAGAGATAGAGTAGCGCAAAAGACTCCAAGGAGGGAGCATTAACGGGGGGTTGGTGATGGTAGATTTCATGAAATGAGATGAATATCATGTTGCATAAAACAATGGAAGGGAAGAGAACAAATGCATTCAACTCTTAGTCGAAGGTGAAGATTCAATATAGGTATATAAGGGAGCTGCGAAGATTCTCTAAGGTTCCTGGTTTGGTCCCTTAAGCAGTCTCCTCATGCCTTGGAACCTAGCTCGGGGGCAACTGGGCTACAATAAAATGAGATTTTGGTACAGGCCAGTCTATGGTTGGGCAGAGAAGCTTGGTCCCATACTTATTTTCGGTTTACAATCCAATAAGTACCTACTCCTTGACTTGTATTATGAATTTCAGAAGTTTTTATGTGCCATATCCTATCTGTTTTAGTTATAGTTTCTTATAATTGAGCTGGTCTAAGGACCCTAAGTCTAACTTAGGAAAATTAAAAGATTAAAGTGAATTAAATTAAACATGTGATGAGAATGACTTAAGTGACGTGGATCAAGCAACTTCTAATCTTTTAGCTGTCGATTAGAGATTAGATCACGACCGTTGGTTTCCCAACGAGAAAAGTATAAGAGAAGGGCTTGGGGTTAGTTGGAGAACACACACATTGGCAGAGCACTGAAGCTAAGCTGAGATTCTAGGGTGTGGCCTGCTAAGAATTTAAGAAGTGTTTCAGTTGCAGCGAGGGGCAGTATTGTCAAGCGGGATGGTTTGATCGAGGCCAAGAGTACAATGACGACAGAGAAGGAGCATTCCAGAGCAGCGCAGAGGCAACAGTTACACAGTCCAACCAAGAGCCCAACAGGGGCAGCAGGAGCTAAGCAAGGTTGACGCAGGCCTATATAGGGCAACACAAGGGCAATGTAACCCCTTCTAAGGTGACACAGGGCCTTTCTGAGCAGTGTAGAGGGCTTCAGAGAAGCTGTGGTGCTTCTAGAGGCCGGAAAGGAACCGAGTTCTGTAAATCTCGTTTGAGGGTGTGAATCAGTCATATTTTTCTGTCTCTTGGATAGAGGTATTGTTGGCATTTATATTTATCTATTGGGTTAACCAGTTTTGGTGCCCACGATTGTTGTACTTAGAATCTGCACAATAATAAAAACACTCCTAAAGCTAGCAGCATTGGTTTTCTCACATTGGGTTTTTCCGCGGACATTTGTCTAGAAAATCCTTGTGTCACTTTCTCTATGAGCATGTTATTCAATATTTGATCTGTATGTGTAGGCTGTTAACTGTATTTAATTCGATGTTAATTATGAATACTCAAATTAATAACTTATGTAAGTAGGAGAAGTAAATCGATATTTAATAATAGGGTTTCTCAAGTTTAAGAAATTTTCACATGGTATCAGAGCGATTTCAGATCAAGCTGGATCTCCAGAAAGACAGCTGAAGAAATCTATGTTGCAGAAAGCAGTAGCAGCAACAGAGAAACCGGAGAGGACAGTGCAACACCACAAGGACGCAGAGGCAGCAAGAGCCACGTAGGGGCTAGCGCAGAGACAACACAGTGCCTTCCAGATGGATACAGGAGCAGGTTGTGCTGCGCAGTCGCTGCGTTGAGCCAGTCTGCTCACGTAGAGGCCAACCAGGGTGACATAGTCTAGTAATTGATTGTTGTGAAGAGTGTCGTGAACTGGAAGCTAAGCTGCAGATCGTCAACAGTTGCTGGTGGGTGAATATTTTGCTGGTGCAGAATTAAGCCTAAGCTAAGTTGACAAAGAGCAGGAGGAGAACAACTGCTCAGTAGTTTTCATTGCCAAAAGAAATTTTAGGATCGATCATAGTGTGATCGAAGAGAGATGATTCGTCGTGTTTGGTAGATTTCCAAGGAGGAAATCAGTTGTCAGAGGGAGCAGAGGGTGCCTTTTCGCCAAGGACCCTAGATCCAAGCTTCAGTTGAGAAGCGGGGAGAGGAAGAGCTGTTCCGACAAAATAGATCTGAGCAGATGGTGCCACATGGATTGCATGATCTGGATAGGTTGGACGACCTGTGAAACTTTGCTATCTGGAAGGCCAGAATCCTGGTAATCCTGGAGGCATATGGCTTGAGGGAGCATGTAGAGAATGTCTTGGCTACACCAACCGATGCGAAACTCTTGGCAGAGCATAATGAAGTAATGACACATGCTAAGCACTTCATCATGGACGGGGTTAAAGATCATGTGGTACCACACATAGCCGAGAAGAATACGACTCATGAGATGTGGAAATCTTTAACCACATTGTATCAAGGCAAGTCCGTCCAGAGGAAGATGCTTGTGAAGAACCAGTTGAGGTTATTTATGATGACCAAGGGAGAGGAAATTGATCCTTTCCTATTCAGAATACAATCGATCTGGGATCAACTGATTGGCATGGGGGTCAAGGTGGAGGATGATGTCATGGTGAGGACTGCTGTAAATGCAATCACAAAGGACTACGAAACATTTGTCCAAAGCCTTTTGGGCAGAGTGGACCTTCCTAACTGGGACAATGTGTGGGCTATCCTCTAACAAGAGGAGATCCGCCGAATGACCAAGAAGTAGACCAGCACCGGAGCAGGCAAGGTGAAGAAGGATGAAGAGAAAGATGCAACCCTGGCATCAAAGAAGCAACAAGTGAAAAAGAAGCTTAATCTATCAAAGATCAAATGTTTCCAATGTGGCAAACTTGAACACTTTGCCAGCAATTGTCCTCAAAGGAAGAAGGACAAGGAAGCTTCTAGTTCCAAGGCTGCTGAAGCAGACGATGGCTTTGACGATGACGTAGCCACGAGCACTCATGAACCACAAAGGTGGGGCGATATTGATCTGCAGAGCAACTACAGAGTGGTGGCGGGATCCTTGAGTAGCCCAACTCTTGGATCACATCCATGCTACGAGAGCCTTAAGACAGTAGCAAGGAATGGCTGGAGCAGTGGGTGGAAAGATCACGGATGGAGCATATGGCAGAGGCTGAAACGCTGAAGAGGGAGCAGCACAGTGCAGATGCAGCAGCAATGTAGAGGCAACATCACAGAGGAGGCATGCTTACGCAGTGCAAGGCTGCAACATCGCAGTGGCTTTAGGATGAAAACACAAAGCAACAACCTATGTAGCTTCAGTGATAAGATGCAACCCGAATGACTTGTCTGTCATTGGGCAGGGGTCCTTCAGTTGCTTACTCTCAACAACTGAGTTGCAGTACAGTAGTTGGCAGCATGATGTAACAGTTTGAGAGGGAGTTGCAGTACGGATGTAGCAGTGACGGTGGCAGAGTCATGGGCAGTAGTACAAACAGCAGCAATGCAGTGATGTAGGGCAGCAGGCCAAGCATCAATGCAGAGACCAATACCAGAGATCAGAGCAATTTTTCGGGGTGAAGTGTATTGCTAGAGCACATTCCTCGCTAAGAGGGAGTGTTGAGATTTTGGGGTGTTGGGGTAGCATCAGATGTGCTCTAGCACCCAAACTTTCTGGAGGAGTTGGAGTACATGATATCTCCAAGACCCAGAAACCATTTAGAATAATTCCATCTGGTTTAAGTTTTATTCAAATAATTAATCTTTTTAATTAAGGACCCTAAGTCTAACTTAGGAAAGTTAAAAGATTAAAGTGAATTAAATTAAACATGTGATGAGAATGACTTAAGTGACGCGGATCAAGCAACTTCTAATCTTAGCTGTTGATTAGAGATTAGATCACAGCCATTGGTTTCCCAACGAGAAAAATATAAGAGAAGGGCTTGGGGTCAGTTGGAGAACACACTGGCAGAGAAATGAAGCTAAGCGTGGTTTGCTAAGAATTTCAGAAGTGTTTCAGCTGTAGCGAGGGGCAGTATTGGCAAACAGGATGGTTTGATCCTAGGCCAAGAGTACAATGAGGGCAGAGAAGGAGCATTCCAGAGCAGCGCAGAGGCAGCAGCTACGCAGTCCAGCCAAGAGCCTAGCAGGGGGAGTGCGGAGGCCGTAGGAGCCAAGCAAGGCTGACGTAGGCCTAGTTAGGGCAGTGCAGAGGCAGTAGGAGCCAAGCAAGGCTGACGCAGGCCTAGTTAGGGCAGCACAGTGGCAGCATAACCCCATCTAGGGTGACGTAGGCCCTTCCTGAGCAGCGCAAAGGTTGATGTAGGCCAGTCAAGCTGACGCAGAGGGCTTCAAAGTAGCGCTGGGGTTTCTTGAGGCCGGAAAGGGAATGAGTTCTGTAAATCCCGTTTGAGGGTGTGAATCAATCATATTTTTTTGTCACCTGGATAGAGGTATTGCTGCCATTTATATTTCTCTGTCAGGTTAACCAGTTTTGGTGCCTAGGATTGTTGTACTTAGAATCTGCATAATAATAAAAACCCTCCAGAAGCTAGCAGCACCGGTTTTCCCGCATTGGGTTTTTCCGAGGACATTTGTCTAGAAAATCCTTGTGTGTCACTTTGTCTATGAGCATGTTATTCAGTATTTGATCTGTATGGGTAGGCTGTTAACTGTATTTACTTCGATGTTAATTCTGAATACTCAGATTAATAACTTATGTAAGTAGGAGAAGTAAATCAAGATTTAACAATAGGGTTTCTAAAGTTTAAGAAACATGGAGTTTGGACCTTGTTGAGGAGGTAAATCCCCTCTGCGGACAGAGGCGATCCCTACTAGCCCAGCAGGGGTCTAACAACAATAAAAAATGTTACGACGCAAGCTCCTAGTTACGAATGAAAAGACTAAAGATAGAAGCCTACCTGGAATCCAATGCTACGATCTGCAGAAGAGAGCGTTCCCGTTCCTCAGCCTCGGCAGATCACGATCCTCCACGATCTCTGCGGGTGGACACCTGCACATGCAAGAAACAAACGAATACAAGCATAAAATCCGGCATACGTAACTCAATATCAGTCAGAAAGGATATTACTCATATTAACATCATTGAAAACAAAGTGGAACCATAATCGTAATCATTCATTAAATAACGATCGAAAGAGATTACAACCAAAGTTCTGACGTCGTGGTCTCCTTCGGATGGGTCTCCAGTCATTCACGTCTCGCAAAGCTCGCCAGGGAAAGGGAAAACCTCTCCAGAGTCTCTCGACAATAGTCTCCTTACTTGAGTCGGCCTTAAGGGAAAAGGAGGGCTCTTTACAGCACAAAGGCTCTTGGGAATATGGAGATTCAAAGCTTAGGCACTTCAAGACTAGCTTGCCATGGGATTGAGCAGGCTTTTATAGATGGGGAAGGAGGGAGTTGGGATCCCTATTATGGTGGGATTGGCCCTATCAACAAGGAATGTTCCATGGGAGGTGGCAAAACCACTTCCCTTCCATAGAACTCCCGCAGCCAAACCTCCCAACTCAAGATAGGCAATGGTTTCTGAGTTTGTTGAAACACAACTTCCGCCATATTTATTTAAAAAACACTCCTTAAATTGGCTGGCGCGACCAGTGCTCTGGGACAGAGCGCCAGGTGGTGCGACCTCTTTGCAGGATTTCCCCCATTGGCGCGAGTGCTGAACTGTCTGCCCGCGCCAATGCAAAAGGAGATGTTTTTCATGATTTTTGCAAGGAGATGTCTTAAGGGCAATTAAAGCTCATGCTTAGAGGAATGCTTTGATGATGGTTTCAAGGCATGACAATGTTCACAGGTCATAAAATGGGTCCTCCATTGTGCGGGACTGGGAATGGTAGGGACGGTGACAAATTACTGTGTAACAGATGCCCCCTAAAGTATGAGGCCCGAGAGAGAGAGGGGTGAAATGCTTTACGAGAACATGTTCAACTGAAGGCCCGCCGTCGGAAAACCTGCGCAGAAAGATACAACTGATATCTCAAGTACATGATGTATATGCGGTATGGGCGCAGCCATCCGAAACAGAGTATGCTATAATCCGGATCCAGGGTATGGACGCAGCCATCCAACTAGGATCAAACAAATAGACTCAGGTATGGTTGCAGCCATCCAATCAGTGAGTCATGTACATAATGATAATAATCCACAATCGCAGCCTGGATTACAACAGACACAATCCAGGGTCTTGCGCTCCATCTCGACCCAAACAAAGTACAAGTTCAAGCATGTGAATATGTGAGCCGAAGTCGAACATGCAAGAACATTGTCTGATTACCAGCCAATGATGAAAGCTGTTAACAGACGCGAGAGAAACCACCAATAATGACAATGGTCCTCAAGGTACTACAGGTACAATCTACGGCATGCGAATAAATGAGTTGACGTCGAACACCCGCAGAATCACTCGATCGGAGGTCAATGATGTAAACCTCACGTCGAATGCGACGAACCTACCATTGAGGCATGCAGGCTCCAAGGTACCATAAGGAGTCTCTAGACCAACTTCCTGGATAATGAGTTGATGTCGACAGGAAGTGACCTCGATCGAAGGTGGGCCATAATGATTCCCACATCATCGACACGAGACAGAGGAACATGATGTTTTTGTTGTGAATCAAGATCGTATGAGAAACAGAGGAAGGTTGATATTTGCAGAGGCCAACTTCTCTTGAACATATAAACGACACGACAGTGGACTTGGCAGTATTTGACATCAACAGATCAGAGGTCATGGTGACAAGGCAATGAGCAGAGGAGAGGTCAAAAGGGATTATCCAAACCCACGGAGGCAAAGTGAAGAAATGAGATGAGATGTCCCCAACCCGACACGAATGCAGACAAGTGCCATGTTCAAGAGCGACATACTGCCGACGACAACGACGATGGTTCCATTTTCCCCCCACCATTTCTGGCGAGTACCCCAATTATTTTTAATAACAAGCTTGAAGGGGATAGCATATGCTTGCGATATAAGTCCGCCCTTCGGGCGAATCCATCCTAGTGCATTTAACGAGTCCTAGGAAGGAGAAACTCGGAGAACGTCATTTCGACGAAATCCAATGTCATCATGGTTTAACGAGTCTGACAAAGGAAGAACTCGGCGTCTTTTCATGTTTAGAGAGTTTGAAAAGACAGCGGAAAAGAAAACTCCACAGGTCCCTTTTCGTAAATAGTTCCCCAGATCCGAAAAGGTAGAAAACAATATCCGGGAAAACCTCCTAGTCGCGATAGGCTAGGTTATTCCTTTTTCGTAATCAATCCATCCCAGCCCGAAAAAGGGTTAAACGTATACTGGGTGAATGTCGATTCGTGTCCATTTTAACGAGATCGAAACGACAAGGGCCTCGGCAATCTTTTCATGTTTAGAGAGTCGGAAAAGAGCTGAAAGATGACTCCTCCCGGAGGAACGAGTGGTATAAAGGGTAGCAACTGGTTCCGGTAATGGTGGAACTACTCTGAACAAATAAAGGTCGAGAGGCTGGCTAACAAGACCACTCATAGCAGCGGTTCCTCAGGAACGGGTAAAACAACCGAGTGAAGGCATATGATCGACCAAGCAGATAATGACGATGGAGCGAGAAAACCAAGGCTCATCTGGCGAAACAGGCTGATGAAATGGCAATCACAAGAGGTAAAATGGGCATGGTTTCATTTTTACACAAGCTTGAAATCAGGAAACTCTGCTTGAAGTTGGTTTCATTTTTACACAATCTTGAAACAAAGATAAACTATGCTTGAAACCGGTTTCATTTTTACACAAGCTTGAAACGGAAACAAACTATGCTTGAAATAGTAAGCATGCCCCCAGCATGGTGACTCAATTCAAGGTACATGCCCCCCAAGCTTCAGTCCATATGAAAGTCAGATGGAGTGAAGGTTCAAGTTACGAGACCAAGAGAAAGACTCGACTGGGATTTTACGAGAACTAACCAAAGACTCGAATTGAATAGGAACGTGTTTCATTGTTTTAACGAGGTTGACACATTAAAATAACTCTCCTCAGACATCCTTGTTTCATTTTTTAAGGAGCTTGACACAAGACAAGGAACTCTGCTCCAACAACCTTGTTTCATTTTTTAAGGAGCTTGACACAAGACAAGGAACTCTGCTCCGACAGACTTTGTTTCATTTTTTAAGGAGCTTGACACAGGAAGCGAACCATGCTCCGAGAACCTGGTTTCATTTTTTAAGGAGCTTGACACAGGAAGACGAACTATGCTCCGAGAACCTGGTTTCATTTTTTAAGGAGCTTGACACAGGAAGACGAACTATGCTCCGCATGAACTTCATCATAATGAACAGGAAGTCGTAGCTTCCAAGAGCTCAGCTCCCGGTGGAAGGAAAACATCCCGGAAGTCAGGACCCAATGCCCCCAGCACACTATGCACGATGGCATCGTCACTGAGTACAGGCACGGGGTAGGTAGCCACATAGTTGACCTGTGATGGGGCAGATACAACGGGTGGATAAAAACCAGGAGGGGGTGATGGCGGACCAGTTGCCACATTAGGACCAAAGAACGACAGCTGATCAATGGTCACGATCCGTCCTTCATGCGGAAAACAGGCCACACGAAAGAGGGAGGAGACGAGTGCTCCCATGGCATAGGTGTAATCGTGCCCCAGGAGCAGATTGAAATCCAAGGGGCCTGGAACGACCATCACGTCCATCTGGACGGTTTTACCTCCCAAAGTAATCGGTAACCTTGGAAGGATCCCCAACGGTTGACTCGTCCTTCTGTTAAAAGTCAATAGATTCTGCGTAACAGGCGCAAGCGGTGGCGAACCGAAAGCTTCCCAGGTAGTCGAGGACAGAATACTAATAGAGGCATCTTCGTCTATAATGGTGCTGGGTACAACCAGACCAAGAGCCTGTACTGTGATCTCAAAAGGTACGTAAGACGGAAGGCGGAATCCTACAAATCAATTCCAATCAAACGAAGTGACCAGACTACTCGGAGGGGCTACCATCGAAATGCGAAGGTCTTCCCCTGATGTTACGGAAGAAGAAGCAACCTCCATAACCTCCATCTCGAAGGTGGGAGGGATATCCTCCGAAGCCTCCATCATGGGAGGCGAAGGAGGAGCTTCCTGAAGTACAGGGACAGGAGAATATTTCTCCAAGTCTGAAGAATCTGAAGAAACTAGCAGAACATGGGGGGTGTGAGATCCACTCTCGACAGAAAAGACCTGGTGCACCGCGGATGGGGCCGGTTCAACCGATCCTACGACCAATGGTTGGTCAAGGACGGATTCGTGATTTTGAATTTCTGGGGGAGTGGGATCGACCAAGGATGACTCTTGACCAATCACGTCATCAGTAGGTGGAAGACTCAAAGAAAGCTGTTTATAACCAGCCGGGAGGCGTGGTGTAGAAACAGTTGGGTTGTCCAAAACTCGCTTGGCTTCATCCATATAAGGACAAAGGTGAATGGCATGGTGCCCTTCGCACAACCTACAGGGATTGGTGATCTTACCCTGTTTTTTAAGAGTCTTATTAGTACCAGTTGAAGACGTACCCCCAACCTGACTCCCAGAAGTGAAAGGCAACGGCGGATGGCCGTCGGGCCATGCTTCGAGCACCTTGGGGATGCCAGGGCAGTCTCGAAGCAGATGGTCTCCTGTGCACAACATGCAAGAGAAATTGACTTTCCGTGGAGGGCTGGAAGGTTTATCAAGAGGAGACTTCTCAGAAACAGTAGCTGCACTTTTAACCTCTCGCTTATCAGACTTCTTCTTCTTTGTCTTCTTCTTCTTCTTCTTAGCCACCTGCTTACTCGAATCCAGACTTTCACCAGGTGAAGAGGAGGAGGAGGACGCAGAAACTGGGGAAGAAGGGGAGATGTCCACCTTGGAATCAACATGATGTTGTTCCGGCGGAGGAACTGATTGAACAGTAGTGGAGACATTCGGGACTACAGAGGTTGAGAACAACCAAACAGGAAACCCAACAGTTAACCCAGGAAGGGACAACGTCGCCATGTAAGGGGCACCAACATTTCCAAACGGAGGAAAATGACCAGGAGTTCCTTCTGAGGGGATTCCTTGGTTGGTAAACTCTGAAAAGGTTGCCATGTACTCAAAACCACACACGGGCCGAAAAAGAGCCAAGACACACGATCAAACGGTCAACATGCAATATCTAAGCGGGCGTGTAATCGTGGGCGATTAATTTTACCACATTGGAAAGCAAGAAATTCTACCGTTTCATATTTTAAGAGTCGAGAAACGATAAAAAGGTGACTCTATCTCTTTTAGATTTGACACAAGCGTGAAAGGACAAGCGCTTGACGGTATTTTCAAGTTTAGGGAGTCAGAAAAGACCAAATGACTGCTCAGGAAATACTAGGCACAAAGGGTGTACCAAATATCTGTGAACTGCAATATACACCTTGGTTTCAATAATGAAACAGAAATCGACCAAGGACTTTCCGTACGTGCAGGTAGTCTCCCCGAATGCTGTGTTCGGTGTATCACGGGTATAGGGTGGCAGACTCGGCTTCCTGTGGATAAAGGATTGAAAACCTAGAGGGGTATCCCTTTATATACGCGACGGTACGGGGAGCGCAAGTCTGTACTAGCGCTGTCTAAAGCCAAAAGGCGAGCGACAGCTGCTAGGTTTAACGACGCCGGAACACATCTCTAGCCTAGACCTTCTAAATATGTTTCGTTAAGTTCCAATGCTGCCTTAGGTTAATTGGATAAATTTTACAGTTGATCTTCAATTAAGTTTCAATTTTCAGGCCTTATCATATGTAATGTATCGAAAGACTCCTAAATGCAAAGCTACATGCCACAGTCCAACATTTCGTTCGATGAAAACTAATTAGAGAAGAGTTGAGAGCTTTTACACAAACGAAATGAACGGAAGACAAACAATGAGATCTCTAATGCAACTAATGAAATTGAAAACTTTTCATCCAAAACACTAATCACTAGCAAGATGGAAAAGATCACAATTTGCACTAATCAACAAAAGCAAAAGAGATTTTTTTTTTTTTGATTTTCAATGTTTAATAGCTAATATGCACTAAACAAACTTGAAAACAAACGGAACAACTTGAGAAACGATCTTCAAGAGAGCGAAACAAACAAATTTCACTCAACAACACAAGCAATCAGATCCCCAAATCGACCAAAGTCTCTCAAAACGAAGAAAAGACTCAAAAGCTTCCAATGGACCATGTGATCTAGGTCCAAGGCAAGACCAAACGAATTTCGAATGAAGGAATGAACAATCACCCAAAAATCGCAACAAAACAATGAACAACTACTTAGAGGATGTGGAGAATCAATCAGACAGTTGACAGGACAATCAAAACACCAAAACTCCCAAGGAGGGCTCGATGCACTAAGCCACTAGATGCCCTAGGGCTTAAAACGTGAAATCGATAGATAAAAGAAAACAACCAAAGGACAGAGGTGAATTCCCAGTCAAACAGGACTCCAACACACTCAGGCAGTCGGAAAATCAAGAAGAGAAACACTGACCAAACCCAGAGAGCTCAAAAATGAGGAAACTCAAAAATCTTACAGGAGTGGCGCGACTGTAAGAATGAAACTGGCGCCAGAAAGCAATTGGCGCGGGCTAAACAAAAGCAACATGCGCCAATTGGCGCGACTGTCGGGTTAAAAACCGCGCCAGTCGAGTTTCTCAGCCAAAATTAAAAAAAGCTACTCCAGAAGCAGATCAATGCAAACTAAGCAAACCAAGAAGCAAAAACAGTGAAAGAACCCAACCCAGAAGGTTCATCAAGCAAGGAAAAACATAAAATAATCAAAGCGAGACAACACAAACGAGACAGTGAAATCTGGACGATCCCCAGCGGAGTCGCCAAATTGTTGAGGAGGTAAATCCCCTCTGCGGACAGAGGCGATCCCTACTAGCCCAGCAGGGGTCTAGCAACAATCAAAAATGTTACGACGCAAGCTCCTAGTTACGAATGAAAAGACTAAGATGGAAGCCTACCTGGAATCCAATGCTATGATCTGAAGAAGAAGCGTCCCCGTTCCTCAGCCTCGGCAGATCACGATCTCCGCGGATGAACACCTGCACATGCAAGAAACAAACAGATACAAGCATAAAATCCGGCATACGTAACTAAATATCAGTCAGAAAGGATATTACTCATATTAACATGATGGAAAACAGAGTGGAACCATAATCATAATCATTCATTAAATAACAAACGAAGAGAGATTACAACCAAGCCCGATTGCCGTGGTTCTCTGATGGGTCTCCTATTGCTCAATGCTTTGAGCTCGCTTGTGAAAGGGAAAACCTCTCCGGAGTCTCTCGACGATGGTCTCCTTACTTGAGTCGGCCTTAAGGGAAAGAGAGGGTTCTTTACAGCACAAAGGCTCTTGGGAATATGGAGATTCAAAGCTTAGGCACTTCAAGACTAGCTTGCCATGGATTTGAGCAAGCTTTTCTAGATGAGGAAGGAGGGAGTTGGGATCCCTATTATTATGGGATTGGCCCTATCAACAAGGAAGGTTCCATGGGAGGTGGCAAAACCACTTCCCTTCCATAGAACTCCCGCAGCCAAACCTCCCAACTCAAGATAGGCAATGGTTTCTGAGTTTGTTGAAACACAACTTCCGCCATCTTTTTTTAAAAAACACTCCTTAAATTGGCTGGCGCAACCAATGCTCTGGGACAGAGCGCCAGTTGGCGTGGCCTCTTTGCAGGATTTCCCCCATTGGCACGAGTGCTGAACTGTCTTCCCGCGCCAATGCAAAAAGAGATGTTTTTCATGACTTTTGCAAGGTGATGTCTTAAGGGCAATTGAATCTCATGCTTAGAGGAATGCTTTGATGATGGTTTCAAGGCATGACAATGTTCACAGGTCACAAAATGGGTCCTCCATTGTGCGGGATGGGGAATGGTAGGGACGGTGACAAATTACTGTGTAACAGACCTAGTTACCCAAAATTAACAATAGTCTATTTCTATAGGTTAACAGAAAGACAAAAGGAATATATAAAGGGCCAGGTCGGAAAAGCTACTCGGATTGGGAAATATGTAAAAGGTTCTATTAAACTTTTAGTACAAAGCGAAAAGGCAAAGGAACAATATGCGACCATAAAATTTTATATTGGTCCTAAAATAAAATCATAACCTGCTCTGTCCTGACTCCTTCCACTTCACCTAAAATATTGTTGAGGAGGATATCAACAGTGTACTAAATAGAAAAGTATCCAGATATGTTATTTCCATTGATGACATAGGAATTTTGCTGATTGGGGTAAAACAAGTTAATGTTTGTACTGTTTTCCAATCTTAAATCTGACCAGCATATGCTCACCCCATATTTTGATAGATATTATTAGCTGCTGCATAATAAGCAGGTGCAGTTTAGTCTGAGAAAAAACCCTAACTGTCTACCATGAGCTATGAGAAGGTTTGCTTCACCTTCACAAGTACATGAAAAAAATGAAAAATAGTCGCAATCTTAGATTAGTTCTTCTGGGCGTCAGGAATGTCAAACAAGTGTCATCCTTAGTAGCAGTACTAGAAGCGTCATTGCTAGATTACAGACCAATTATCTCACAAATATAAGAGCAATGCATATGAAACTTGCGATCAAATTCCATGTCCTCTCATGGATTTCTTAAGAAGTAAGGATAATGGCCAGTTGAATACTTTCCCAGAAACATCCATGTGAAATTTTTCGTAACATTTGTTGGAAACAAAATCTTTATCTATTGAAATCCATAGTCTAAGGCTTAAAAAAAGGAAGGAAAATAAATTTAACATGATGTCCTAATCAGAGAGTCAACACCCAGATCAAAAAATTTGGACTCCGGAGTCAAAGGTTTATTATCTGATAATGCCAACTGACTCTTCACGATTTTGTATACTTTTCTCAATGTCTCTGGTTTGGCCTATTATGAAAACGGGTGAGCAGAAAGCATAAGAGAATGCAAATGTAAGACCAATATTTACCTTTGGAGTTCAATAAGATGGGAAGAAAAACAATTATGCTGACAAAAAAGTGTCATATAAAGAGATAGTACATGAAAAGAAATACCTTGACAAGGTTCTTTTATAGGAACTATGGAAGATTCCAATTACAACTTGTGATGGGAAAATAAACTATACCTCACAAGCTACTTGCAGAACATCAGGAGTGCATTGTGAAGATTGAAATGATGGAAATGGAGATCTTTGGTGTCTAAATGATATTGCCTCGAGTCTAGAGAATCTGGGGATGACCTGCAACCAGCCAAGAATGCATAGGCTGTTAATGGAATAACCTGCATGCATTCTGCATTCTCAAAATAAAAATAAGATGGATGGATAATGAAAGAGGAAAATATTTAAGAAATAGATATTGTCCTAATAGCACTTTCTGAAACTACTTAATATAGTAAAGCAACTAAGACAGTAACACATTAACATATGGTGCTTCTTGATTCCTTTGAGTCCCCTTTAACCGTATTTGATATCATATCCTGCAAAAGGATTTCAGACTGTACATTGAAGGTCCTCTAGTACGCTTGATTGAAACTTGGTTTGTATGAATAACTATCTTTGAAACTTAAGTGCAACTAACATCCATTTATATGGTGTATTTCAAGCCTCAGCCTTAGCCTTAGTTCATAAAGTGCTATGCCTAAAATAATTTGGCAATCTAAAATGTGCCTTCAAAAAGGTAAAACACTAAAGCTAGTTCATTAATATAGAATTTCATTCCCCTATAGTTTACATCAGATAGTGGCACTAATATTGAATATAAAAGTGATTTGGTGACCCAGTAAAAAGTATGAATAGATTCTATACAGAAAGGTTAAAGCCCAAAACCATACAAGGTTCCAGGATAAATAATCATTGATGACTATTTTTGTCCAACACTAAGCAAATGTTTGATTCACTAAGCACATAGTCACTTCATGAATATATCTAGAGTACGCAAGCAAATTCAAAAAAGAAAAAAAAATAAAAAATTACCATTTTCTTAAGAATATCAGTTTCAAATACAATGACAGAAAAGCTCCGGCATCTTCCTTCATTAGAACACCCCATTAAAGCTATCTTACGAGAAAAGCGGCCCTTAATCCCATCCAACTATATAAGAAAGGCCCCTAATTTCCTAGGATGAGATTTTTAATTTTATTTTTGATAAGATGCTTATGAATACCTTTCTATTGCAATAGGCCATTTAACCCAAACACATGTGTATAAGGGATTTGGACTTCACTGTGGAGAAATATCAACACTTCTGCTTTAAAATCAAACGAAAACCCATTGACAATAATGGGATTTTGAAGTGTAGGGTTTTTTGAGATAGATTTCTCACACAATACAATACCTTGGTCTGGAAACAGATGCTCAATGCCTTAACCCATATAATGTTTTTGTGAATAAAATAGTTATTTGAATCGGATTGAAATTCCTGGTTATGTCTCGACTTGCTTCATGTTGCATGAAAAAGGGACAAGCGATAGCAAAAAAAAAAAGAAATAAAATTAGCCTAATAACTTATAATCTTCTCAAAAAGTTTACCCCAAGATTTCGGGCAACATGAGTGGTAGTGAAACTTTTCAAAGCAAGTCACTTATATCGATTTTATTTTGTCGACAAAACACTCTTCAGATTTTAGAGTGGAGAAGTCTATGAAATTGTAGGACAATGATTAGATTTGGTGTATGTTTATAACTTTATAGCTGATTCTACAATTCCTATTGACAGGTCTTTATTGTAATTTCGACATTTATTTGAAATAATTCCTAAGATTGCCTATGAGAAGATTTATTTGACATATAGATAATGTATCTTTAATGGTTGGAGTTTCTTTTATTCTGGATGGTCCCTTGATAGAGCTGCTTGAGTTGTGGAGCTAGAAGGATTTTTATTATTGACCTCTTCAATGGCAGCAATTGTGTCACCTTATGATTCCAATACTGCATAGAATTTTCCATGCCCAAATACACAAAACTAGGTTATTTACTGGCTATTTGTTTCATACCAATTCATGGATGCCAATTTTTGTTTGTATACCGTGATCGTTCAAACAAATATTTACTATCAGTGTTTTTAAAACCACCTCAAATGATCCATTACTCTAGAATTTATTTTTATTATTGAAATAGGTTCAAAATTAAAATAAATGTAGAAGCCAGAAATAACAAAAAATTCTCATTTTTATTAAGTGCCTGAATTGAACTAATATTCTTCACAAGATCTACTAATTTTCTCTTATAATCATCCCTTAGCCAAACTACTTTTAAAGAGGAGCAAAAGGTAGATTTACATTTTTTCTTTTTCATATAACAAAGTATCCTATCTTTGAGCTGGTAGGAAAGGGTAAAACGTCCTTCAACATTAAAGCTTGAAGCCACTACAACAATAAACTTAACATGTCATTTGCAGAAATTAAACCAACTGTAAAATACTTTACTTCTTTTTTTATTATCTTTATTTATATTTTTTATTATTCACTAAGAATATTATGCATACTATGTTGAAATTGTGTGTAACTTCCAAATTGTGTAAGAGATTGCTATTAGAAAGACATACATCTTTCCTGTACTTAATATGAGAATGGAAAAATCATTGCAATTGTTATAAATATGAGAATGCACAAATCACTGCAATTGTAAAGCCCTTTTCTGATGTTGGTAGTGAAAAAATATTCAATTGTATTATGAGATACACAAATAATTTTCTATTTTCTGAGGCTGAATTTGTTAGATTAACCCTAGATCTTTTATATATCTAGAAGAATTAAAATGTTTCTTAAAGTATTTAAGGTTAAAATTATTTTAAGTAATTTCTTTTCAATGTGCAGAATCCCAAAGATAGGAGGGAAGGATCTGGATCTTCATTTTTTATACATGGAAGTAACTACTCATGGTGGACTAGAAAGGGTAAGGTAGACTTTGTATATTTGTTATAGCATGATTATAATTCTAACAAATTGGCTTCTGAAAATTTTGCTCATCATTTTTAATTCTTTATGACAACCATGCATCTAGAACAATGGTTCCAGCAATTTGGCTTCTTAAAAGTTAAAACTAGCCCCTTTTTCTTGTGTTTTTATTATAACTATGCATCTGGCAGAATTTGTTTGTGTAGCAGAAAGGTGGGTATGTTACAGATTCCTACACAGGAGTTATCCACATTCTTACTGTCTGAAGTCAGTGTTAACCTGGGAGGCTCACCTTTATTACTCACTGATCTTACATTATTGCATCATAAGTTTTCTAACATTCAAGTAATGATGAGATCCTTAAGATTAACAGAGCGTCATGATCAAAATATGACGTGACTAGTAACAATTGAGAGATGTTTTCCTGTGAAAAAAACAATTGAGAGATGTTTACAACATGGACGTCATTCTATGTTTTCCATAGGTCTGCTAGATTCTACTAGTAAGAACATTGATGGAATTGAGAAATTTATGGATGTAAATTTGTAGACCATTTCAAATGTTTTCACAACCTATCTGCTAGAAAATGGAATTGAGGGAAGCCTATGCTTCTGAACCTCTTAAGAAATGCAGGTCAGAAGAGAAAAATATTTTAAGTCAAACAAGTTACAAATATAATAATTAGACTAGTACATGGATAATAGGTACAAGAATAATGGAAGAGATTCATGCTACTAGTAACATTAACCTACAATATAGGTGCTCCCTTGTTTATCACATCTCCAATATAATGATATAAGGACAAAGGATGCATACTTAACTGACATAGCTAAGATTTAAGTCAAGTAACACGCTGGCTACCCTCATTGATTTACATCTCTATAGTAAACAGATGGTGTGTTTCTGTCACAGAACATATGGCAACAAGCCTTGAAGTGCCAAAGCTTGTTCTGTAGCTTACCGTTATGTTTGTCTACTGGAAATTTAGTTCTTAGACCCATGGTCCCAATTTTCTGTATACTAGGAGTCTAGGACTACTTGCTAGGAAAATTACAACTGGCTAGTTTTTTCAAAGCTTAGGGCCTATATGGCTAGTGAACTTGAATTAACGGTTTCTCAGACATACCACTGAAACTTTTCTTTACTGACTTGATAGAAAAGATGCCAGACATCATTGCAGAGTCTTGAAAAGACTTTTCACTTCATACAATTTCAATTTTTTTTAATTAAAGCTCTTTCAAGGGATTTCACTAAGACTCATTTTAACTGCCAGTTGTATTTTAGCAGCCTAAATGCATGTGTTTCCTCTTGTAGGACAGTTGAAGAGTGTACATAATGAATTTTATTGTTGGGCTTGTGCAAAAGAGAGTGATTTATATGATGCAGGAGCCATAGTGATAAGATATTGGTTCAAGTAATAGGTTTCAGTGTGATGCATTGCCTCTTTTGAAGTATATCTTGAGGAATTATTGCAATATGCTTCTTAACACTGACTGACAAAGCATCCATCACTTATCAAGGGGTGGGATGCCATTTCATAGTTGTGATGTGTGAATCTGTGACATCCCAACTTGAGCCCCGTTGCAGAGAGACAAATATTAAGCACCATGTGGTAAGCCAGTGATTGAATATTACTTTATTCTCATCCAACAGACAAGATGTGAAGGCGGTGAGCCAATCATTGGTTTAGCGCATGAAGCTTAATTTTTTCCATGCGCAGAGGCCCACCAATCCACAAAGGAAAAACATGGGGAACTGAATCCTTTTTGGGTAATAACAAGTACAAAATCCTACTTTTACTGACCTGAAAAACACCCTCTGACTCGAAGTATAATTTCATTTGGAATTTACTTTAAATATCATAAATTTACATTCAAAACTCATGGATTTGCATTGTACATTATATGGTTAAAAGTATGTGTAGGGCCAGAATTACCATGCAGTTTTAGTCTAAGGCTTGAGATGTGTTCTCATGTACATAATAATCCTCTGTAAGTGGCACATTCGCTCTTCATTTAGTGTATATGCATTAACTGGTTATGCTCCATCTCATATGACAGGTCATTAATGAGAGGAAATTCAAAATTGAAGGAAATCATAGTAGTGCTCAAATTTCCTCAAACTATAACAAGTGCTTCATTTGTTCTACGCAAATACTACTTCAGTTTGTTCCACCATTACGAGCAAGTGCACTTCTTCCAAGTCTAGGGACCCTTGGTTCCTCCTCCAGGTATGCTGTTAAAAGTCATAGGATATTTACAGTCAACAGATTTTCTTCCCTTTTGTGTACTAGTAAGATTCACACCTTTTTCTCAAGCGGTGTAGTATTTCCTATCTGCTTCGCCAACAGTTCCCCCACTGAGCTCAATCCCAGCCATGAATCAAATTATACGTGCTGATTACACACGTCCAGTTTCAGAGGATCTCGAAGCAGAGCCCAGAACAAGGAAAATTGATTCTGCAAAAGCTCTCGGAGGTATGTAATATGAACAAAATGAATTGAATTTATCCTGTTAAATATTATCCTCGTGATTATTTTTTCATTTCATTTAACTGTAGATATATGTGTAACTGCTGCAATTGACCCTGCATCATCAATAGGGAGCATTGTAACTGGTTCTATTGATGGTAAAGCCGACTATGCCTATCTTGTCACTGTAATGGTGGGAACAAGAAAAATGAGGGGTGTCCTCTCCCATGTACCTCCTCCTGTCTCTGGACCACCGGGTGCAAGTGTGTCTACATTTTGAATAATCGGGAGACAGACTTTATAACTGGTATGCTGGATCACAGACTAGGCCAGAAGTGAAAGAGAAAAGAAATGTCAAGGAAGGATCCAAATGCCCCAAGACAAAACAGAACTGGTTATAATTTTTTCTTTACTGAGCAACGAGCCAGGCTCAAGTCAATTAAACCAGATAAGGATAGAGCGATCAACAAGATGATTGGTGATTTGTGGAATCAGCTTTCAGAGGATGATAAATTGGTAAGTATATTTGTGGAGACATCAGTTTAGTCTCTTTGGCACGTCTTAGCTATATCTTCCATCAACAATTTGATTATCTAGCCAAATTCAATCCTATAAGTTAAGTTGCTATCATAGTCTCTCCTAGTTGTTAGTGTTCTAAGTTGGTTCTGGAGGCATGCATCTGTACAAAGGCCATTTATAGGTCTAAGGCCTCTTTAGTTTATTTGGATTTACAATAGTTGACTTGATCAGTATGAGGAAGATCTAAGTAAATGAAAGGTAATTTGATTTCTGGTTAATGGAAAGTAGTACTTTCATAGGAACTTTTTTAACATTTGATTATGGATTAATTTAATGCTAAATTATTTATAGTCCTTATATAACTGTGATTACCAACAATTTGGTTATATGCGTTCTTGATTTGAATTTAAGTTCGAAGGAAGTGACATGAAATAATCTGTTGCAACCTTATCAAGAGCAAGGTTTAGTGGATAAAGAGCGTTATAAGAGAGAGATGTGGGAATACAAGGAAAGACAGAGACCTAAGATCTAGGGTGCAGTGGGAACCAATGGCTTCCATCAACATATTTTAAGCATTGCAAGGAAAACGACCCCCTCAGTAATGATATGACACAAAAATGTTAAGACTACAAGACAGTAAACCACTCCAAGGGATAGTTCAGTCAATATCAGAAACAGAAACCCATTGTTATGAGACGGGCATCGTAGAGAAATTTTCATGTTGTTCTAGCACTGGCATCTTGGAGAAAATTTCTTGTGGTTCTGGCATTGGTATCTTGGAGAAAATTGCTTGTGGTTTTGGCATAGGCCTTGTTGAGTACCAGCCTTCCAAGAACCGTTAATCTCCAAAGGGTGAAAGTCATGTTACAGTGCAGGAACAAGGTGCCCATGGGGTTAGTAGCCCTTGACATTTATAACCCCACTTCTGAAAGAAAACTAACTGGGTGGATGTGGGATTCTTATTGGACCATTGCTTTGAATTATAGACCAATACAAGATGTTCTATGGTGAAAATTGAAAGTTGAATTATGTCTCTTATACTGTTCAAACATGAGTGCAGCAATGGATGCTTTGTTGCAAATTAGATAAGCCTACTAACATTGTAACACAAAATCCAGACTTTGCTAACACCGCATAGATAGGGAAACATGTAAAGATTTATTAGCTCGATATTGACATGTACTCTTTTGCAACTGTTGCTGAGAGACATAAGTAGTTTGCTAGAAGATATTGAGAATTACCATGGCATATAGATGTCTTTATAAGCATAAGGAAGTTCATAGTATGCAGTGTGAAAAAACCCCAACACAAAAACATACCCGATTTGAATCTGGATGGTGGCTACTCAGAATAATGGTCTTTGTTAGGGTCCCGTGATTTGGCCGATTGGCGAGCCAAATGACGATGTAACATCAAACCAAGCTTTGGAGCCCAAGGACCTAGCCTTCCTGGACTCAGAGAGGGCTCTCTCTATATGTGTAAAAGATATCGGTGTGTTTGCTTATGGTGTTCTGATATTAGGCTAGTTATGAAGTGAGTTTTTTGGTTTTTTAGTTTTTTAAGTTTGTGAGGGATAAACTGATCAAAGACATAAAACGGGTAACAAGAAGTCAGATCAATTGGGCTATGGGGTCAAACAGGTCAAGGAAGCTATCAGATGATGATGTAAGGCTGCTGTAGGGCCGATTTGATTCACGGTAGAAGGGATCTTTGGGCAAAATGGAGTAAATGGACATCAAGTTTGTAAAAGACAAGGGATTTCAAGGGTAAGTAGTTGATAGCAGACATAACATGTTATAGCAAGCCATTAATCATGCTAGATGTAACTATGAGCTAATTAATACATAGAAATCAAACATTCCAGCCATACATAGAAGTATAAGACCCTCTAAATTTGGGAAATGGCTATCAGACTTTGGGGAAAACACATAAGACAGACTATCAACTCATAAAACTATGCCGGAACACCTAAACACAGTATTTAAGTTATTGGGCACTTGGACAAACAAGCTTTCATAGTTTTAGGCAAAGGGCTAGATCGGGACTAGGCCTCCTTGGTTCAACAAGATGATCAACTAATCAGTCAAAGAGAAAGTTTTATGGACAGAACTATGGACAGCTTTATAGGTAGGCAGGGCACACCATACATCCTACTCAACATGCATAGAACTTGTAAATAAAACTAGAAAACAGTACCTTAAGTTACTAAAGAGCAGTTAAGAATTCTTTAGTATAACTAAGGAAGAAGAAAACATCAAGCTATGAAGATTCAAGAATTTTGAGGTGCCTCCATGGGCATATCTCAAAATCAATCTCTATTGATCTATAGCAGCAAGAAGCATGTATTATGAATGAAAACTAGAAGACAAAAACATAGCAAGAAACACTATACCATTCTACCATGTCATGGAATCCATCACAAATCCTTCATCATTCATCAAAAGCATCCAAGAGGCAGTCCAAAAATCATAACACAAGTATGTTCTTCAAAGCTCATATGACCAATATATTGATTCTTCTCTCAAGTTTAGCCTCTGTTTTACAATGAATCCTTGTGGAATAAATAGGCTTGAGGAAGGAAAACCTCATGGAGCAACTAGCTATCCCATTGGCCAAGTCAAAATATCTAAACTTGTCCTTGAGACTTTGCAAAGCCCAAGGCACAAAATATCCCATAAAATATCTAAAAAACTGCTAAACACGGAAATTATATTGACTTTACATCATTTCCCAAGTGTAAAAATAGCTAAACGCACATTTGGGAAAAGCAGATTTTTGAGGTTCAAAAATTACAAAAATACTTCATATTTATGCCTGAAAAAGGTCCCCTGACTTGCTGGAGGAAATTGGCAGCCTTCCCGGTGTAGAAATGAGGCTCATGATGGCCCGTTGGAAAGCTCTCTGTGTCTAATTTCCAGCACAACTGAAATCATCTCAATCTGATGTCTGAAAGTTCCCCAAAACTGTACCTGTGTGAAAAAAACCAGGAAATAGCAGACTGCTGATATGGCGGGCAGAATGTGCAAAAAGAGGGCATTTTTCGCCAATTTGAGGGGGCGAATGATCTCCGAATGTCCTGAAAATCGCTGGGGACCTGCTCATATAATTATGGCATCCATTGGCAGCATCCTTCTCCCTTGAAAAATCCTCAAACTGAAATGGTGCAATTTATGAGTTTTCGACCAAAAACCCAAAAAATGCCAAAAAACAAAAAGTTGTCGAAAAGGGCTCAAATTTGGCATGCATGACCCTCAGGGGTCCATAGCAACATGCTCTGAAGCTGATGCCAAAATATCAAGGGCTGATATGCTTTTCTCCTCTTTTCGTGCCGGGCGCTTCCCCTTTGCCTTCTTCAATTTCTCTTGGGCCACCTTTAATTTTCGCCTGGCAAACTGATTTAGCTTCTAAAAGTGATGAGTCATTTTTCTTTGCAGCTCAAGATCTCTGTTCGCCCTCTCCAGCTTCATTTCCAAGTGTTTGTTAGCTCTTTCAAGCCATGCCTCTTTGTTTTCTTCAATTTCCTGCTCAAGGAGTGTAGTGAGAGGAAAGGCTTGGAAATGGGCTTGTTCTTCTGCTCTCTGCTTTTCCAAGGCTCTTTTAAGCCCGATGGTCCTAGGCCTCTTCCGCCTAGGCTGATCTTCCTCTTCCTCCTCATCAAACTCACCAAGGAGTTCTTCTATCCTCGCTTGCACCTTAGCTGCCTCCTTTTTATACTTGATTGCCCGCGTTTCATGGATAGCTGCATGAACTTTCATCTGTTTGTTTTCAACCTCCAAGAAGTGGTTGAAATTCCTTGCCCTTTGAAGATCTTCCTCTAATGCCTCAATTTGCCCCTCTTTGTGAATGAGGAGGTTTTCAAGGAGGCGGGCCTCATTATCACTGTCATCGCTTGGGATAGGGATGACAGCTAATTCACCTCCATGCTTGGTACTTTCTCCAACTTTGCTTTTACCTTTGAAAGCCAATCTGGCGCTTTTCCTCCTTGGCATGATAGAAGATGTCCTTTTGGGCGATTTCCTCTTGCTAGGAACAATCTTTGTCACTGTTAGGGTGGCAACTTTAGCCCCTCTTTTCCTTGCTGTGCTGAGCTTTGTTATTTTGAGAGGAGGAAGTACAACTGATTTACCTTTGACATCTCCCTGAACTTGCTACCCTTCTTGAGGCTACTGGATATCTTCTCCTGGCTGTTCACTTGGCTGTCTCTGTTTGCCAACATTAGCTTGTTGTTCTTCATCAAAGCCTTGTTCAATTTGTGGCTCAAGAGGTGACTCAACTTCCTGCCTAACCTACTGTTCTTCATCTTCCACCTACTGTTGTTCCTCATCCACTGTCTGTTGATGCTCCTCAATTTGTAACTACTGCTGTTCATCTTGGACCTGCTGTCCTTCACTTTCTATTTGCTGCTATTCCTCATCATCTAACTGCTGCTGCTCATCTCTTTCCTCTTGTTGACTTGACTGTCCTGTAGACATCCTGAGCCTTCTAGGAGTAGGCCTACTGGAAAAAGGCACCGGGCGATGGACAGGCTGATTGGGAGAAATATGGGCAGGAGGAACAATGGAAAAATCTGGATGGCTGATGAATAAATCCCATGAAACCTCTTTCTTCTCTAGCTGGTATAGGAAGATAATCTTGATCAAAGAATGATGAAAAAGAGAAGGGATTTGCTGAGGTGGGGCTTTCTTTTGGACAGTGGATGCCATTTTCTCTATGCTCTTGAACAAAAAGTAAGGGAGGTTTAGTTGCCTGCTTCTAGTAAAGTGCATCAATAAACGGACATGATAGGCATAAATTCGATTAAACCTCCCTTCACAAGTGAAATATTTCATTATGGCTTTCATAAGCGGAGCATAGCTGTCAAGGAGATATGAAAAAGGGAAAATAGCAGTGACAGCCTCTCTATGTTCAGGCTTGATGAAAGGTTTGTAATCCTCTAAGTCAAGATGAGCTTGTTTGAACCATTTTTCGCCATGGTACGGAATCTTGGTGGCCTTGGACACATACCTTGGAGAAATTTTGAAATCAAGACCCGCCACTTGGAAGTGTTTTTCTTTGAATCTCAGGGCGCACAAGTGTGTTAATGGTGAAAAACTCTTGACTTCTTCTATCTTCTGGCAGAAATCAAGGCAGCCTACTTCATGGAAGTTGAAAAGTACAGATGGATGAGCATTAATCTCTTCTGTAGAGATGGGCTCATATCTTTTATGTGGACCGCTCCTGCTGTCTTGCCTTGGAGGCATTCTGACCCGAAAATGCTTTGGAAGAGGTAAAATGCTTTCACTGTGTGTAAAATGTCCTGTTGGAGTCAAACTGTGTCACTTTACTGCTTTGACAGATAAACACTGTGGGTTGGAAGGCTTGCAATCAAGTTTCTTATAATACACAACCTCTACTATCTTAAAACTTAGCCTTCTACCTTTGAATGTACCTCAGCCAGGCAAATTTCTCAATAGGGTACCATATAACAAAGAGAAGACAAACTGCTGGGTAATTTTCCTGTGCACAGTGTTAAAAAGTCACCTTTTCTTGTGAATTTGTTAGAGGTCAATCAACACACCTACATCTCTGTCTCCAAGGTAAATTCAATCATCAAAAACCTGCCCTTCAGAAAGTGGTCTGTTCACCCTTAGAATATCTCTGTGAACAAATTTCTCTAGAAGAGACCATACAGTGAAAGAAAAAGGAGACCAAGGTTAGGTGAATTATCAGTGCACAGTGTTTAGGAAAATCACCCTTTACTTGTGAATTTAAGAGATCAACCACCACATCTATATCTGTGTCTCCAAGGTGAAATTCCCAATCATTAAAATCCTGCCCTTCTTGGAGTGAAAAATAAAACAACAGACTTGTGGATACGCAGTCCAACTTCAGTGTAGGTATACAGTCAACTTTACTGCTTTGAACAAGGTGACAGAGTTTGGAAAATGCCTCAAAAAGTTTCAACAAGGTCTGCAAGAGCCTTTACTTTGCCAAATAGGCAAGACCTCCTACCAATGTAACACCTCTGGTTATGTTGAAAAAACCTTTATTTTGGATGAATACCAACTTATAAATAAGCCTGAAAAACACAAGGCAGTCAACCAACTTGCATATGTGAAAACAACCCCTTTTCTGAGTGCAATTCACTGTTTTTAATAATGTGGCAATGTCTTGAGGACAGTGTGAAATGTTTCTCTTTAGACCTAAACCCTGTCTCTTTATAACAAACTCTCCTTTTACCTTTTTAGAGGCTTCTTTTGAGGTGGCAGTCAAAAATCTTGTAACCAACAAACTCCCTTTAATCAAAACACAGTTCTTTATAGGAAAAACCTCTGCCTTTCGATTGTTTTGAAGATGAAACAAGCTGCTCTTAGTCTCAAAACCAACCTTTTCCTGTAGGTGCCCTAAATACCATAACTAACATCTTATCACAGTTTTATACTTCGAAATATCACATAGCCTAATGATAGATATGGTGATCTAGCAGAAGAAACGAGGTCAAGCCATTCTTCTGATTTTGACCCTCACCTTGCTGGGCATCTTCTTAACATATATGTTGATATATAAACCAGGTCAATCTCGACAATTTGTCTCACACCATAGTTAAAAAAAAAACAGGGTTTTTTTTTTTAAAACTTTATGTCACTTAGCAATTGGTTTCAAGAAGTGAGAATGCATATGGGAATACCTTGAGAATATAATGGAGGGGCTCACTGACAAGTTTAGTCCAGCTCCGGAGGCATTGAATGGCTTAAGAAGGTCAAAGAAGGTGAGCGACGTGCTGATCCCTCGGAGTGCCGCGCCAAAAAAGTTGTCGGGTCGGGCAGTCGGGCGCCGTGTACAGGCGCGTCGGGCGATTGTACAGGCGCGTCGCGCGTACACGTGCTGCCTGTGTAAAATCGCCCCCAGGCGCGTCGCGCGAATTAACAGGCACGTCGCGCGGCCAAAAATGCTGCAAATTTTCTACAATCACCCGGAATTTTCTTTACTTGATGCCGAGGGTACACAAAGACCTTGCTCGATTTGAAAATGGGAATGCACTTTTCAACCTTACTCCCTCGCCATAACAAACTCCCAACGGTCAATAATTTTAAATGTGACATGGACTCTCGTTTGGGTTTTGTAAGGTGAAAACAGTCTTTTTGACCACTTCTTAACAATACCCCTTGGTGCAAATTCAACTTGGAATTACAAGCGACCGAACTTGAAACTTTGAAAAATAATTCAATAACCTTTATACCATCTCTGTCACCGTGTTTAACGATGCTGGTGATATTTATGAGATAAAGTAACCCTTCTTTTAAAACTGTCAAGAGAATACCTGAGTTCTGACTTGTTTCTGAGAGGACAGGGTTTTGTATTGTTATCTTGTTTTGACAGCCTCAGTTTTTAACAGCTTCTTCAACTTTTTCTGCAATGCAGGTGTCAAACTCGCTGGTCTTCTTGGACTTGATCTAAGAAAAGCTCACCCTTTCAACATAATTTCTTGCTTATAGGTGTATCATCTGCGCTATATCTGTCCTTTGGAATGATGAAAAACTGTGTTTGTTCCAAATCATTTAAACAGTGACAGTTTATCAAAACAAACTCCTTTTACCTATTCATAAAATTGTATACCTATTCACCATGTCCATCTTGGGAACTAATCTTGAATAGCCTCCCATTGTTTGTGATGTATATCTGAAAGGGGAACTTTTATGAAGCAGGAAAAAACAGGTCTCTTGGAAACACAGTTATCATTTGCTTTGATCAGCACATTGACCTTTTTGTAATAGAACTATTCCAAAGCTCAACTTCTTCCACTGTCTTACTTTCTTGGTGATATTTTAAAAGAGAAAACCACACAAGGTCTGTTGAAGAGCTTTGAAAGCCATTTTGTCATTTTGAAAAGGAGATGGTCTGTCTTGTATCAATTTGTTTGATAACTGCTGCTTCCAGGCGATTTATGAGCTTTCTCCCTGGACTGTAAGTGTCATCTTTTGGTTGCATGCTTTCTCACTATACTTCTCTGTTTACTCAAAAGGAGTTCCCTTTAAACTTCTTGGCATGAGACAGTGAGGTGACTGTGTGGTCTCTTCCCCTAAGGAAACTGCCCTTTTTGGTATCAATGCATACATATTCATATTGTTTCCTGTCCATCATGATGTATTTCTTGAAAGACATTTTCCTATGTGTAATGCATTTTGAAATATAAACACCATCTTTTACCTGTGTACAGACTTCTATTTACCTTCTTAGTATCTTTCCACTGCACCTTTTGACCAATCAGTTTTCAACAACACTCAATGCCTTGGCCATCTGCTCATAAATGGAGGAGGCCCTTCACTTGGCAAAGTATCTGAAGATTATTTGATAAGGCCGCATGACAAGGGTTTGCTTGGATTATGATGGTAGGCAACCAACTTAAAAAACATCAAGACTGGCACCTCTGCTTGCAATCACCACTATGCTTTAGAAAAACCCTAGTCAAATTGTCACTGTCTCACTGTACTGCTCTGAGGGGAACTGAAATGTCATTATTTACTTTGGTCATCTCATGACAATTTATTTGAAAGATAGTCTCTGTGACTATGGAGGTCAGTACCCTTTGAAAAACCAACAACTTTTCTTTTGCCTGTGTAATGACATGTTTTGTCAGCACCTCTTCAATTTGATCTTGTGGACAAGCAGGCTGCTTATGATTGGGATTTTTACTAATGACATGCCCTTCTAAAGTTTAACAATTCATATGACTTGAAGACTTCAAATGACCTCCTTTATCAGACCAAACTCTGTTTTCCTTTGAACTTGCATTTTTCAGGCTCTATCCCTGTTACGATCATCACTCACTCAGAAAACCTGGAGTTGTTGTATCACTGTTCAGTAAAAGGCAAACCTGGGCTTCTGCAATCCTTTAAGTCAATACTGGCCAGCGCCCTCTGCTTGTAGATGAAGGAGGCGCCCTAACCCTCTGCTTGTAAATGAAGGAGGTTCTGGGCCATGACAATTTACCAGTTTGCTGTGACAGTGGTGTCCTTTTCTTATTGTGATTTTCATACTGGAAGGAAAACTGCAAGGTCTTGATGAGTGACTTTCTGTTTTGTAGACATATCTCAGGCTCATGATACATTTAGAAGCAGCTATTCCTCTAACTGTAGATTCAAGCATTTACTCCTGAGATGAAGTTATATTTCCTGTCTTTGTAGAATCCATAAAACACTATGAAACACCTACTAATCAGCTTGAGACTGTGGTTCATGCAGTGCTAAGACCTAGGGATATAAGTGGCGTGACTTAGAGCTGTGATCAACTTGATTTGCAGAGTAGGAGGTTGGTCATGATTGGTCTGTAGCAGATGGAGGCTTTTTTGGCTTTTTGATGATTGCCAAGGGTAAAATGTCTTAAAGCGTCACTTCCTAACACAGGGGAGACTTTTGAAACAGATTTGGATTTGCTTTTGGAGCTGATGGGCAGACTAGGAGGGCTGAAGCTAGAAAAGATAGTGATAATGGATTTTAATCTTGACAAGGGCGGACTGAAAGGTAAAAGGGCGAAAAAAGTTGTATGAGGGTTTTCTAGATGACAGATTTACACATGGAATTCAGCTTCTAGAAAACTCAGCTATGGATATAGTCATCACTAACATGTAAAAAATATTGATGGCTAACAGTGGCTCCATTTGGGGAGGGCAACTCCTCGTCAGGAGGTGTCCAGAATTCAGATCTTTGGCTTTATGAAGACTAGTGCCTTATCCATTGGCACAAAATTTACCCTTCTCTTGATGTTATTTCTGAAAAATTGACAGCATGATTAACATCAATGATACTTCTACCTACCCCACTATCTTTCCTAACATTTTTTCTTCCCTTTGGCGCATTTGAACTAGCAGCCTTTTGACAAAGCATTTTTTTTTTTTTGCAAAATGAACCTATCTATTTCTACTCTTATATCTGCCGGGAGTTCAGATTAAGCTGATGAACTCCTTCATTACTCTACCTATGCTAGATCAACTGTCAAGATTAAGCAGTTTGACAAGATTTCATTCTCTAATCTACAACATGAAATTTAAAATGATCAAATCAGGATTAGGCAGTCTGATTTGTCATGCATTTGCGGCATAAAAGACAAGCTGCACACAAATGTTATTTTGCAACAAAAAGAAACTAGACAAGCGGGGCTAAGATGTACAATGTGCTTTTCATCCCTCGCTTCTCTCTTTGGTTCTGTTTTAGGCATGTGGAACCAGAATCTCTCCCTAATCTAAGCTCCGTGATAAGTCAATCTTACACAATGTTGACTATCTTGGCACTCACTAACTTATCAGCAAATAAATTTAAACATGTTCAGCTATGATTAGGCTAGATAGCTGAACAAGACATTGAAGTACTAGTAGCGGCATTTAGACTTGCTCGCTTTCTGAAAGACTATTTTTTGGAACATGGGGCCTTTGTTCTATCTTCACTCGCCCTCTTTTCTGCTTTTTACTGTTTTTGACTTTCTTATCTTTTACTATTTTTGACTTTTCTATCTCTTCAAAATTTTAAACAATGGTATGTACAATGAATGAAAGTGTTCCAAACTCAAAAATGAAGCTCCTGACAAAAATAATGTTTTAATGTTCTACCATTCACAGGACCCCCAAAAATTTCAGTCCCATCAGGTTCTTGCAAGAAGAAATCATTATTTCCACTGACTGAGCTGATGATGTAAGGCCCTTTCCATAAATTTTCAAACTTGCCATGTTTACCTTTATCTTCTCTTCTAGAATCCCATTTTAAAACTTTATCTCCAATTTGAAAATCATTTTCCTTAGTTCTTCTGTCAAAAATATGTTTTATTTTGTCTTGTGCTAACTGAGCCCTTTGGTAAACTTCTTCTCTAGTTTGTTGTAAATGGATAGTCTGATTTACTCTCCTTTGCATGTCATTTTCTTCTATTTGGACTTCTTGTAATAGTTTCATTACCGGAACCCCTAAAGATGTTGGTAAAATGACATCTATACCATAAACTAGCTAGTAAGGGGACATACCTATGGATTTCTTGGTGGTTAATCTATTAGCCCATAAGGCGTGTACTAGTTTCCCATGCCATGCTTTTTGATTTTGTTCAAGAAGTTTTTTGATAATGTTGACTAGGCTTTTGTTAGAAGACTCGGCTAAACCATTACCTTGAGGGTAATAGGATGTGGAATGACCTAATGAAATATGATGCTTGTGACAGAATTCTATCATTTTCTTGGAAGAGAAGGCAACGGCGTTATCTGTAATGATTTTCCTGGGACAGCCAAATCTGGATAGGATATTGGTTTCTAGGAACGTGATGATGACTGAATCAGTGGCGTTTCGGGACGGTATGGCTTCTATCCATTTGGTAAAGTAGTCAGTGGCTGTGAGGATCCATTTATGTTGAGCGGAGGAGGAGGGGTGAATTTCCCCAATGAAATCTAGACCCCATTGTTGGAAGGGTCCTTCAACTATGATGGGATGTAAGGGCAAAGGTAAAAGTTTTTTCTTGCCATAAAAAATTTGACATTTATGGCATGTCATGACCAGCTTGTGAGTATCAGGGAACAAGGTAGGCCAATAATAACCGGCTCTAAGGATTTTGTTTGCAGTAGTTTTCCAGTAGAGATGACCTCCACATTCCCCTTCGTGCATTTCACGCATAATTTTCTCTGCATCAGACTCAAGCAAACATTTAAGTAGCATACCAGTAGGATTTTTCCAATACAGAGAACTATCTATAATGCAAAACTTTAAAGATTTTTGTTTAAGGAATCTTGCTTTTGTTTTTGATAAAGTCGGAGGAGCATTCATATAAGTTAATACATAAAGAATGTCTGCATACCAAGGTGAATCCAAAAATGTTTGATCTATAGGGGGGAGTGTGCACTCTTCCTGTTCTTCTAAGGCATCGACAAAATTTATATCTAAAGCTTGGAGGTTGGTTTCAGCCATTAGTCTTTCAAGTCCTTGTCCTTTAACTAGTTTGGTAGGCCGGATCTCTAAGTCATACTCTAGGATGATAGCAATCCACTTTCCCCTTTTACCATCGGGATCTTGGTTCAGAATGTCCTTGACGACAGTATTAGGGACAAAAGCTATGACATGAGAATGCAAGATGTACACTCGGAAATCTTTCAGCGCTTTTACCAATGCGAATGCCTGTTTTTCCATGATGTTGTATTTCAAGGGAGCATCTCTCAGTGATTTGCTAAAAAAGGCAATGGGTTGCTCCTGCCCAGCTGCATTTTTTTGCAACAACACCGCAGCTATTGTATGTTCTGAGGCAAATGAAAAAATGTAAAAATCTTTGGTGAAGTCAGGGCTTATCAATACTGGTGTTTCGGTTAAGGCCCTTTTAATTAGTTCAAAAGATTTTTTGGCTTCTATAGTCCATTTAACCCCGACCTCCTTTCTTAACATATTTGTGATCTCTTTCAGGAGCTCGGCAAGGTTTGGGATGAATCTTCTCAAGAAATTTATCTTGCCGATAAAGGACTGTAACTCCTTTATGTTTCTGGGGTGACTTATCTGTAGGATTCCTTCGATTCTCTGGGGGTCTATTTTAATTCCTTCTTCCGAAATAATGTGACCTAGGATCTTCCCTTCTTCTAGACCGAAAAGAGTTTTCTTGGGGTTTAGGGATAACCCATATTTTCTGCATTTGTTGAAAACTTTTCTTAAGTGTACTAGGTGTTCTTCATCTGATTTAGAATATACTGTTATATCGTCAAGATATATGACTATAAAAACACCTATGTCTTCTGAGAAGGCTATGTCCATGGCTCTTTGAAATGTGGCGCCAGCATTCATTAGTCCAAAAGGCATTTTAACGTACATAAAAGTGCCCCAAGGGGTGGTGAAAGCTGTCTTATGTTGATCGGTAGGATAAACCAATACTTGGTTATAACCAGAAAAACCATCAAGCAATGAGATTCTTTTAGCACCTACTACCTTCTGAAGTATGTGGTCCATTTTGGGCAAAGGGTAGTTATCTTTCAGACATGCCCTATTCAAGTTTCGGAAATCTATGCAGAGTCTGATTTCACCAGTCGTTTTCCTAACTGATACTAGATTTGAGACCCACTCGGAGTATCGGAGAGATAATATTATGTCGGCATCATACATCTTCTTAATTTCCTTTTCAACCAACGGTAGTAATACTGGGTTTATCCTTCTTAACTTCTGTTTAAAAGGTTTTTGGTTTTCTTTGAGGGGAATTTTATGTTGGATGATGCTGGTATCATATGATTTCAAATCTTGGTAACCCCATGCAAACACATCTTTAAATTCTTTGAATAGATTTATGTACCTATGTTTTATGTTAGGTGGGAGGGTTTTGGATAGTTTAATGTTTTTTGGCTCTTCTGGGCTTCCTATGTTGTATTCCTTTATGTCATCCTCTGTAGATTCTATTTTAGGCTTTTTGGCCACATCATTAAAGTCAAACAACTCTTATAAAGGTGCGAGCCCTCTGGGTATGGTGTCATTCTCGCAGTGTAAGACTTCGAGTTCCCTTTGGTCAATGTCTTCTTCTATTTCCCTGTCACATGGATGGTCTACCAGGTTTAGATTGGTCCACAAAGATGGATTTAGCTCTTGGTCTTGACTTAGGCTGGGTTTCCTTTCTTCATCTCCTGAGTCTGTTTTGGTTATTTCAAACTCATTCCTAGATTGTAGGAAATCATCAATTTGATCATCATCTTGGAATATTTGCCAATGGTCAAGATTATCTGGTACAGTAGGGTGGTGTTTCACTTGAATGTCATATTGCTCACTCATACATGGTATTTGGCTATTGCTTGCAGCAAAGGCGAGCTCATTTGCCAGACTGTTTTGAATCCTAGGGATATAGGTGAGCTCATATTTTTCAAAAGTTTTAAGGATATCCAAAGCTGCATTCCTATTTCTCTCAGTCTTGGGTTCTTTGCCGAATATTCACCTTTGATTTGCCTGATTACAAGCTCTGAGTCTCCTTGAGCTGATATTCTATTGGCGCCTAAGTCTCTAAGCATGTGTAGACCGATAAGAAGGGCTTCATATTCCGCAATGTTATTTGTACATTGGAATTCTAATCTAAAAGAATGACCTTCTTCAGTATTGTGTATCCAGATGCCTACTCCTGAACCTGTCTTGCCACAAGAACCATCAAAGCTTATACTCCAAAGAGTTTCCTTTTCATACATGATACTAAGCTGTTTCTCAGGCTTCTTGGGACTTTGGTCATCAATTTCTTCATTCAGTAATGGTTTGGACATGTCTTTATTTTCTTTTATCTGCTTGTTTATACCACCTTCATTGTATAGGATAAAAGAATCTAAATTGGAATGAATGGAATAGATGGGGGTATTGTTTGGCTTATCTCTATTGCTAACCATGTATTTCATGTGAGTCTCTCGGTATAACCTCCTAGTTTGGTTGAAAACTGGGATAGTAGCGAATGACATATCCATTTGAAGGCTACCTTGTATTTTGGCAGCCCATGCTCTTGATAGTAGCATTCCATACTTGGGTGTGATATCGGCCACTACTACATCCATGACTAAGTTTTTGGCTGGTAGTTGTGTTAGGGAAAAATATAGATTTTTTATCAGACCTAAACATTTGACTTGACTTGAGTCGAAAGAATACAGGTTTTTGTAAGGCTGAGTCACTTCTAGTCCTAGGTTTTCCATGACTGCTTTAGGCATGAGGTTATGGGAAGCACCAGAATCTAACATGGCGTTATGTAGTATTTTGTCCCGTATGTTTAAGCTTATATAGAACGGAGAAACAGTTCCTTCTTGGTATTCACCTTCTACTTTAGGGCCAAATAAAAGCTCGGGTTTGTCATCAGTTAGATTCAAGGTATCTGCCTTGCTCTCTAGGTCAAAGACTTTAAAGATTTGAGATCTATACCTATCTACAGTTATTAGCTCTGTAAGGGGTATGGTAATTTTTATTTTGGAAATTTCCCCTTCGAAGCTAAAAGGAGTAGGTACTTTGGGCAGATTTGTTTCAGCTTTCTCAGACATAACCTTTTCTATGTTCTTAATTTGTTGACTTTGGCTTGGGACTTCTTTTGATACAGTCAACTTTGGGGTTTCTTTAGAGGTACTGGGAGTGTCTGAGCTAGTACTTGTCTGAATGGCCTTACCTTTGTTTTGGTCCGTCCTTTTGGCCCCAATTTTGCTACTATCCATGGTCTTATTTAAGATGTTATCAGAGATTTTGGTATTGTCAGGACTATCCTTTTTGGAATGGTTTTGGTTTTTTCTGCTTCTAAGATTATATTGCCGGTGAGCTTCTATTATGGCATTTTGAAAATCTATGGCGGGATCGTCGAGATCTTCATAGTTGGTCTCATCCTGATTAGGAGAACATAACTCTTGTTCTTCTGCTGTGAGGTATACCTCGCTTTCATTATCAGACCCTACGAGATTTAGATGACTTTCATCAAGAGTTTCTGTATCCCTGTCATCTTCTTCCACATAGTTTTCATTAAAAGATGGCCTAATCTGTTGGTCATTTTCTCTTGGTCTGTTTTGGGGCTGTTCCCTCCTAAAGTTTTGGTTCTGGTTTCTGTTTGGAGGGATTGGCTGGTTGTCCCTAACAGGAGCTTTTTCATTGATCTTTTCCCACATTTTGGCCATGGATTTGACTAAGTCATCTATTCTGGGATCTAGGGAAGGCGATGAAGTGGATACCTCATCTTTATATGTGACCTTTCTTTCCACTCTGGTCCTAGCCCTTTTTTCTGCTAATTTGGCATCTGCTTTTATGGCTATTTGTTGCATTTCTTCTAAGGTAGGGGGATCCTTGTCTCTTAGATGATATGTCATGTCTGGATCGAAACCCTCAGGGAATTTTGCCAAGGCTAAACCAAGTGGGGGTTTGAAATGAGGTGGTAGGGAGTTATATACACTGTTGAACCTAGTACAGTAAGCTTGGACACTTTCCCCATTTTCCCGTTTTAGGTTGTTATACTCTGACAGGATTTGAATGGGGTTTCTTCGGATTTCCCACCTGTTTCTGAAAACTTGATGTAGTTCGGGGATATCATGGATACTGTTTGGAGTTAAGCTTTTGAACCATGCTTTGGGTTCACCACCAAGACTTTGTGTGAATATTCTCATTCTGACAGTCTCGTCTTGTACCTCTAGGTATTCATAGGCATCAGTCATTCTAATTATATGCTGTTGAGGTGTAGTGGTGTCTTCTCCAGTAAAGTGTGGGATTTTGTCCTGATATTTATTTGGGAGAGGAGCCAAGGGCGGTGGCAACACCAAAGGTGCGTACCAGGCTGCCATGACTGGAGCTAATGGATGATGTACAAGATGGGGACTAGTAGGATGAGATGAAGTGGTTTGAAAAGTGGTGGTTTGACCAGGTGTGGCGGATGACCTTGGACTAGTGATCTGGTTTTGGGCAGATCTGGGATGATAGGAGCCAAATTGATAAAGAAGCTGGAAATCAGGAGGAGTGGTGGGTGAAGCTTCTCTAATAGGACTCTGTGGTGGGTTTAGAGGTTCAAGATCGTCAAAGTTTAACTTACTATATGATTTGCTTCTGGGAAGAGTTTGTGATGACCCTAGTTCCAAAGGTGAATCTAGTAGGATAGTGCAATGTTTAGGTACAGATCTTGTTCTACGGATGGATCTACCAGTAGCTAGATGGTCAGTTTCAGAAGCTTGCCACAGAATCTTCTCTGGGTCATCTACTATGATAGGGGGATTTGGCTCTGGATGGGATCTGGTGTTGATTCTTCGTGAAGCCAGATTTTAGATCCAGAGTTTAGAGAGAATGGTATTGGTGAATGCTCTGGATGAGTGGTTTCTCTAAATTTCTACTAAGGTGAAGGATGGTCAAAAAATAAAAGGGATGGATTAGTGGAGTCTCCAGGTGGAAATGGGTTGTTTTTGTGAAGATAGCTATGGTCCACCACCAGTAACTAATCTGGGAATGTTTTTGGATTTTCTGAGTTTTAAGTGCAGCCTATGGTTTGTTAAAGTATCCTAGACTTGTTTCAACACTTTGCTAAGGTGATGAGAACAAAAAGAGTTTACTCTAAAAATGGTTCTATGGGCTGCTTGCTTGTTTATGGTACCTAAAGGACCAAAGAGTCTATAAGAGTTTGCTAGACTATTATGTACTCAGTGTCCCACCATCTCCCACTGTGTTAGTGAGCGATGGGATAGGTATATCGGAAAATAACCTAAAGTTTGGTCAAAAGTAAGGCCTACTAGAGGTTAGTGGAGTCGCCAGGTGGAAATTCTATTGTTTTGAGATATACTTGTATGGTCCACCACCAATAATGTCAAAAACCAATCTAAGGGAGTGTTTTGGGGTTTTTTGAGTTTTATGTAGTCCTGAGGTTTGGAAGAGTTTCCTATAACTAACTCATCATTTTGCTAGGATGGTGAGACAACCAGATTCTACTCTTCTAATTTTGACTGAGATTTTGAGAGTTCCTAAGGGATACCTAGGATGTTTTGACTCAAAGTCCCACCGTGATCGCCATTATGTTAGGGTCCCGTGATTTGGCCGATTGGCTAGCCAAATGACGATGTAACATCAAACCAAGCTTTGGAGCCCAAGGACCTAGCTTTCCTGGACTCAGAGAGGGCTCTCTCTATATGTGTAAAAGATGTCGGTGTGTTTACTTGCGGTGTTCTGATATTAGGCTAGTTATGAAGTATGTTTTTAGGTTTTTGGTTTTTTAAGTTTGTGAGGGATAAAACTGATCAAAGATATAAAACAGGTAACAAGAAGTCAGATCAACTGGGCTATGGGGTCAAAAAGGTCAAGGAAGCTATCTGATGATGATGTAAGGTTGTTGTAGGGCCGATTTGATTCACGGTAGAAGGGATCTTTGGGCAAAATGGAGTAAATGGACATCAAGTTTGTGAAAGACAAGGGATTTCAAGTGTAACTAGTTGATAGTAGACATAAACATGCTATAGCAAGCCATTAATCATGCTAAATGTAACTATGAGCTAATTAATACATAGAAATCAAACATTCCAGCCATGCATAGAAGTATAAGACCTTCTAACTTCGGGAAGTGGCTATCAGACTTTGGGGAAAACACATAAGACGGACTAACAACTCAAAATACTATGCCGGAACGCCTAAACACGAGTCTTTAAGTTATTGGGCACTTGGACAAACAAACTTTCATAGTTTTAGGCAAAGGGCTAGATCGGGACTGAGCCTCCTTGGTTCCAACGAAGATGATCAACTAATCAATCAAAGAGAAAGTTTTATGGACAGAACTATGGACAGCTTATAGGTAGGCAGGGCACACCATACATCCTACTCAACATGCATAGAACTTGTAAATAAAACTAGCAAACATTATCCTTAGGTTACTAAAGAGCAGTTAAGAATTCTTTAGCATAACAAAGGAAGAAGAAAACATCAAGCTATGAAGATTCAGGAATTTTGGGGTGCCTCCATGGGCATATCTCAAAACTAATCTCTACTGATCTATAGCAGCAAGAAGCATGGATTATGAATGAAAACTAGAAGACAAAAAACATAGTAAGAAAAACTATACCATTCTACCATGTCATGGAATCCATCAACAATCCTTCATCATTCATCAAAAGCATCCAAGAGGCAGTCCAAAAATCATAACTCAAATATGTTCTTCAAAGCTCATATGACCAATATATTGATTCTTCTCTCAAGTTCAGCCCTTGTTTTACAATGAAGCCTTGTGGAATAAATAGGCTTGAGTGAGGAAAACCTCATGGAGCAACTAGCTATCCCATTGGCCTAATCAAAATATCTAAACTTGTCGTTGAGGCTTTGCAAAGCCAAAGGCACAAAATATCCCATAAAATATCTAAAAAAATGCTAAAAATGGAAATTATATTGACTTTGCATCATTTCCCAAGTGTAAAAATAGCTAAACGCACATTTGGGAAACGCAGATTTTTGAGGTTCAAAAATTACAAAAATACTTCATATTTATATCTGAAAAAGGTCCCCTGATTTGCTGGAGGCAATTGGCAGCCTTCCCGATGTCGAAACGAGGCTCATGATAGCTCGTTGGAAATCTCTCTGTGTCTACTTTCCGGAGCAATTGAAATCATCTCAATCTGATGCAGAAAGTTCCGAAAAGCATACTGTGTGAAAAAAACCGGGGAAATATGATGTACTTTGAAATGCTGGTAGGCGAATGTGCAAATTCATGGGCAATTGTGTGCACATTCATTTGTTTGTTTTCAATCTCCAAGAAGTGGTTGAAATTCCTTGCCCTTTGAAGATCCTCCTCTAATGCCTCAATTTTCCCTTCCTTATGGATTAGGAGATTTTCAAGAAGGCGGGCCTCATTATCACTATCATCGCTTTGGATAGGGATGACAGCTAATTCACCTCCATGCTTTGTACTTTCTCCAACTTTGCTTTTACCTTTGAAAGCCAATCTGGCGCTTTTCCTCCTTGGCATGCTAGAAGGTGTCCTTTTGGGCGATTTCCTCTTGCTAGGAACAATCTTTGTCACTGTTAGGGTGGCAGCTTTAGTCCCTCTTTTCCTTGCTGTGTTGAGCTTTGTTACTTTGAGAGGAGGAAGCACAACTGATTTACCTTTGACATCTTCCTGAACTTGCTGTCCTTCTTGAGGCTGCTGGATGTTTTCCTCTTGCTGTTCACTTGGCTGCCCCTGTTCGCCAACATTAGATTGTTGTTCTTCATCAATGCCTTATTCAATTTGTGGCTCAAGAGGTGTCTCAATTTCCTTCCCAACTTGTTGTTCTTCATCTTGCACCTGCTGCTGTTCCTCAATTTGTACCTGCTGCTGTTCATCAATTTGTACCTGTTGTCTTTCATCTTGGACCTGCTGTTCTTCACTTTCTATTTGCTGTTGTTCCTCATCATCTAACTGCTGCTGCTCATCTCTTTCCTCTTGTTGACTTGACTATCCTGTAGACATCCTGAGCCTTCTAGGAGTAGGCCTACTGGACAAAGGCACTGGGCGATGGACAGGCTGAGTAGGAGAAATATGGGCAGGAGGAACAGTAGCAAAATCTAGATGGCTGATGAATAAATCCCATGAAACCTCTTTCTTCTCTAGCTAGTGTAGGAAGATAATCTTGATCAAAGAATGATGAAAAAGGGAAGGGATTTGCAGAGGTGGGGCCTTCTTCTGGACAGTAGATGCCATCTTCTCTATGCTTTTGAACAAAAAGTAAGGGAGGTTTAGTTGCCTGCTTCTGGTAAAATGCATCAATAATCGGACATGGTAGGCATAAATTCGATTAAACCTCCCTTCACAAGTGAAATATTTCATTATGACTTTCATAAGCGGAGCATAGCTGTCAAGGAGATATGAAAAAGGGAAAATAGTAGTGACAGCCTCTCTATGTTCAGGCTTGATGAAAGGTTTGTAATCCTCTAAGTCAAGATGAGCTTGTTTAAACCATTTTTCGCCATGATACGGGATCTTGGTAGCCTTGGACACATACCTTGGAGAAATTTTGAAATCAAGATCCGCCACTTGGAAGTGCTTTTCTTTGAATCTCAGGGCGCACAAGTGTGTTAATGGCGAAAAACTCTTGACTTCTTCTATCTTCTGGCAGAAATCAAGGCAGCCTACTTCATGGAAGTTGAAAAGTACAAATGGATGAGCATTAATCTCTTCTGTAGAGATGGGCTCATATCTTTTATGTGGACCGCTCCTGTTGTCTTGCCTTGGAGGCATTTTGGCCTGAATATGCTTTGGAAGAGGCAAACTGCCTTCACTGTGTGTAAAATGCCCTGCTGGAGTCAAACTGTGTCAATATGCTGCTTAGACAGATAAACAATGTGATTTGGATGGTTTGCAACAATGTTTCTTTGAATACACAACCTCTGCTCTCCTTAAAACCAGCCTTCTACCTTTGAATGTACCTCAGCCAGGCAAAATTCTCAATAGGGTACCATATAGCAAAGAGGAGGCAGACTACTGTGTAAATTTCTTGTGCACAGTGTTGAGAAATCACTTTTCCTTGTGAATTTGTTAGAGGCCAATCAACACACCTGTATATATGTCTCCAAGGTAAAATCCAATCATCAAAAACCTGCCCTTCAGAAAGTGTCCTGTTCACCCTTAGTATATCTCTGTCAACAGATTTCTCTAGAAGAGACCATACAGTGAAAGAAAAAAGGAGACCTAGGTTAGGTGAATTATCAGTGCACAGTGTTTAGGAAAATCACCCTTTACTTGTGAATTTAAGAGATCAACCACCACATCTATATCTGTGTCTCCAAGGTGAAATTCCCAATCATTAAAATCCTGCCCTTCTTGGAGTGCAAATAAAACAACAGACTTGTGGATACGCAGTCCAACTTCAGTGTAGGTATACAGTCAACTTTACTACTTTGAACAAGGTGACAGAGTTTGGAAAATGCCTCAAAAAAGTTTCAACAAGGTCTGCAAGAGCCTTTACTTTGCCAAATAGGCAAGATATCCTACCAATATAACAACTCTGGTTATGCTAAAGAAACCTTCACTTTAGATCGATAACAACTTGTCAATAAGCCTGAAAAACACAAGGCAGTCAACCAACTTGCATATGTGAAAACAACCCCTTTTCTGAGTGCAATTCACTATTTTTAATAATGTGGCAATGTCTTGAGGACAGTGTGAAATGTTTCTCTTTAGACCTAAACCCTGTCTCTTTATAACAAACTCTCCTTTTACCTTTTTAGAGTCTTCTTTTGAGGTGGTAGTCAAAAATCTTGTAACCAACAAACTCCCTTTAATCAAAACACAGTTCTTTATAGGAAAAACCTCTGCCTTTCGATTGTTTTGAAGATGAAACAAGCTGCTCTTAGTCTCAAAACCAACCTTTTCCTGTAGGTGCCCTAAATACCATAACTAACATCTTATCACAGTTTTATACTTTGAAATATCACATAGCCTAATGACAGATATGGTGATCTAGCAGAAGAAACGAGGTCAAGCCATTCTTCTGATTTTGACCCTCACCTTGCTGGGCATCTTCTTAACATATATGTTGATATATAAACCAGGTCAATCTCGACAATTTGTCTCACACCATAGTTAAAAAAAAAACAGGGTTTTTTTTTTAAAACTTTATGTCACTTAGCAATTGGTTTCAAGAAGTGAGAATGCATATGGGAATACCTTGATAATATAATGGAGGGGCTCACTGACGAGTTTAGTCCAGCTCCGGAGGCGTTGAATGGCTTAAGAAGGTCAAAGAAGGTGAGCGACGTGCTAATCCCTCGGAGTGCCGCGCCAAAAAAGTTGTCAGGTCGGGCAGTCGGGCGCCGTGTACAGGCACGTCGCGCGTACACGGGCTGCCTGTGTAAAATCGCCCCCAGGCGCGTCGCGCGAATTAACAGGCACGTCGTGCGGCCAAAAATGCTGCAAATTTTCTACAATCACCCAGAATTTTCTTTGGTTGATGCCAAGGGTACACAAAGACCTTGCTCGATTTGAAAATGGGAATGCACTTTTCAACCTTACTCCCTCGCCATAACAAACTCCCAACGATCAATAATTCTAAATGTGACATGGACTCTCGTTTGGGTTTTGTAAGGTGAAAACAGTCTTTTTGACCACTTCTTAACAATACCCCTTGGTGCAAATTCAACTTGGAATTACAAGCGACCGAACTTGAAACTTTGAAAAATAATTCAATAACCTTTATACCATCTCTGTCACCGTGTTTAACGATGCTGGTGATATTTGTGAGATAAAGTAACCCTTCTTTTAAAACTGTCAAGAGAATACCTGAGTTCTGACTTGTTTCTGAGAGGACAGGGTTTTGTATTGTTATCTTGTTTTGACAGCCTCATTTTTTAACAGCTTCTTCAACTTTTTCTCCAATGCAAGTGTCAAACTCGCTGGTCTTCTTGGACTTGATCTAAGAAAAGCTCACCCTTTCAACATACTTTCTTGCTTATAGGTGTATCATCTACGCTATATCTGTCCTTTGGAATGATGAAAAACTGTGTTTGTTCCAAATCATTTAAACAGTGACAGTTTATCAAAACAAACTCCTTTTACCTATTCATAAAATTGTATACCTATTCACCATGTCCATCTTGGGAACTAATCTTGAATAGCCTCCCATTGTTTGTGATGTATATCTGAAAGGGGAACTTTTATGAAGCAGGAAAAAACAGGTCTCTTGGAAACACAGTTATCATTTGCTTTGATCAGCACATTGACCTTTTTGTAATAGAACTATTCCAAAGCTCAACTTCGTCCACTGTCTTACTTTCTTGGTGATATTTTAAAAGAGAAAACCACACAAGGTCTGTTGAAGAGCTTTGAAAGCCATTTTGTCATTTTTAAAAGGAGATGGTTTGTCTTCTATCAATTTGTTTGATAACTGCTGCTTCCAGGCGATTTATGAGCTTTCTCCCTGGACTGTAAGTGTCATCTTTTGGTTGCATGCTTTCTCACTATACTTCTCTGTTTACTCAAAAGGAGTTCCCTTTAAACTTCTTGGCATGAGACAGTGAGGTGACTGTGTGGTCTCTTCCCCTAAGGAAACTACCCTTTTTGGTATCAATGCATACATATTCATATTGTTTCCTGTCCATCATGATGTATTTCTTGAAAGACATTTTCCTATGTGTAATGCATTTTGAAATATAAACACCATCTTTTACCTGTGTACAGACTTCTATTTACCTTCTTAGTATCTTTCCACTGCACCTTTTGACCAATCAGTTTTCAACAACACTCAATGCCTTGGCCATCTGCTCATAAATGGAGGAGGCTCTTCACTTGGCAAAGTATCTGAAGATTATTTGATAAGGCTGCATGACAAGGGTTTTCTTGGATTATGATGGTAGGCAACCAACTTAAAAAACATCAAGACTGGCACCTCTGCTTGCAATCACCACTATGCTTTAGAACAACCCTAGTCAAATTGTCACTGTTTCACTGTACTGCCCTGAGGGGAACTGAAATGTCATTATTTACTTTGGTCATCTCATGACAATTTATTTGAAAGATAGTCTCTGTGACTATGGAGGTCAGTACCCTTTGAAAAACCAACAACTTTTCTTTTGCCTGTGTAATGACATGTTTTGTCAACACCTCTTCAATTTGATCTTGTGGACAAGCAGGCTGCTTATGATTGGGATTTTTACTAATGACATGCCCTTCTAAAGTTTAACAATTCATATGACTTGAAGACTTCAAATGACCTCCTTTATCAGACCAAACTCTGTTTTCCTTTGAACTTGCATTTTTCAAGCTCTATCCCTGTTACGATCATCACTCACTCAGAAAACCTGGAGTTGTTGTTTCACTGTTCAGTAAAAGGCAAACCTGGGCTTCTGCAATCCTTTAAGTCAATACTGGCCAGCGCCCTCTGCTTGTAGATGAAGGAGGCGCCCTAACCCTCTGCTTGTTAATGAAGGAGGTTCTGGGCCATGACAATTTACCAGTTTGCTGTGACAGTGGTGTCCTTTTCTTACTGTGATTTTCATACTGGAAGGAAAACTGCAAGGTCTTGATGAGTGACTTTCTATTTTGCAGACATATCTCAGGCTCATGATACATTTAGAAGCAGGTGTTCCTCTAACTGTAGATTCAAGCATTTACTCATGAGATGAAGTTATATTTCCTGTCTTTGTAGAATCCATAAAACACTGTGAAACGCCTACTAATCAACTTGAGACTGTGGTTCATGCAGTGCTGAGACCTAGGGATATAAGTGGTGCGACTTAGAGCTGTGATCAACTTGATTTGCAGAGTAGGAGGTTGGCCATGGTTGGTCTGTAGCAAATGGAGGCTTTTTTGGCTTTTTGATGATTGCCAAGGGTAAAATGTCTTAAAGCGCCACTTCCTAACATAGGGGAGACTTTTGAAACAAATTTGGATTTGCTTTTGGAGCTGATGGGCAGACTAGGAGGGCTGAAGCTAGAAAAGATAGTGATAATGGATTTTAATCTTGACAAGGGCGGACTGAAAGGTAAAAGGGCGAAAAAAGAGTTATGAGGGTTTTCTAGATGACAGATTTACACATGGAATTCAGCTTCTAGAAAACTCAGCTATGGATATAGTCATCACTAACATGTAAAAAATACTGATGGCTAACAATCTTAATCTGTGCTTTCTTTGTCTCATCTTCATCCTCATGAATAACATCCAGGGTCTCCTGCATCTTCGGTTTTTGCCACGATACAAGCTACAGGGTCTTTGTCAGAATAACTAGCAAGCCACCACAACATCCTGCCTAGTAAAATTATGGCACCCCAGCTTGAGTCCCTCATCCCTTCCATCAATTCTCCTAAACAAGGAGATTTCACTGCTAACAAGAGGATCTATGACTGTCTTGTTTTAATACAGGAATCAGTTCACTCTCTCAAAAGAAAGAAATAGGATAGCATGTTTCTGAAGTTTGATCTAGCAAAATTCTATAACAAGGTTCTTGGAGATTTTTGCTTGAGGTTCTGTGCAGATTTGGGTTCATCTTAGTCTGAATTTAATGGATTTAAAACTGCATATCATCAACCACCTTTTCAGTCCTAATCAAAGGGGTTGCATCGAGTTCATCATATGATTCGGACCGCTCTCTCCTTTCCTTTCCATTATTATGATGGAGGTTTTTGGTAGAGCTTGATCTCTACCCAGAAATGAAGGTTTTCTAAAGGGAATCAACACCTCCCCAAATTTACAATCCGTCACACATTCCCAATTTGTGTATGATGTTGTTCTCATGGGAGCATCCCATATAAAGAAAGCCAAATCATTCAAACAAATTTTGGACTTTTTAGAAGTAGTACCTAGGCAAGAAATCAACAAAAAAATATCCAGGATTCTCTTTCTCAAACAAAATCACCATGATTGCAGAACTCACGGGCTTCCAAAATGAAGAAACCCCAACCAAATATCTTGGCTTCCCACTCATGAGTCACAACCACAAGAGTTGGAAGAATAAAATGGCACTACATCAACTTAAAGATCATAAAATTAATTGAATCTTGGTCCAATAGCAGCCTCTTCCTATTTGGTAGAATTATATATTTGCAGTCCCTCCCGAGTGCCATGCCAATCTTCTTAAGCTCCATCTTGTTCACCCAAGACATTGCTCTATGAAATTGAAAGGAAGTTTAGACACTTTCTTCGAAAAGGAAGTAAACCCAAGAAAAATTTCAACTTGATACCATGGTTGAAATTTGAAAATAACAGAACCCAAGTGGACTGGCATGTTTGGATTCAAAAACTGACTTAATGAACAAATTTTTGGCTGTAAAAATCACCTGGAAATTTCTAACATCTCCATAGCACTGAGGTGTAGGATCCTAAAGGAGAAATATCTCCCTTCAAGCCATCCTTTATACCTTTTACATGACCAGGTACCAAAAGGATCTGCTATATGGAACAACATGATCAACCCCACGAATATGTCCGAAATTGGCACATCTTTACGGAAATTGGTGAGGACAATTTTTTATTTTTGGTTACATCTTGGAATACACTCCCACATTTTTCTAAAAACATGGAGCTATAGGCTGAAGACACAGTGATAATGGATGCATTAAAGCTGCAAAAAAATCTGGGCCCCATCAAATAATTGTGGAAGGTGACTCTAATATGATTGTAGATTCTTTTCACAATCCTTCTCCCAACCTATCATGGGAATCAATATCCTGTGGGGAAATGGGTCTGGAGAAAAAAAATATGGGAATCAATCAAATAATTGTGGAAGGCGACTATAAGATGATTATAGATTATCTTCACAATATTTCTCCTAACTTATCACGGGAATCAATATCCCGAGGGCAAATGAGTTTGATGAAAATTATCATGTTTTGACTCAATCAGGTTCAAACGTGTCAGGAGATAAGCCAAACAAGTTGTTGATTGGCTATAAAAGAAAGAGATCACCTCAAAGCATCATTTCTCTATTAGTATATTCATTGATAATGTAGAAAAATTGGAACATAAGTGGGTTCAATTGATGTGTATTAAATTTAGATAACGATTGTATGTTCTATGCTTAAAGCCGTTTACTTCAATCTTTCTTATAGGCCCAATTTAGATTAGAAATCACATAATAATTGAAAGTAAATGCTGATAGAACATAATAATAGATCGACAGAAGACAAGGCAATATAATAAATCAGAATTTACAATTCTTCTTATCCAACAAAGATAGAGAGAAATGTTTGTTACAATAGTCAACAGGATGCCCTAGCCAGCAAAGAATTTGGCTAGTCAAACCAACTTTTCCAACCTCCCGGAGGTTCACTCAAACACATACAAGATCAACCTTCCTTTAGTGTCACACACACCTCATGAGACAACTCTCAAAACAGTCAACAAAAGGATTTCCGGCATCCATTTCTAGTATCATCCAAATTTCCAGCATCAATTTTTGGCATATATTTTTGGCATCCATTTCCGGCATCATCCATATTTCCAACATCCAAATTCACACGTGGGACAGAGAGAAGCCTCTTCTAGGCCATACAAACCAATCAGATCACGAGGAATGTGTGTGATGAGATGATGAGAAAATGAGCATAAAGTCTCTCCAATTTATATCCATCAATGAGGGTGTGTGACACATCTGTTGGGCTTGGGAGCTTACATTACAATTCAGGCCGACCTTGACAATTGCACAAGTGTGGAAAATAAAATCAAAATATAAGTTTTTCTCATCCAAACAAGATGATCTTTAGATCAATCTTGCACCTCTCCGAAAGTGGAATCCAACAAAAATATCATCATCATCATATGAGCAAATCAACATGGAGTTTGGACCTAGTTGCCCAAAATTAACAGTGTGCAAGGGAGTCATGGTTACAGGGTGATGCCCATTTGATTCCGAGGACAATGTATTGTTTATTTCATCATTCCATCATACAAATAAGGCAAATGCTACCCTTTATGTATTCCCAATAACAGGATCCTTCACCATGAGAGCAGAGCATCAACATCTAGTAGCTCAGGTCTGAGCAGTGTGAAGAGTCCACTTCTGGGAAATTTTTAGATTTCCCAAGATGAAATCACAGGAATCATCCTCTGCAATGCCATGGGATCCATCAATTGATGAGCTCGTTTCTCTCATCACTGGGATTAATCAGATGGCCATCCAAATCCACGACATCAATTCCTATTACAATGAAGTTGGAATGACTCTCCTATAATAAGAACAGATAGTTCAAGATTAATATTATATATGAGTCGAATATTATCCAAAGGTATTGGAAGACTAGCCCATTGTCATGGCGGAACTCGAAATGATGAAACAATCTTCAGCTCGTCCCATCTAAGGAATATGATGAACCAATCAAGTTCATTTCCTCAGAACTACCTCAACACACACTCCACATTTTTTATGGCAGAACCACGATCTCTTCGCATGTGGTTGGGCATCTTCGGGAAAATTCCCTCCTATGCTTATTTAATAGCCCCTATGGCCCCCATCATCTATATTTGCAACAAGAAATATATGCGACCACCAGTCACAATGGCAATGTAGCACCTTCTCTGTGTTCAACTTCAATGTGCATCAAATATATTCGTACAATTTTTAAGCTTTCATGCTTTCCCCTCAGCCTTGTGCCATGCTTGCCCATGACCGACACTTCAAAAAATAATGAAGTTCTAAAGTATTAAGCCTCCTGCCAATAAAATTTCTAATGCCATTTTTCATATTGAAGTGTCAGAATTCAACTTGCAACATTTTTATTGACAATGTGTTTGTGTTTGAGCTAGAAGGAAATTTAGCATGCACTAGATTTGTTTCACAATGCCATGTTGTGGTTGGCAATTTGGTTGTTTGTGCTAGAAGGAAATATGCTAGATTCTTTGACCTTGTAATGCTGTTATTAGAAATATGCATGTGACTATGTTAGAAGGAAATTTAGCACATGTTAGATTTCTTTTCTTGCAATGTTGTTATTGGCAATATGCTTTAGCTTGTGCTAGAAGTAAATTTAGGATGTGTTAGATTTATTTAATCCTAGAATGTTGTTATGTTCTTATGTGCGTGTTAGAAGGAAATCTAGAACGTGCTAGATTTGTTTCATCTTATGATGTGCTTGTGTTGTGATGTAAGGAAATCTAGCACATGTTAGATTTCCTCTGCCCTATAAAAAATGTGCTTGTGTTGTGCTGCAAGGAAATCTAACACATGTTAGATTTACTTTGCCCTATAATGTTGTTGTTGTCAACATGCTTGTGTTTGTGCTAGAAGTAAATCTGGCATGCACTAGACTTCTTTCACTTTATAATGTGCTTGTCTGGTGTGTTTATGCTAGAAGGAAATCTTACACACATTAGATTTATTATAATTTTGTTATTGGCAATGCACATATGTTTGGGTTAGAAGGAAATCTAGCACACGTTAGATTTCATTCCCCTTGTAATTTTATTATTGCCAATGTGTTTGTGTTTCTCCTAGAAGAAAATTTAATAGGTCCTAGTTTTCTTTTGGCATGCACCTTTGTTGCTGGCAATATGCTTGTCTTTCTACTAAAAGTAAATCTTGCACATGTTAGCTTTCTTTCACCTTGCAATGTTGCTATTGAGAATGCCTTGTATCTATTCTAGAAGAAAATCTACCGCATAATAGATTTCTTTTTGCCCTACAATATTTCTTTTGGCAATATACTTGTGTTTGTGCTAAAAGTAAATCTAGCACGAGCTAGATTTCTTTAACCCTGCCAGGTTGTTATGTGCTTATGTTTTCGCTATAGAAAAATTTAGCATGGGTTAGATTTCCTTCACCTTGCAATGGTGTTATCAACAATGTGCGCTTGTTTATGCTACAAGGAAATATATCACTTATTATATTTTTTTCGTCTTACAATGTTGTTTTTAGAAATGCACTTCCGTTTATGATAGAATGAAATCTAGCACATTTTAGATTTCTTTTGCTTGATAATGTTGTTTTTGGAAATAGGCTTGTGTTTTTGCTAAAAGTAAATATAGCACATGCTAGATTTTGTTCGCCTTACAATGTTTGTTATGTGCTTGTGCTTGTGCTAGAAGGAAATTTAACACACGTTAGAATTCAACTTGCAACATTTTTATTGACAATGTGTTTGTGTTTGAGCTAGAAGGAAATTTAGCATGCATTAGATTTGTTTCGCAATGCCATGTTGTAGTTGGCAATCTGGTTGTTTTTGCTAGAAGGAAATATGCTAGATTCTTTGACCTTGCAATGTTGTTATTGGAAATATGCATATGACTATGTTAAAAGGAAATTTAGCACATGTTAGATTTCTTTTCTTACAATGTTGTTATTGGCAATATGATTTAACTTGTGCTACAAGTAAATTTAGCGTGTGTTAGATTTATTTAACCCTACAATGTTATTGTGTTCTTATGTGTGTGCTAGATTTGTTTCATCTTATAATATGCTTGTGTTGTGCTGTAAGGAAATCTAGCACATGTTAGATTTCCTTTGCCCTGTAATGTTGTTGTTGTCAACATGCTTGTGTTTGTGCTAGAAGTAAATCTAGCATGCACTATAATTCTTTCACCTTATAATGTGCTTGTCTGCTTGTGTTCATGCTAGAAGGAAATCTTACACACATTAGATTTCTTTCACCTTATATTTTTGTTATTGGCAATGCACTTATGTTTGCACTAGAAGGAAATCTAGCACATGTTAGATTTCATTCACCTTGTAATGATATTATTGCCATTGTGTTGGTGTTTGTCCTAGAAGAAAATTTAACAGGTCCTAGTTTTCTTTTGGCATGCACCTTTGTTGCTGGCAATATGCTTGTTTTTCTACTAAAGTAAATCTAGCACATGTTATATTTTTTTCACCTTGCAATGTTGCTATTGCAAATGCCTTGTCTCTATGATAGATGAAAAACTAACACATAATAGATTTATTTTTTCCCTGCAATATTGCTTTTGGCAATATACTTGTGTTTGTGCTAAAAGTAAATCTAGCATGAGCTAGATTTCTTTAACCCTGCCATGTTGTTATGTGCTTATGTTTTTGATACAAGAAAATTTAGCATGGGTTAGATTTCCTTCACCTTTCAATGGTGTTATCGACAATGTGCACTTATTTATGCTACAAGGAAATATATCACTCATTATATTTTTTTCATCTTACAATGTTGTTATTAGCAATGCACTTCCGTTTATGATAGAATGAAAATCTAGCACATGTTAGATTTATGTTGCTTGATAATGTTGTTGTTGGAAATAGGCTTGTGGTTTTGCTAAAAGTAAATACAACACATGCTAGATTTTGTTCGCGCTTATTTATGCTACAAGGAAATATATCAATCATTATATTTATTTCATATTACAACATTGTTATTAGAAATGCACTTCCGTTTATGATAGAATGAAATCTAGCACATGTTAGATTTCTATTTCTTGATAATGTTGTTGTTGGAAATAGGCTTGTGTTTTTTCTAAAAGTAAATATAGCACATGCTAGATTTTGTTCTCCTTACAATGTTTGTTATGTGCTTGTGTTTGTGCTAGAAGGGAATTCAGCACGTGTCAGAATTCAACTTGCAACATTTTTATTGACAATGTGTTTGTGTTTGAGATAGAAGGAAATTTAGCACGCACAAGATTTGTTTCACAATGCCATGTTGTGGTTAGCAATCTGCTTGTTTGTGCTAGAAGGAAATATGCTAGATTCTTTGACTTTGCAATGTTGTTATTGGAAATATGCATGTGACTATGTTAGAAGGAAATTTAGCACATGTTAGATTTCTTTTCTTGCAATGTTGTTATTGGCAATATGCTTTAGCTTGTGCTAGAAGTAAATTTATTGTTTGCTAGATTTATTTAACCCTACAATGTTGTTATGTTCTTATGTGTGTGCTAAAAGGAAATCTAGCACATGCTAGATTTGTTTCATCTTATAATGTGTTTGTGTTGTGCTGTAAGGAAATCTAGCACATGTTAGATTTCCTTTGCCCTATAATGTTGTTGTTGTCCACATGCTTGTGTTTGTGCTAGAAGTAAATCTAGCATGTAATAGAATTCTTTCACCTTATAATGTGTTTGTTTATTTGTGTTTATGCTAGAAGGAAATATTACACACATTAGATTTTTTTCACCTTATAATTTTTTTATTGGAAATGCAGGGTCTCCTTATGTAAAAGGAACACGAAATACAAAGATAGATTCCCTTTCTCAACAAGCATGTTGAGTCCTTGACATAATGATAAATGGATCAACAAACATTCAACAAGTTGACAACAATTTTGAATTTGGCTGTCATTTTGGGGGGCCTGATCTTTTGTCAACACTTTTTCACTCTTTTCCATGTCAGTTGTAGCCATTCTTACATACTGACATTGTTGTTATGGATACATTGTCTTTGAAAAAAGAACCATTCCACAAGGGCTATTATATTGATTTTTTTAATTTATTTTTTAATCTATCTGATGAAAAAAATGAGTTGAATGACTTTGGTTTCATAATGATGTACGCCAAACTTTGGAAATTGCCATAAAGAACTCCAAGTTCAAATATAAAATGACTAGTGGAATTTATGAATATAAGTCCCAAAATAGTTATAGTTATGATATAGTTTTGACTATACATTTCTATTTTCAAAATTAAAAATGTTTGAGGCTTCAAAATACTCTCACACATTTGAAGACACACTTGATACAAAGGAGAGAGATTATGATTTATGGATGGATTTATTGGAAAATCATCAACAATGTAGTGATGCAAAAGTGGTTATTTCTCTTTATGCGGGGGAAAATTTAATCAAGGCTTGTTGTAATTAAATTTAATGTCCTTTGTGCAAACAGAGTCACAAAGGACAATAATGTTGAATAGTTACAAATATTTTCAACTATCAAACCCAGGATCCATTAGCTTCTTAGAAAATTCAGGTACTACAGTTTCTTTGTTGTTTCTCTTATAATACTTTGGATACTATTTTGTTCAAATTTCTTAATTTTCAATATGTTTACTACAATGAATAATGATGAAGATTATAAAACAGGGAATGATGAAAGTGGAAAGCACTCTGCTTAGACCAATAACAACCGTATTTTTTTTGCTCAAAGAGTTTCTTCATAGTTGTGTTCACTTTCGAGGACTATCAAAAAGCTTTAACATGAGGACCTTGGTTCTTGGGAAAAGCTGGGCTATTCCTCACACCATGGTTCCCAGACTTCGACCCCTCCACAGCCGTCATCACCAAGCTTCCCATTTGGGTCAGGCTCCCAAATTTACCGGCCCCTCTATGGCACTATTTTGTCTTTCAAGGAATCAGAAATACTCTAGGCTACTTTCTAGAAACGGATACCTCAAGGGGGGAATCAGGCATATACACCTTCAATATAATATGTGCTGAAATAGACATCAGCAAAGGCCTGCAAGATCAAATCAATCTAAAAGTGGGAGACTTCCATTGGACACAGACCCTGGACTATGAGAATACCGCCTTTTGATGCCGCCACTGCCACCAAAAAGGACATCTTCAGAAATCCTGCTCCTCCTTCCTGGTCCAAAAGAAGAAGAGCATTCGCAAATCAAACTCAAAAAGTTCGAAGCCTTGTGTCCTGCCTCCCATGGATGACATTGATTCCTTCAGCTCGGATGAGGATGAGGAATAGATCGAAGCAGATGTAGAGGTAGCAAAACAAGAGAAGGACATGACCTCGACAGACCTTGACATGCCCACTGTTGAGAATGCAGCAAGATGATGGAGCTTAGTGAAATGAAGTCGCCTTCACTAAGTGGGCCCGCAGGCGAATTCTGGCGCAAAGTCTATTTTTAGACTATGTCTATTTTTAGACATATGGAGCATGGTTCGGGGATTCCAGTTTGAGATTCTTGGAGCATTGGTCATGTTGGTAAAAATAGATGAGACTCTATTTTTAGGTCGAAGAGGTCGAAGGCTATTTTTAGACTGCCTCTCCTAAAAATAGGGAAGTCAAATATTATTTACCCTTAATAATATTTGGACTCTAAACAGCAGTTTACTCTCTTGGAGCACTTCAGTTTGAGCTATGGATGTGGCACATGCAACTGCCAGAAGGAAATATGCTTTTCTTATGGGGTATTGAGCTCATGCATGGTTGACTTCAGTTGGACTTCAGTGGCAGAAGTTTGGAGGAGTTAATGAGACAGATAGTGGAGTTGTGTTCTGTTTATTTTAGTTGAACTAGTTGATATTAGTTTAACTAGCTAATCAATTAGTTATGAGTGGAGTGAATTAAATATTATTTAATTCATTAATTAGTAACTCATTATTCAACTCAAGAACACATCAGTTCACTACAGTGCATGATCAGTTCAGTGGAGACCAGTGAAAGAGGTAGATGAAAGGGTGGAGTTAGCTATCAGTGGCGACATCGGTTGTGCATGAGATTTGCACCACACTTGGAGGATTTGTCCATGACAATTGCGCAGTCAAGCCAAGGAGATTCGAACCTTGGATCTCTATATAGACAGGCCTGGATTGCGCAATAGAGGCAAGGCAATTGGCGGTGAGTTTTGAACCAGTAACCTGTTCAAAACTGAGCTAGATTGTGAGTAACTTCATGAGAAAGTACTGAGTACTTGTGAGGAGTATTTTACTGAGTTTGTTACTTGATTTCTCCATTATAATATACACAATAGCTGCGGGGTTTTCAGCTATAACCTTTCCCCATACATACTGTGTTAATGTGTATGATGATTTGATGTGTTATCGCTTGATTTTATTTCCGCATGTGTGATGATCTGAGTGGAAGAGATTATGTGTTGCATATAAATTCGAATTGTATGTGATTAGGATAGTCTCAGTGAATAATTAATCATTATTCAGCAAATTTCTACATGTTATCGGAGCTATTGAAGCAGAGATTGATCATCACAGTGATTACAAACTTATTTCGGTAGACAGAGTCTGCATGCGGGCCAGGTAGCCTCCGGATTCATTTTTCTTCAGAAAGTGAAAGGTCTGGTAAATGCCCCTTGCAGTCAATCTCTGTGCTAGAAATAATTTGTTCTCACAAATCTAGAGTAGCTGAGCTTTGAGGTGGAATTCGAAATTTTGCAGCAATTTTGTTTTCTTGGTGCCAGTGTTGAAAATGTCTTTCAACGGTTTACGACTCGAATATGCTCTTGAAGGCAGTTTGAATTATGTTGCATGGAAGGATCGCATGGAGGTAGTATTAGAAGATAATGGTCTGAAGGAGTTCGTAGATACGGATGTCCAAAAGCCCACTGATCCTGCTGAAGTCGATGCATGGCAAAAGAAGATGGCGAAGTGTCGAAGGATCTTGTTGGAGGGCGTCAAGGATCATATTGTATCCAGCCTGCATGGAAAGGCTTCTCCATATTTAATGTGGAAAGCTTTGACGGATCTATTCTAGAGTAAGAGCGACCAAAGGAAGCTGGCGCTCAAAGATAAGCTCAGGAACATCAAGATGGAGAAAGGCGACAGTATCGCCAAATACCTCACGAAGTTCACTCAATGCAGAGATGAGCTGGGAAGTGTGGGGGTGACTGTCGAAGATGAGGACATGGTTGACCTAGCTCTCGTTGGTCTTCCGAAGGCTTGGCACTCATATCAAGATAGTGTCAATGGTCGGGAGAAGCTTCCGGGATGGGAGCGCCTTTGGGCGGATCTCATGCAGGAGGAGATAAGGAGGACTACTTGAGATGGATCTTCATCAAAGGGAGCTGATGAAGAAAACTGTGCTTTGGTTGCCAAAGCTAAGAAGGGGAAGGGTAAGAAAACCTCTCATTCTGGTGCAAAGGGCAAGAAGCAGGATATGGTGAAAGTGAAGTGTTTTCACTGCCATGATCACGGACATTATGCTACCAATTGTCCAAAGAAGAAGAAGAACAAGCAAGTGGGAAGATCTGCAGATGGAGAAGCTTTGGCTTCACAGTTTGAGCTTGACTTTTCATTGATCACATGCTTGGTTTCAAGTGTGCTGGGATCAGTGTGGTTCTTGGACAGCGGTGCATCATTTCATATGACGGGAGATCGGGAGTTGTTCTCAGATCTGGAGGACAAAGATTTGGGTGTGCACATTGAGATGGGCAATGATGGTAGATACAGTGCGACTGGTATTGGTACCATATCCTTTCAGAGGGAGTCTGGTAAACCCTTTGTACTGAAGGATGTCATGCATGTACCTAGATTGAAGAAGAACCTGATTTCAGTAGCGATGTTGAAGGATAAGGGGTATGATGTGGTCTTCAGCGAAGGAAAAGCCTTCCTGCGCAGTAAGACTACTGGAGAGACCCGGAAGATAGGGGTTCGAACTCAGAACCTTTATCAGTTGCAGGTAGATGACTGCGCAGCTATGGCATGCAAAGTAGGAGAAGTGGTGAGCCGGGATGATGAGGGCGAACTGTGGCACAGGAGATTGGGCCACCTTCACCATGGAGCTTTGAAGATTCTGCAGCAGATTTCTACTGGGCTTCCTAAGGACACTCTTGCGCAGTCAGATCAGTGCAAGGGGTGTACTTTAGGGAAGTATGTGAAAGCCACCTTTCACGAGAAGGATAGTCGCGCCACGACGATCCTTGAGAGAGTTCACACAGACGTGTGTGGTCCTTTCTCGGTTGCTTCGACAGCAAAGCACAAGTATTATGTGATCTTTGTTGATGATTTCTCTCGAAAGTGCTGGATCTTCTTCATGCAGAAGAAGAGCGATACATTCGCGAAGTTATATGAGTTTAAAGCACTGGTCGAGAAGGAGTCGGGGAAGAAGGTGATTGCTCTAAGGAGTGATAACGGTGGTGAATTCATCTCGGCTGAATTCAAGGAGCTCTGCAGCGCAGAAGGGATTCGGAGAGAGCTCATCGCACCCCATAACCCACAGCAGAACGGGGTGGCTGAGCGGAAGAACAGAACGATCTTGGGTGCTGCACGGGCGATGTTGCATGATCAGGGCCTACCCCTTCACTTGTGGGCTGAGGCATGCAATACAGCAGTGTATGTGCAGAACCGTTGTCCTCACAAGGTTCTTGGCATGAGTACACCGAAGGAGGCTTATTCTGGCAAGAGGCCTGATATTTCCCATTTGCGGATTTTTGGTTCTCCTATCTACATGCATGTGACGAAGGATGCGAGAAGGAAGCTAGATCCAACTGCTGAGGTTGGAATATTTGTGGGGTACAATGATACACCTCACAACTACCGGGTGTATTTGTCAGACAGTCGCAAGACTGTTGTGCGACGGGATATAAAATTTCAGGAGGAGAAAGCCATGCAATGTTCGCTTGAGAGGGAGCTACACTTGCATGCAGATGAGGAGCTGTTAGTTCCTAAGGAGGAGCTTCCGGATGTGGATCAGCCACAAGAGGAGGTTCAGGAGGTGGAAGAAACCACCCCGGCAGCGCCAACCATCAGAGGGCGCATGCGCACTACAGAAGCTGAGCGACTGGCTCGGGATGCAGAGAAGGTTGTAGGACCACCTACAGCACAGCGCAGACAGAGGCAGTCACCGGATCGGTACACTGGATACATGGCTCTTGTGAGTTAATGTGTTGTGACGGAGCCATCCTCTTTTGAGGAAGCTGTGGAGGAACCCGCTTGGGTTGATGCCATGATCGAAGAATATGATTCGATCGTCAGGAAAAGTGCATGGGAGATTGTCCCAAGACCGGTGGGGAAATCAGTGGTGGGTTCGCGATGGATCTACAAAGTGAAGCAGGCGACTGACGGGAGTGTGGAGAAGTACAAGGCAAGATTTGTCGCTCGTGGCTTCTCATAGATCGAGGGGATTGACTATGAGGAGACCTTTGCACCTGTCGCAAGGTACTCTTCCATACGGACAATCCTTGCTCTCTCAGCGCAAATGGGGTGGCACATTCATCAGATGGATGTGAAGACTGCGTTCCTCAATGGAGTTATTGAGGAGGAGGTGTACATAGAGCAGCCTGAAGGTTTCGAGATCTTCAGCAGTGAGTCGCATGTGTGTCGACTCAAGAGAGCACTGTACGGGCTGAAGCAAGCACCTCGTGCTTGGTACACTCGGATAGACAGCTACTTCACCGGGCTTGGCTTCTCCAAGAGTGAGGCGGATCCAAACCTGTACCAGATTGTGGTGGAGGGGAAGCTGTTGATCATCGTACTGTATGTAGATGATCTGATTTTGACTGGCGATGAGCAGTTGATACTTTCATGCAAGGAGTATCTTGCACGAGAGTTTGAGATGAAGGACTTAGGCATCCTTCATTATTTCATGGGATTGGAGATTTGGCAGCGCAGCGGAGGACTGTTTGTTTCTCAAGGCAAGTATGCCCGAGAGATTCTGGAGAGGTTCAACATGCAAGGCTGCAAGCCTGTTGACACTCCTCTTCCTGGTGGTTGGAGGAAGGAGGATGCTACTTCAGCAGAGGTAGTGGATGCCACTATCTATCGACAGTTGGTGGGGTCGCTTATGTATATGGTCAATACACGACCCGATATATGCTATGCAGTTAACCAGCTTTCGCAAGTTATGGTTAAGCCTACCAAGCTCTTTTGGAAGGCAGGCAAGCATGTATTGCGTTATATCAGAGGCACATCGGGATATGGTTTATGGTACAGACAGGAGGATGGAGTGAAGCTTTCGCTTCACGCGTGCGGTGCGCGGAGCCCAACGGACGGGAAGAGCACATGCGGGAGGTTTTCGACGTGGGTCGACGGCGGTTCCTAGTACGGCGGGAAGCACCGAAGTCCATGGCACTCGGTTCGGCGTACATGGCAGCTAGCTTGGCTGCATGCGAGGCTATTTGGATGAGGAAGATCCTCGCGGGTTTGTTCAGGTTGCATTTGGAGCCTACAGTGATCTACTGTGATAACCAGAGTTGCATTAAACTCTCGGCTAATCCAGTATTTCATGATAGGTCCCAACACATCGACATCAGGTACCATCATATCAGAGATTGTGTTCAGCGGAGAATCATGATGCTTTCATATGTTCCCACGGAGGATCAGGATGCCGACATCTTGACGAAGGCGCTCACCGGGAGCAAGTTCGAATTCCACAGAGGCAGGATAGGGGTTGCAGATAATCCATATCTTGCTGAGAGGGAGTGTTGAAAATGCAGCAAGATGATGGAGCTTAGTGAAATGAAGTCGCCTTCACTAAGTGGGCCCGCAGGCAAATTCTGGCGCAAAGTCTATTTTTTAGACTATGTCTATTTTTAGACATATGGAGCATGGTTCGGGGATTTCAGTTTGAGGTTCTTGGAGCATTGGTCATGTTGGTAAAAATAGATGGGACTCTATTTTTGTGACCTATAGGTCGAAGAGGTCGAAGTCTATTTTTAGACTGCCTATCCTAAAAATAGGGAAGTCAAATATTATTTACCCTTAATAATATTTGGACTCTAAACAACAATTTACTCTCTTGGAGCACTTCAGTTTGAGCTACGGATGTGGCACATGCAACTGCCAGAAGGAAATACGCTTTTCTTATGGGGTATTGAGCTCATGCATGGTTGACTTCAGTTAGGACTTCAGTGGCAGAAGTTTGGAGGAGTTAATGAGACAGATAGTGGAGTTGTGTTCTGTTTATTTTAGTTGAACTAGTTGAGATTAGTTTAACTAGCTAATCAATTAGTTATGAGTGGAGTAAATTAAATATTATTTAATTCATTAATTAGTAACTCATTATTCAACTCAAGAACACATCAGTTCACTACAGTGCATGATCAGTTCAGTGGAGACCAGTGAAAGAGGTAGATGAAAGGTTGGAGTTAGCTATCAGTGGCGACATCAGTTGTGCATGAGATTTGCACAACACTTGGAGGATTTGTCCATGAAAATTGCACAGTAAAGCCAAGGAGATTCGAACCTTGGATCTCTATATAGACAGGCCTGGATTGCGCAATAGAGGCAAGGCAATTGGCGGTGAGTTTTGAACCAGTAACCTGTTCAAAACTGAGCTAGATTGTGGGTAACTTCATGAGAAAGTACTGAGTACTTGTGAGGAGTATTGTACTGAGTTTGTTACATGATTTCTCCATTATAATATACACAATAGCTGCAGGGTTTTCAGCTATAAGCTTTCCCCATACATACTGTGTTAATGTGTATGATGATTTGATGTGTTATCGCTTGATTTATTTCCGCATGTGTGATGATCTGAGTGGAAGAGATTATGTGTTGCATATAAATTCGAATTGTATGTGATCAGGATAGTCTCGGTGAATAATTAATCATTATTCATCAAATTTCTACACCCACTGGTCCCATGAGTGCACAGAAATGGTCTCATGAAACCTCCTCCTCAGATTCGGATAAGGAGCCCACTCCTTCAGAAACCAACATGTTCCAAGTGATACTAGCCCAACAACCCTAGGATGGCTGGGTAAAAGTTTCAAAAAATAAAGGAATGAAATGTCGTATTAAGGAAGCAACCGACTCGGGGTAGTTTCTAGTTTTTGTCTTGTGGCTCCCTTACTTTTCTGTCTATATATCGTGCTTCTCTCTTAGCTACTCTATGGGACCAAGGTTGAATGTTCTTCATTTCTAGTTCCCTGTTATCTAGCCTCTACTCTTTGTAATCCATCTTGTACCATACACTCTTTTAATAGAAATAGAGTAGTTTACCAAAAAAAAAACCTAAAAAGAAATTAGTTATGTTTGAATTAAAGGACATTTTTTATCATAGCATCGATGATGAAGTAGCAACACAAAGGACATATTGAGAAAGTGAGAATTGATGCAGATTACACAATAGAGAAAAAGTTATTTTGGATTCATCCACATGCAAAAACATTTTTTGAAATGTGTTTCAAAAATGAATATTTTGAAATTGCAATTTTGACGAAAGCTTTGAAACAAAACACAACCAGAGTTCTAAAAAATTTGGTTTCAGAAACATTACAAGATAAGCTTGTGTTTATGTGGACTACTTCAGAGTGTAAACCACAAAAGGGACATAAGGCCATTGACAATCCAACAAAAGGTATACACACTAAATCATTGAACACGGTGTGAGAAATGCATACCCAATATGATGCAACCAATACTATTATAGTGGATTGTTCACTTGAGAGAATGAAAGGAAATCCAAAAGAAAATGTGATTCTTGCCCTTCCATTCATTGTAACAACTCAAGAGGATACTTGGTTGATCGATGAGCTATGGAGAATGTTGAATAAACGCATCAAGGCAACCGATGTGCGAGCTATTTTGAAGGATGTTCAATCACATCTAATAGTACCTTAAGATGTTTGGTGTCTATTTCATGTCATAATATGTATGACATCATGAATTATTACTATATTTTGTAGCCCTTTTAAATCTAAGTTGAATTCTATTTCACAATAGTAATAAAATAATTGTTGATTTGGTTTGTCATAAGTCGAATAAAATAATGTTGTTTTCTTTATTTTTGTGAGATATTATTATATTGATAACAATTATTGATTTGAATGGTTGTTTAATGTTTTCGTATCAAAATTTTCCATGCTATAGAAATTTTTACAACGGATTAGATTGTATGTAAAAATTAATAGATAATTGGTCTATTTGTTTGAATTGGATCATTACAGTTATTTTTTTCAATTGTGGTTTAAGTTATCATTATACCTCTTAGAAATTAGTAATGCAAATGGTGGTTCAATGCATTCTTATAATTTTTTTTATTTCATATAGGTTAACAAAACTATATTAGGATGTATCTAGCACCAACAATAGACATAAAATATTTCCTAAAAGAAGCACCAAAAGAAACTAAAGTAGAGACTCTAGATATTAGCGTATAATTAATTAGGTTTGAAATTAAAAAATTGTATTATATTGCACGTGGAAACTAATATATAATTAGTTTGTTTAATTGCAACAATTGTAATTATATCTTTCAATTGAAATTAAACAAATCATATAAGTCTTAAAATCAATGATCTAAATGGTGGGTCAATGTGATCCTATAAGACTTGCTTATTCCATACAAATTAAATAAAGGTGTTAGGTTGTATGTATAAAGGAAACATATCATTAGTTTGTTCACTTTACTGGGGCCATTGTAATTATAATTTGTGATTACCATTAATTAATAATAAATACTAACATCATTTTTGAAATGTTAGGTTTTTATATCCTTAAGAATAAAAGTGTTGAAGTGGAGATATGTTAATATCATACATGTGGTTGCAGTGCAACTATAGATGCAAATGGGCATTTCTATAAGTCAAAAGATGATGTTGATATTTGAAATGGAAGGAGTTTTTTTTCCAATCGTACACTAAAGATGGACAAAATTGTTATATTCAAAGAGAACCAGATTGACATTTCTGTGATAGGTCTTATTTTTTAAGGCCTTTTCACTTAAAACTGTTAAAATATTGCTTAAAAAAAATATGATGTTGTAATATGGACATTAAATGTCACTGAAAATTACATTCGACAAGTACTTGAAATATCAAATATTGATATAGAGGAATTTAAATTCGCATGGAGCAAGTATCATTATCATTTGCAAACAAAATTAGAAGTGCGGAGGACAATACAATTTTATGAGAAAAGGTTGATTGATGTGTGGTCCCAATATGGAGATAATTACGAAGAATCAAATGTATTGCTAATAGATACAACAAAGAATACTTCTCAATTCATCGGATATCGATCAAACCACATCTTGATAAAAGTCTATGATGGTCCCAGCCCTCAATCTCAACCGACGCTTGCACAGTTTTAACCAAGACTTACATATGAAATAAAAAACTACTGACAGCCTGCCAAGTCACTGTAGTATTTATGGACAAATAAATTGTAAAGTCATATAATGGATTTATGTTGTGATCGTTCGGACGTACTTACAAATTTTAATCGATTTGTTATGACACCTCCGTAGATATGAGTCAATCTCCAGATTTTGGCACGTTATCCGATTCCTACTCCGTCTTTCGAGCTTCACTCTTGCATTGAGAAAACAGATTCACCGACTGTGTTCATCTTCTCACTAACTGAGCTGTAGGTGAGGGTTTCCAACTTCACTGGTTCATCAGAGTTTGTGAGGGTTTCGCCATTAGTTTCTTCGATTATGTGTGTATCTGGACCTCTGTTAAAATGGTTCTTCACTGCTTTTGCTGCATGGTTTCTCTTGGACAAGGGTTTCAAATAAACCCTGCGATGGCCAACTGTGCCTCTTCATCGTTTTGGTAGTTTCGGCACTAGCTTCTTTTTCTTGCATTCAGACTTCTTGTTCTGAGACTTTCGTTCTTGTTTAACTAGCTTGTGAAATTGACTGTTATTGATTTTTCTTTCAGGTTGGGGCTGCCAATATTTCTTCTGTACACATTTAGCTTCGTAAAACACAGGTACGTTCTCTATCCATGCTTCAAGCTTCTCTCTCAACTATACGGGGTCACTAATAGGTTGAGTTCCTTCATGAGCAGGCCTTGTCGGTTTCCACTAGTGTTTTTCTATTCCATTCGACGCCGAACTCTGTCGGTAAGTTCAATCCGAAACCCTTCCTTCCCCTTTCAACACTTACTCTAGCTAATTTACTTGAAAGAGGGCAAAATGCTACAGGTTTAAATTTTGAATCGTTTCTTGTTTTTGCAGGCCCTTGCTAACCCACAACACCTGGTCACCTATCAACTTCAGTTGCTCGAGACCCTAAGGGTAGGGTCGTCTCCTTTTTGGATGCTTCTGTAGTGCTAGGGTTTAGTCCTCTTAAATGACCTCCAGTCTTGTGTCGCAGTTCTTGTTGATAGGGTTTTCAAATGTATTCACGAAAGAAAAATTTCCCTACTGCCTGTGTGTCAGAGAACTGATCATTGTGCTGTGTTATGCAATCGTATCACTATTCTTCCGTATAGACAGTTTCTTGCCTTCGTGGTTTTGCTCGTTTTTTTTGGGGTTTTCGAATTTCGAACCCTCGTCTGACTGTATATTAAATTTATTTCTAAACAACTTTCGACTGTTATATAAGTTCTCTTTCTTTGTTTAATGCCAGAAATAAAAGAGGAGATAAATAAGTTTGTTTCTTATGAGTTTATGCGGTTACTTGGCACTGTTGTTAATACTTTTTTGACTCTGCTTCGTTAAGAAAAAAAGACTTCAAGCTTTCTGCCTGTGCAAGCTTTGTTAATATCTTCATAACTCTGTTGGTAACGCGGAAGGTCTTCTTACACCTGGATACAGTCTCTCCTTTCCCACTTTTAGTTCTGTTTACATACTCAATTTAAAATGCTGTTCATATAATAGTAGAGAGACGAAAATTTACTTGCAATAATATGATAGAAAACAATAAACTGGCTGAAAGAATTAACTGGTTATAGATGGTACTCAAATTCTGTTCTGCGCTTCTTTTTTTGTATTCTTTCTTTTATGGAAATCTAAACTTACAGTATGTTTTTTTTCTGCTGTTTATACTACTGTAGGTGGTAGTTCTGTTATTGTTTTTCGGTTGAAACTAACAACCGCTCCACCCTAACTACATTTCCAGATTAAATAAAAAAACTTCTAATTAAGTCTACAAAAACAATTTACTTCCCTAATTCTACTGTTCTCTTCCAAATAGTAAATAATAAACGAAAACAAATCACAGGTCCAGTAACCTGTCCACAAACAAGTGTAACAGTGAGACAAATAAACCCGTCTTTTGTCTACTCCGAGTTAGATGCACCTGCATCAGTCTATATAGGAAAAGAGCAAGATACTTGGCTTATGCAGGTTTTATTCCCCTTTCTTAAGACACTTCATAATATGAAAGAGAAACATGATTACATTCGACACCTGGATACAGTCTCTCCTTTCCCACTTTTACTTCAGTTTACATACTCAATTTAAAATGTTGTTCACATAACAGTAGAGAGACGAAAATTTACTTGCAATAATATGATAGAAAACAATAAACTGGTTGAAAGAATTAACTGGTTACAGATGGTACTCAAATTTTGTTCTGCGCTTCTTTTTTTGTATTCTTTCTTTTATGCAAATCTAAACTTACAGTATGTTTTTTTTTTTGCTGTTTATACTACTGTAGGTGATAGTTCTGTTATTTTTTTTCGGTTGAAACTAACAACCACTCCTCCCTAACTACATTTCCAGATTAAATAAAAAACTTCTAATTAAGTCTACAAAAACAATTTACTTCCCTAATTCTACTGTTCTCTTCCAAATAGTAAATAATAAACGAAAAAAAATCACAGGTCCAGTAACCTGTCCACAAACAAGTGTAACAGTGAGACAAATAAACCCGTCTTTTGTCTACTCTGAGTTAGATGCGCCTGCATCAGTCTATATAGGAAAAGAGCAAGATACTTGGCTTATGCAGGTTTTATTCCCCTTTCTTAAGACACTTCATCATATGAAAGAGAAACGTGATTACATTTGAATGTTCAATAGAACATGTACTTCATTGTAGTGGATGGAGATTATTTTCTTTATAAATTTGTTCACAAGTACATTCCAATTTTTGAATGCAATTTGAAAATAGTTAGTTTTTTGTTTTTTTGTTTTTGTTTTTTCTGAATCAATTTGTATGATTTTATATATTTTGGAATATTATATGGGAATTGTCAATTATTATTATTATTATTATTATTATTTGTATGTGTGTGTATGTGTGTTCTTAAATGAATTATTTGCCATTGAAATCATTCTACATGAACCATCAAGGTACGTTGTTATTTTTAATGACTTCTATTTACTTATATGCATAATACTCATATATAAATGTGAAATATAAGTTTTGAAATAGAGCTCATTGCAAACAAAGGTGCAATTATTATTGAAGAAATTACAATAATTTACTTGATAAATGCTACATGCACTATTGGCTATTCAGGCTATTGGGAAATGTGTCATAGGTAAATGATTTGAACTTTTTGAAGCATAAGATATGTTATTTCTCAATCCATATTTTACATATATTTATATACTTCAATCAATTAATGGTTGTAATTAAAATCATATCATATTGAAAATCAACGAGACTCAAAGTTAGTTATTGACCTTTTACCTATAAAATGCATTAATATGAGTGCATAAATGTGATATTTAATTTTTGAGATAAAAATCTATTATAAATAATTTTGCATTTCTAAAAAAAACATATAATTAATGATAATGATTGCTTAGTGGACTATAAAGGTTTGATTGGATGCTATCATAGATAAATTATGTCTTTGAACTTTTTTTTTATCATTAAGGCATATGATTACATTATTTTAAGTTTTTTTGTTGTTGTTATAAATTTGTATTTTAAATAAAATGAAATCATATCATATGGGCCATAATTATATTATTGATGTTTACCTAGTTATATCAATTAATATGAGTATATAAATGTGATATATAATAGCCATATACTATGAGACATTTCTTCCGAAAATAAATCTAATAATTTCTTGATAATAAGTATTAAGTGGACTATTTAAGCTAATGGGTGATGGGTCATAAGTGAATACTTCAAACTCTTAAATTGTAAGGCATTCTCTCTCTCTCTCTCTCTCTCTCTCTCTCTCTCTCTATATATATATATATATATTAAATCAACTATTTGTGTATGTAATTAACTTATCCCATATAAGTTAATAATGAATCCATTTATTGACCTTTATTTGTCTACCACGTAATTTAATATGAATATTAATTTCATATTGTATTTTTTTGAAATAAAACTCCATGTAAAACAAAATGCTCTTCTTAATAAAACATGGAAAATTTAATTAAAAACGTGTTAAGTGAGCCATCTAGATTAATTAAAGGGATGAATCATAAATGGTTGTATTTAAACTTTTTGCACCATAAGACATTTATTTTCCCATCCATTTTAACATTTTCAATTCTTAAACAATTTACTTGTAGTTTAAACAACCTCATAGAATCCAACATGACTCAAAGCTATTTATTGTATTCTATTTGGTTATATGCATTAATGGAAGTTTATAAATGTGATGTATTTTTGAAATGTAGCTCTTAATGTAAATAAATATATATTATTTATAAAACAAATTAGAAGTTATTGATAATAAGTTCTAAGTGGTCTATATAAAGCCATTTATCAACTTTTATTTTCCTATCATGAAATTTAATATAAGTGTATAAATGTGACATTGTTTTTTTGAAATAAAACTTCATGTAAAATGAGATGTTTTTCGTAACAAAACATGAAATAATTAATTGATAATGAATAGTACGTAGATTCCTTAAGTTATCTTAAGATATAGGTCATAAATAAAGGCATTTAAACATTTTACAGCATACACCATTTGATTTTCCCATCCCTATTAATATTTTCTAAATTTCAATTCGTAAATAAATCATTTCTAATTGAAATAGTAAAAGCCAACAAGAAATAAAGCATGTATTAAATTCTATTTATTTATATGCATTGATACAAGGTTCTAAATGTATTATATTTTTGAAATAAAACTCTTAATGTAAGTAAAGACACATTTTTTAGAAAAAATAATAATTTAAAATCAATCGATAATGAGTTCTAAGTGGTTTATTCTATTTTCAATCAATAACTTTTTCTAACTATGCATTTTTTAAATCAATTACTTTTATATACAATCATGCCATATAAGTCGATAAGTCAAGAAACGATTGATTGATTTTTATTGACCTATCATGTGGTTTAATATGAATGTATAAATGTGATATTGTTATTTCTAATTGAAAACTCTATGTAAAATATTTTTTTTCTATTAAAACATGGATTAATTAATTCACAATCAGCATTAAGTAGACTATTCAAGCTCATTCAAGAGTTGCGTCATAAATGAACATCTTTAAACTTTTTTCCACCATATGACATGATTTTCCCATCAAGATTAACATTTTGTAAAATTCAATTATTAAATAAACTATTTGTAATTAAAATAATCTCAAAGCTACCAAGACCTTAAGCTATTTATTGTATTCCATTTAGTTATATGTATTAATACAAGTTTATAAATGTAATATATTTTTGAAACAAATCTCTTTATGTAAGTAAAGATACATCTTTTACAAAACTAATTAGAATTTATTGATAATGGGTTTTAAGTGGTTTATTTAGATCACATGGAAAAACATGTGTAATAGATACGTGAATTTTAATACATATTTAATATTCAAAATTAATATCTTAATGATAATTTATTAATAGTTACATTAAGTATTTAATAATTAAAGAGCATGGGAACTTATATAAATTTCAACTAAAATCTATATGTTGTGTTTCACATTTATTTATTCCCCATTAACAATTCTTATCATTATCTCCTCTTGGTGAAAGTAATGGTCAATCATGGTTTTCGTACAATAGGTTGGCACTATTACATTAGGAGCATTATTAGTTTTTGACAATGTTGACAAAGAGAGATAAATATCCGGAATGCCATCAAGTGTACTATTTTTTGAAAACCCTTGCTTCCACTACTTACTTGTCTATGTATATTGGTTCTCAACGATCAATAATTCTTGTTTACTTGAATTTGTGACAACGTCCTATCATAATGGAATGACTTGAATACCCATTTAGGAACTCTCATTTGATGTACTTGGCTTTGAGTGGAGATATATCAATTATACCCAACATTCTTGAAATACTTAGATCAATAGTGCCTAACTTTAATAGTGTATGAATGGATGCAGTAAAGAAGAATTATCACCTCCTCAATAGTGTTACTTAAAGGCATGAAGGGTAGAAAATTTAGCACAAAAACATTTTACTAGGCTTCTAGTAGACTAGTTTCAAAGCAATGTAAGGGAGGCACCTCTTTTCCATTTACACAAATATCCTCATATCACCATTATTCAATCAACAACTCTCTCGCAGGTTGTGGGAAAGGGGGTTAGAGTCGTCTAACACAAAATCCAAACATCAATGACTCTAGTATGTTATCCATAACTATAATATCTTTCATGGATGTTAGACATACTAATATGATTTACCTTAAATAAATTGTTTCTAAGAGTTTTCTTTCACACTCATATTGTGCATTGATACTATTGTACCTAACAACCCCATGTTTGACCTATTCATGGTCTCTAATTGGTTTGACATTCCTAAAATTATTTTTATCTTAAATTAATTTAATATAGTGAATTACAAAAAAATGAATGTTGTTGAAGGCCTTGTAATAAAATACTTCCAAATTTAATGAAATATTAACGAGAATCCTAGTACTTTTCCTTTCTCTGGAAATGTTGGTCCTCCTTATATGACTACATTGTCATTACTTGGATTTACCATAGGTTTTCCAGTATGGTTATTTTCAGCTTCGTTGGCCTCGAATTCTCAAATTTTTCCACCTCAACTGGATGCTATACCTCAACAAAGTTCACCATCTCAACATCACCAACCTCATGTTGAACCTTCACCTTCTTCGCCCAACATGTCTTCCTCCCTTTCTTCTTCTTCACTTGGTAAAAGCCTTGATGCTAGTAACTAGGTGGCTAAGAAGAAGAACAAAGGGAAAAAGAAGAAGAAGCAAGATAAGAAAGAATTCAACCAACCAACCATGGCTGTAAGTGTTGGTAGTGTTGAGGAAACCTCCAACATGCATTGTAAACCCAAATACCCTTGCAAGATTTGTAAGGGTGGCCACTTCCTTATCAATTTTCCCGGTATTCCTAAGGTCTTAGAAGTATGGTTAGAAATTCTCATCAAATTAATGTTGATCTATCAACCAATGATTGTCAGATTCCTTGGAAAAAGGGTAAAGTTAGGTTTCCTTGTAGGTTATGCAAAGGGAGTCATCAAACTCACATTTTCCCTCACATGGATGAAGCCTCAAAATTGTTGGAAAGCCTTACTGTTCCACATCAACAACTTCCAACTGGTTACCGTAAACTTTCTCCCAACCTACTGCCAATTGATGAAGTGATTGATCTAATTCCAAGTATAGTCAATGCCACCCTTCCATTCGAGAGTGAAACTCATATTACTCAGGTTGATGATCTAGTAGTTTATCAAGTGGTCAACTTTATTTCACATTCGGTCGATCCCACTCTCCATGTAGAGATTGAAATTCATACGGCTCAATTTCTTCTTGTTACATCAGATTCTTCTACGCCAGGGGGCATTTCACTTGTTTCTACAGAACCCCCTCCAAGCATTGAGGTATTTTCCTTTGATTGGAATAACCTAAAAGAGCCTTATCTTCCTTCTTCCATCCCTTTCCAAATCATTGTGTAGGCTTGTGGTAAAAATGTGTGTCGCACAAATGTAGATGGCAGTGCTTCTCTTAGTATTTTATCCTCAATTGCTTGGCAAGCTTTAGGTTCCCCTCACCTTGTTCTTGTTACACATAATCTGTCAGATTTTAACATAACCATTACTAAACCTTTAAGGATCCTTCCTAAGTTTCCTATTACCTTTGAAGGTAAAATTGTATGTATTGATCTTATGGTAGTCTGAGGCCCCTTGGATTTCAATTTGCTCCTTGGGCGAGACTATGTCTATGCAATGAAAGTTGTTGTATCGAGACTCTTTCGCGTGATGTATTTCTCTCACAATGGAAACATTGTGATTATTGACCAACTTTCGTTCGTTAGTCTTGATTCGACTACCAATCATCTGACACCCCTGAATTTTCCTTATACGAAAGTGGTATCTAACCCGCCACGGATTAATTATGTGGCAAACAGTCCCATGTTTTCAGTTACCGATTTAAGCGAGCCTCTTACAGTTTGATCGACTTCGTTTGACTTAGATCTGGTAATTGACATGGTGAACCCTATGGGGGTATTTTAACAGGATGTTCTTATCCCTATTGAGTCCCTTGACATGAATTCCTTCTAGAGAAATTTTCTTCCATATGATGAAGACCTCTTAGAAGCCATGATCGAGGTGTGTCCCTTGACATGTATTCCTTCCAGTTGGAAGCCATGATCAAGATCTTATGAGGATATTTCCTTTTATTGTGTCAACCTAGTTAAAAAATGAAACATGTCTTTATGAGGAGAGTTCTTGTTACTGTGTCATCCTCGTTAAAAAATGAAACATGTTTCATTGAGCATAGTTCCTTTTCTTGTGTCAAGATCGTTAAAAAATGAAATAAAGTTCTATGAGCATAGTTATTTTAATGTGTCAAGCTCTTTAAAAAATGAAACAAATCCTCTCCTAATTAATTCGAGTCTTTGACTAGATCTCATAAATGTTAAGTCGGGTCTTTCATCTGATCTTGTAAATAACCTTCATTCCATCTAGCTAATAGTAACTAGTAGCCTACTTAGGTGAATGAAATGAAGCTTAGGGGACATGTTCCCTTATAGGTTACGCTTGGGGGGCATTGAAACTTATCTCAAGCATGAATTTTCCTTTGTTTCAAGCTTGTGTAAAAATGAAACAAACCTATCTCAAGCACAATTTTCTTTGTTTCAAGCTTGTGTAAAAATGAAACTAATTTCAAGCATAGTTTTCCTCTGTTTGAAGCTTGTATAAAAATGAAACCTATCTCCAGTCCATTTCGGTTATTATTTTCAAGACTCATTAAACTCATGAAAATCCTTAGATTATTTTGCTATCTATCATTCTCGTAAAACACATGAAAATGCCGAGTTCTTTTAGTCTTTTCCTACTCGTAAATTAAATTGAAATTCGGCCATATGAGTAAAATTTTTATCACTTTTTCAAACTCGTTAAAACTTACAAAAAATCGAAACCATGGAGCTCTATTTTAAGCACTTTTTATACTCTTTAAATATGAAAAGATTTCCAAGCACTTGACTATTCGAAATCGTAAAAGTAAATGAACAATTGTCTATTCAGTATACGTTTACCCCTTTTTCAGACTGAATTAAACTATTTATGAAAAAGGTATACGTTGACTAATCATGGTCAATAGAGTTATCTCTTGCATTATTTTATCCTTTTTCGGGCTTGAGGGACTAAATTCATGGAAAAGAACATTTGGAATTTACTTATATTTTTCTTATAACTCCCTAAAAATGAAAAACACCGAGTTTTACTTTCTCTGGGCTCGTTAAATTTACATTGAAAGAGCTGAATGAGTTTTCTTTTTGTGTATTTTCAGACTTTATAAACATGAAAATAACATTGAGTTAAACCTACACTGGACTCGTGAAACTTAAATATTGTAGGACCCATCGATTACAACGGGACCGAACCACTCCTTCCTAGTGTTCGTTAAAAATACTTCGGAGGACTCGTCTGAAGGATGAGCTTATATGACAAGTAAATGTTATCCTCCTCAAGCTTGAAAAAAATAAATACGTACTTTCCAGTAATGGTGGGGGGGAATTGGGAAATAACATTCATTTTTGTATTATTAAAGGCAGTATGTTGCTCTTCAACATGACACTCCGTCACATCTGTGTCCGAGTTGGGAAATCCATTTTCCTCACAGTTAATCAAACCTCATTGAAAGTCTTCAACTAGTTTTGGGTATTATCGTTGATTCAAATACTGCCAAGTCTAAGTGTAGTGTCGCTAATATGTTTAAGAGAATTCCAACCTCAGTAAAAATTAAATTTCTATTCATAACCTTCAATCGCGTCGGTCATCCTTGAGTTAGTCCTGAATTACTTCAATTTGTTCTTCAAAACTTGACATGAGTTTCGTGTCATAGGCCCTCTTGCGACATATCAATTCCTGTAGACTTCAACTCACTATATAGGAAGTTGATCCAGAAAACTTTTGGTACCTTGGAGCCTGCATGCCTCAATCGCAGGTTTCTCGCTTTCGATGATAGGTTGTCATCATTGACCTTTGATTGAATGATTCTATGAGTGTTTGACTTCAAGACATTTAATCGCACTCCATAGAATGTACTGGAAGTATCTTGGGGACCATTGACATTATTGGTGGTTTCTCCGCACTTGTTAACAGTTCACATCATTGACCGGTAATCAAGTGGTTTCTACCATGTTTGACTTCAAGATATTCACTAGCATGGTCAGATGCGTGCATCGATAGAGATGGAAATCAAGACCCTCGATCTAGTTTCATCCATCCAAGTTGCGTGGAGTTATTAAATATTCAGGATTGTAAATATAGATCCATTGATGGCTGCGTCCATACTATGTCTACTGTTGACATGTATCTTTGTGTATTTCCATACTAGTTCATTGAGTTATGTTTACTCTGAGTATGGGAATGCCTATCTTAGTGATGTTTATAAGAAATCATGGAATGGTAATCCTTGATTGTTTGTTTCAGGTTCTCAACTAATTAGTTTCTAATCCGAACCTTTGACATGATAAAGCACTTCAATCATCAAACATATTTTCTGGATTTGCACTTTAGGGGCAATCTGTTACACTAAAATTTATCACCATGACTATCGATTTGGATATCTTGCCATCCGATGGATTGTCTCAAGTGAATCCACTATTAATCTTGAAGTAAAATAATACCAAGGACAAAATAAATTTTGGTTTTTACTGCTTAAAAACCATTTTTGAGCACCTGCTCGGTTTTCCTAAACAAAACCTTCACATCTGCGTGGTTTTCCTAAACAAAACCTGCGCACCTGCGCAGTTTTTCTGAACAAAAAGTGCACTGGTCCGTTCATGCACGTAAAAATAAAAAAAGGTAAGTTCTAGAAGCTTTGTTTGAGGAATCTTATCCAAACTATAAACCTCGAACTGCTACATACCTGCGCACCATCCCTTGGTATATGGAACTAAATTTCTTTTCTTAAGGATCATATCCCTTGAGAAGTGGAACTGGAAACCTCCTCATCCTTCCTACAAATTAAACATAGGAATGAGATATTTGTAGGAGACTTGGATTGGTAAAATCATGCTGTTGGTTTTGGGTCTGAAGAGCTTCTCATCAAGGGAAGGAAAGAAGACCATTGGAAGAGGCTTGTGACATCAAGGAACGAGGTTATAAGCTTCTTTTCCCTTTTTATTTTGATACAAAGTAATTGTTCTTTCCTAATTGCATCTATTTCGATGTTATTTGTGGGATTCCTTGATCACTCACATGGTTTATAACTGATTATTGATTCATTTATATGTTTTATGCTAGACTAAGGATTTCATTTACTTTTTCTTTTATATGCGAGATGCTTTGATCCCTTTGAATGTTTTTGTCTATGCATCTCTTTTGGCGCGTCATGGAGAAACTGTGGAAAGCATTTGAAGAGACTGTAAAGTATTGAGGAAAAACTAGTTGTGGAAAGCGTCGAAAGGACTTCTACAAGCACTTCGTTAATAGGTAAGTTATCTTTCGCATACTACATGTTTCATGTTTCAGTTATAGGTTAAGGAAAGCGCCATTGTTTTATCTGTTTGTTTCTAGTTTTCCATTAGGATTCTAGGGAGATCGCTCTTGTTCGCAAGAGGGATTAATCTGGGTAACATACTCCCACTTGCATTGAATTTAAGTTTGTAAAGCCACTTGCAACCTATGGGTATTTTTCCTTGAGGTAATTCAAAAATTTCCCCAGTATTGTTTCTAATAATAGTTTCAAATTCTTCATTTATTGCAGCCCTCCACTCATGATATTGACTAGCTTCTTTGTAATTTGTTGGCTCTATAACATTTAAAATGTTTGACATTAAAGCATAGTGTTTCAATCTGGCTAGTAGTTGAGTCTGCCTACCTGATCTTCTTGGTAAAGGACTCACATCAAATCTGTTTGCTTCAAACCTTTGCGGCTTGACTTACTGACTACATCACCTGTCTCTTCTTCTTTCTGATGTTGTTGTTGTTTTTGTTGATTGTCCTCACTGCTTTCGTCCATTAGCAATGGAATGTTCCATTCTTCAAGTTTATTTTCCTTATTTCCTTCCTCAACCTACTCATGAAATATGACATCTCGACTTGCAAATAATTTATGAGTCAAATGACTAAACAACTTATAAGCTTTAAACTCAGTGCAATATCCTACAAAAATGCATTTCATGCCTTAGGATCTAATTTATTTCTATCTTCCTTGGGTATATGGGCAAAGGATTTTGACCCAAAAACTCTTAAATGATTCACTGGTGGCTTATATCCATAAAGTGCTTCAAAAGGAGTTTTAAAATTAAGACATTTGGTTGGACTCCTATTTTTTAAGTAAATTGCAGTGTTGATTGCTTCAGCCCAAAAGCCATTGGATAGACCCTTACCTTGAAGCATACTTCGTGCGCACTCAACCAGGGTTCTATTATTTCGTTATGAAAATCCATTTTGTGGCGAAGTGTGAGGCACTTTGAACTGTTGAATAATCCAATGATCTCTGCAAAATTTCATGAACTCTCCCAACTTCTATTCTTCCCCTTGATATGAGTGGAGAAACTTTATGAATTTCCCTGTCTGCTTCTCCACCATATTCTTAAATTCTTTAAATCATTGAAATGTCTGGCTCTTCTTGCTGATAAAGTATATCCAAGAGAATCTATTGCATTCATCAGTAAAAAGTAAAAAATAATATGCACCACCTAGAGACCTACTCTGCATAGGTCCGCATATATCTGTATGCACAAGTTCCATAGTATTTCTTTTATTCCTATCAACATTCAAATGAAACCCTTCTCTATGATTTTTCCCTAATGCACACCCATCACAATCTGAATGAACATTATGAAAAGCAGGAAGTCCATTAACCATACATTTCCTTTGAAGCAACATGAGATCTTGTAGGTTAAGATGACCGAATCTCTGATGGCAAAGATTTTTGACTGCCACTTCTGTTGAAACCAGAGCTTGGTGTGGCATGCTCTTGACATTCAATCTATACAGGCTTTCCACATGCACTCCTGATGCAATAGTTCCTTCTTGGTGTCCTTTATGACACAATATGTTTTGAAGAATTCAACTTGCAGGTCTTGATCTGTTATCATTGACACGGAGGTTAAGTTCTCCTTGATCCCGGGTACATACATTACATTTTTAATATGTCTGATATCACCACCAAGCATTATCACCGGAATATCACCGTACCCTTTAATCTCATAACCCCTGTCATCACCTAGATAAATTTTAGCTCCACAAGTAGTTTCTTCAAAAAACTCAAACCAAATTCTATTACTTGTCATATGTGAAGACGCACCTGAATCTACGTACCATATTTCGGCCTCATCCTCCTCAGAATCTGAAAGAGCACATTCAGCTACAAACAGTTGATAATCATCACTGTGACCTTCATCGGCAAAGTGTCCTTTGAATGGTCTCTTCTGAAAATTGCCACTGCCTTTCTGTCCCTGTGGCTGTCTCTCTTTGTATGGCTTCTTCTTCGTCATCAGAGCAAGATCGACACTCTGTGGTCTTAAATTCTACCGCTGCTTTTCTTCCTGAAATGAGATTCCTGTCAGCTCTTCGAATGCAGGGGCATAATCCCATGCAGAAAAGCCCGTGATGAACATTTGGTATTCATCCATCATCCCGTTCAAAGTAATTGTGACAAGATTGGAATCCGACACCTTCTCCTTGATGTCACCCAATCTGTCCTTCAGATCCTTGACCCTTGCAATGAATCCAACAACAGATTCATTCTCCTCCATCCTCATGGAAAATAACTTGTGTCTGAGCGAAAAAATGTGATTGGTGTTCTGTGTCTGGTATAGATTCTTGAGTGTCATCCAGATCTCATTGGACGATTTACCGTCTCTGATATGTGGGAATATTGTCTTTAACAAACATCTTCAATAAAGTTTTCGCCTTATTCTCCCTTTTATCCCAATCTTGTAAGAGTGCAACTGCACTTGTCGCACTGTTCGGCTTCTGCTCATTACCACTGACAATCGACCATGCATTCACTCCCTCAAGAAACATTTGTATCTTGAATTTCGAATTGGTATAATTGGTCCCATCGAGTTTGCTAGTCTCGTTGAGATAAGTTTCTTTAAAATTGTTCATTTTGGAATGATCGGATTCCAAATCCTCTGATCTTCAGTCGATTCTAAGCAAGTGAACAATTACAAGCTACAAAAGAACTTAAACACATATGAGAACCTGATCACAGATTTGCCATTGATCTGGCACGATCTTTGTGTCCGCAACTCAGATTTGCCATTGATCTGAAAAATTGTTGTGTTTGCTACTCAGATTCGCCACCAATTTGGCAAAATCTCATGTGCAGAACCATAAAAATAGGTCAGCACTCCTGTTGGCTAAAAATCCATGCTAAGAAAATTTTTGATAAGGGAACCTCTACCAGCACTGGAATGACCCCGAAAAATGTGCATATCTGTACTGATAAACGTTACTGTGACTCTGAAAATCGCACTTATCAGTGCCACTGTGGCTCTGAAAAACACGTTGATCCGCTTTTTTCTTAGTAAACTGTGAGTAAGGTGTTTTTGCAAACCACCTATACTCTGCTGTAAGCACTGAGGCTCTTATGTGCACTGTGGCCACGAAGGCTTTGTAGCCACTAAGGTTCTGTAGGTAAATCATGCTCATCAGATCTGAGTTCTGATACCATGATAAAAATTGGGAAGAAAAGAAATGAATTGAATAACAAGCAACTCACAGGTGAGTAATTCACTTGGAGACTGCACAAACTGGAGCATACACCCTACTTTCAATTAATCAAGGATACATCAATAAATACATCTCAAAAAAATAGGGAGTTGGGAACAAACTCCTACAACCTAGGAGCTAATCCTATCTTAACAAATTACGTTACAACCATATAACCATTTCTCCATTAATACAATATAATATTAATTATTTTCAACTTTGTTTTATATAGCCTAAATATTTTCAAAAAAATTCATGTGTAGCTAATAGCACAGAACCAGATTTATGATGTAAGGATATCAAAAATATTGAGGTCAGTAGCTCCATAGTTGACTTTACTCATACGTGGTTGGTAGTTAAGTTTCAGGGATATGTTTTCTGGTTCATATTTATTATGCGCGGACATATAAAACACATGAGGCCATTAGGTGCATAATCGACTCTTTTGAATATGTGAGCAGTGGAATTGACGAGAAGATGTGCATGGCAGGCATTTTTTTTGTGACCAACTTAATAAGCCGATTAACTCACTTTTCAAAGGAAAGGTTGTTGACTAGTTGGAATTTTGAAAAGTGCGTTGATAATAGTAGACTTCAAATTATAATTGACTCACAAAAAAGGCAACATTGGTTGGTAAATAGTTGGAATTTTCAAAAGTGAACTCATTATTGTGTATTTTTAAATATAATTGATTAACTAAAAGAAAATGCTAGTGTCCACTTATTCATTGTATTCTTTAAAGAAAGTTGTATGGTTATTCAGTGTATTCTTAAAAAAAAAAATTGTTGTATTCATAGCATATCTTCTATATTTTCTATCACTGGAATCAAACGTACAAAAAGTAAATTCGAATTTAAATTTCTAAAAAAATAAATAATAATAATTTTTGAAATATTATTTGGCTATGCAGAAATTTGAAAAACATAATGTTGAAGCATTAAAATTTCAATATCTATAGGTGTGTGATTACTCACTCCTGTTTGAATATCCATACAGAAGTGTTTGAAAATATAGCCAATCCCCTTGGATTTTGGGACTGTGTATTGGATTTGGCTTTTCGCATAGTTTGTAAAGGTTGGATGTTATTAGATGTGTAACAAAAGTATTTAAATATTTGGTCTGATGGTTGCAAATTTGTCTAAATGGGCATTTTTTTTACATCAATATGAGTTATTTATTTATTTATTTTAAATATTTGGAAATGTACAATTAAAATATTTTGAAATATATAATATGTTTTTTAAATATTTGGAAATGTACCATTAAAATATTTTGAAATATATAATATGTTAATTTTTTTCTAAATATATAACATGTTATTGTTTCGATATGACATATAGTGTATATACCAATTATAAAAATATCATTAACGATGGAGACTAGAGCATTAGATAATTCTCCAAACACTGCAATGTGAAGTTACATGGAGATTGGGGCACAAACTACTCAAGCTCACTGCCATACATATTGTAGTTTTCGAAACATAGTCTAACTCTCTACCATGTGAAGATGTGTGGAGATTAGAGCACGATATCATTCTCCACATGTTGCTCAAGTGCAGTATAGTGTAAAGATCAATATTGCATTTTTGTAAAGTTCATTGTTATATATGTACTATATATAAACATTGATAAGTTTAATTGAATATAATGGAAGAATGATAAGTTTAATTGAATATAATGGAAGAATCTTTTTTAAAAGTGGTGGAACCTTTCATCATTTTGATTTTTCCTATAGAGATTATTTAAATTAATTATATAATTAAATAAATTTAAAAAATAATTTAAATAATTTATTTAATAAATAACTGGTTTATAATTAATAATTATTTATAATTTAATAGTTATATAATTATTAAATTTATTTAATAAATTATTAAATAAATTATTTAAATAATTTAATTTAAATTATAATTATAATTATATTATATTAATTTAAATTAAATTAAAATTAAATTATAATTTATGTTTTTTTAAGTCAAAGTTTTATTTATTCATAAAAAATAGAGTACATCAGTTTCAAAATGCAAGTAGTCTCACATCGTTCAGATTTGTTGACTACTGCAATCAACATATGACAAAGAAACAAAAAAATAACTAGAGACACAGTTTACAACTTAGGAGGCGAAAAGTACCATAAAACATATAAAACAAGTAAAACACATGTAACCATGATTAGTTATCTCAAGTAATTGAGGCAGGATTGTCCGGAGTAGTTCCTAGAGGAGGGGGAGGATGGAAGGAGCACTAGACATGCTCCTTGAAGTGCACCATCCATGACTCCAAGGTCTCCACCTTCTATGTTAGCAAATTCTGACCATGCTAGACTACCACGACCTGCTCCCTAACACGACACTAGAAATAATGCATCTTTTTCAATGTAGCAATGAGTGCTACATGTTCTTCCTGCCGCACCCTCTCTGAGATTTTTAGATGGTCCAGTATAGACTGAATCAGGTCCCTAAAATTATCCAGACAATAGTGATGACTTGCCATGCCTCACCGCTCAGTCTGTATCGCTATCCCTCGGCTACCATCACCCCTTTACTATGAACCCCCACCCCTCTTCGTAGTCTGCAGATTTCTCCCTCCACGACCAACCAAAAGACCACCACGAACACCATGACCAGCCACTGAACCACAACGACCACTGTGACCCCTAGAATTTTCCTGACCCGCTCTGCCAACGGTACAACCACCCTGACCAGAGTTTGAAGACATTGTTGGAAAGTGTAACTAGGTTCGGTCTTCATATTGACTATGTAATTATGTATTTAGGTAATGAAGAAGACAAAGATAATAAGATGTATTTTTTTAAGCTTGCTTCGTGGGTTTCTTCAGCAAGGATTTTAGTATAGGTCAAAAGGCTTCTTCTTGATGTCTTTTAGGGATTTTTCATCTTGTCTTAAATAGTATATGAAGCAATGCTACACTTTATGTATATGAAGCAATGCTACACTTGTAAATAGTCAAAGAAACAATGCAAACACCCTTGTCACCTTGTTGGAATACTCCTTGGAGAAGTCGACCTCATAACATTTGGACAAGTCGGCTCAAAGATCAATCAAACCTATTCGTACATAGTTCGGCTTAATTACAGGTTGAGACAACTATAAATACCCAACTAGGCTGTGTAGAACAGAGATATATCAGCTCGCATATCTCTGCAATTTTTGGACTTAATTACATGAAGACAGATTCAGATCATCTGAAGTTTTTAGGAATATATTACAATATAAAATCTATTGTTCAGTGCGGAATACACAACAAGAAAGAGGGATAGACATCCTATAAGGAAGGGCCTATATTACAGCAAGGATAAGGTCTACAAGTAATGCATAAGGGCTTCACTATAGCTGAGATCTAAAGTATTATCTCAACAATCATAGAAAGAAGGGCTCTCCACAGTGAGAAGAAAGGTAAATTTGTCCAGCAAAGGAGTACAGTGTAAGAAGAGGTCTATTCATAGTTCGAAGAAGGTGGACTCTACATTAGAGAGAGAAGTTCGAGATCTGACAAAGGAGAGAAGTAGTTCACAATTAGGAACCGAGTTTCCTAGCATTGGTATAGTATAGTGCACAAAGAAGGATCTATAATAAAGTGACAAGAAGAGCAGGTGAAAAGGGTGTTGGAGGCATACTGAGGTCAAGGGTTTGATTCATGGTCATAGTACTTGTCATCTAAAAGTCTATAAGAAGGGTTACTTCCGGGTTTTCCTCTCCAAGAGGGAGAGGTTTTGGCCCTGGCTTGAATAGCCTAAATTTGTGTCTCTTGTGTTTTGATATTTAACTTGATGAAAGAACTAATAAGCTAATGAAAGAGAAGACATAAGTAATAATAGTAATCTCACAAGTAATTATCAAAGTAGAGAATTAAATTAAACACTTCCCTACCAAATTCTCAACATGGTATCAGAGCTAAGGTGCTAAATACAAGGACTACTTAGCAAGGAGGCACTCAAGGAAACAAGGATCAAAGTCAAGGTCAAATTCTGCATTGAAAAGTCAAATCAATTTGCAAGGAATATTCTCAAGCTATTTCAAGAAATATCTTCAATCTCATTCTAAGGATCCGCTCATCAAGAAACAAATATTTGCCATCAAAGATTGATATTCAAGACATTGTTGGAAGATACATCATCTTTTTGGATACATCCTTTATCATCAAGGATCCAAGAACACCTACATTGGAGAATTCAATCTAAGAGGAAGTTCCTAACCTCATCTTCATCATCATCAAGGAAGCTGCTAGAAGGAGGAAGTAACTATACTCAAGTAAGTATCTTTGACCTTATCTAAATATGTCAAAATGACATATTGCAAAGAGAGAAAAAAATTGGTTGGGTCATCAAACTTTAGTGCATGGAAGAAGAGGACAGATTTGAATCTAATTAAAGATGAAGTTATGGGATACATCGAAGGATCTGCAATTCAACCCTAAAAAGAAGATGCTCCAGCTCTTGCCAAGTACATGAAAGGAGAAATCAAGCCTAGAGGATTCTCATAGAATCCATTTAGGACTCACTCATGCCCTATGTATCAAAACTGAAATCTGCAAAAGAAATATATGAGAAATTGGTGGAGCTATTCTCTGTAAGTACTGTAGGAGAAGAAATCTCTCTGAGACAAGACCTATACAAGATTAAATTGTCAAGAGAGGAAGGAACCACTTCATAATTTATGAGTATTTCAGGAATTGGGAGAAGTATTTTCTGATAGTGAGATGACTACAGTGGGGCTGAATGCTCTACCAGAAGAATGGGGAAAGTTCACTTCAAGATTATACGGGAAGAAAGAAGCAACACCATTCCATGATCTATGGTATCTATGTAAAATAGAGGAAACAATATTAAAAGCCAAAGCTGATAGAAGATCAAATGAACAGAACCAAGCCTATGTAGCCATGTCTAGGAAGAAAGGAAGATTCAGAAAATTTGGTCCTTAGAATAAAAGAAGAAATATGGACAAAGTATGATGCTTTAGATGTAATGAAATTGGGAATTATAAAAGGGATTGTCCTAAATCTGGGAAGGACAAGAGGAAAATGGAAGAAGCCCATGTCACGGATGAAAGGGAAGAACCTGATACAAAGAAATCTAAGAAAGAAGAAGCGAAAGATCTCTATTATGATTGAGATCATCTTTCGCTTTAAGTGATTTCTGTTCATTGTAAAATAGTATGATAGGAAGTAATGTATATTAAAAGCATCATTATAAAAGCATGGGAGTAGCACTTGAAGAAGGAGCTCCTGGAAACCTCACAGATAAACAACATTAAAGGAAGGAAGTCATCAAGATCAAGGGTCATCATTCAATAATAAATATGGAAACAGGTGCTGAAATTTTCTAATGGAGTTCTCTATGGATTCATTGGTTAGAAAGAAAGAAAAAGGTTTCATTGAGAATTTTATGTTAAAAAATTATGAGATCAGGATATGATGACATATTGATGAAACAGGTCAAGAGAATGAAGTTCTTCATTCTAGTAATATTGCTACAGGATGACTCAAAGGGAAAAGTAATATATCTATATGCTAACACTAGATGCTGTGAAATCATGTCATGTGGTTGCAGGTGATGAAATTATATGTTATGTGGAAGGAAAATCTCTTCTGGTGCACACATTGCCACTAACAGATGAAATTAAATATATCCTCATATGGAATACGACATGGTTGTATACAAACAAGGAACTGTATACTTGAAGTTCCTGGGGATGAAGCTGTGTTGAAAAAGAATGGAAGAGATCATGAAGTACAACCATGTAAAGAGGAAGTTATCATCTCGAAGCCAAGAATATGTGACTAGGAGATCTCCTGGGAAGATATGTGGAATTTGATAGAAGTATGGTAAATAAGACGACCCTTGACAAGACATATCTTTACGAGATGTCTCAATCTGAATAAAGGATGTCGATGCCTACAGGAAGATGTCATGGTGAAAGATCATCACTAAGGTAACTTTTGATTTAAAAGTTCTTATGTATATGCTTAGTTGGATGAGTTTATGCAGGGTTTCCAATCATGTGGAAGGATTTAAGATCCTTGGGAGATGGTTCGAAGGAAATCAACATGGCATAAAGATGGACCAGATGAGAAAGACTGGTCACTTTCTAATGGTTGACATGACTCGTGGATGAAAGTGATGGATGATCTGTGCCCTATGGAGCCAAAAGGTCGAAGATTCATGAATATTGAAATTAATGACATCGAGGGGAGGAATTATTCATGAGTAGCTAGGTGTCTCACCATTGCTGTTGCAGGTCCCTGGTTGAGAGGGAGCCTCGAGGTAAGTTTCTTACTTGGAAGAAACTTGAAGTTTCTTCCAAGTTGAGAGGGAGTCTCGAGGTAAGTTTCTTAAGAGGGAGTGACATATATGATTCACTAATTCATGTTTCATGCACTAGACCAGGACTAACAATCATAATTCTTAGTGAAGGCCATGTGGAGAGAATGGATAGGCACATCATTATGGTCTTCACCTGGAAGACAGAATGGAGGATTGGGTAATCATCTAGCATCTGATACTCTTTGAGAATAGGATAGTGAATTCAAGATAAGAGTAGTCGGGGATTGATATTCTTTGAGGCCTGGCTACCGAAGAGAAGAATAGTCCAATAAGGTCATACTATGGGAACATATGGGTGGAGTATGTACCTTGGAGAGACAATGACTATGGTGTCTATAAGTCATGTGTCTCGCCAACATTGTAGCCAATTGTCTCATTGAGAGATGGGGTTGTTAGTCAAGGCCTTGCACTAGGAGAATGCTAGTTGATATGATGCTATACAAATGTGATTACCAATTTGATTCTTCTTATGAGATTCTTTAGATTGAAAGTGACCATGTACCATTATGAATACCTCCCTAGTTAAAAGGGAGTGTTGGAAAGTGTTACTAGGTTTGGTCTTCATATTTACTATGTAATTATGTATTTATGTAATGAAGAAGACAAATATAATGAAATGTATTTTTGTTAAGCTCACTTCATGGGTTTCATGAGCAAGGATTTTATTATAGGTCAAAATACTTCTTCGTGATGTATTTTAGGGATTTTTCATCTTGTCTTAAATGTATAAATTAGAGTCATGTATATGAAGCAATGCTACACTTGTAAATAGTCAAAGAAACAATGTAAACACCCATCTCACCTTGCTAGAATACTCCTTGGAGAAGTCGGTCTCATAATAGTTGGAAAAGTAGGCTCAAAGATCAATCACACCTATTCATACACATGTTGTCTTAGTTACAGGTTGAGACAACTATAAATACCCAACCAAGCTGCGCAAAACAGAGACACATTAGCTCATATATCTATGCAATTTTCAGACTTAATTATAGGAAGATATATTCAGATCATCTGAAGCTTTCATGAATATATTGTAGTGTAAAATCTATTTTTCAGCGCAGAATACACAACAAGAAAGAGGGATAGACAATGTATAAGAAAGGGCCTATATTACAGCAAGGATAAAGTCTGCAAGTAATGCGTAAGGGCTTCACTAAAACTCAGATCTGAAGTATTATCTTAGCAATCATAAAAATAAGGGCTCTCCATAGTGAGAAGAAAGGTAAATTTGTCTAGAAAAGGAGTATAGTGCAAGAAGAGGTCTATTCATAGTGCGAAGAAGGTGGAATGTACAACAAATAGAGAAGGACGATATATGATAAAGGAAAGAAGTAGTTCACAATTAGGAACCAATTTTCCTAGCATTGGTGCAGTACAATGTAGAAAGAAGAATCTGTAATAAAGTGACAAGAAGAGCAGGTGACAAGGGTGTTGGAGGCATACTAAGGTCAAGGGTTTGAGTTATGGTCATGGTACTTGTCATTTTAAAGTCTATAAGAATAATTAATTGCGGGGGTTTCCTCTCCAAGAGTGAGAGGTTTTGGCCCTGACTTGAATAGCCTAAATTTGTGTCTCTTGTGTTTTGATAATTAACTTAATGAAATAACTAATAAGATAATGAAAGAGAAGACATAAGTAAAAAGATTAATATCACAAGTAATTATCAAAGTAGATAATTGAATTAAACACCGCCCTACCAAATTATCAACAGACACTTCTATTTCCATTGCAACCTGCAAATGAGCTCTTCGCCCTCCTAGACTGGCTAAGTTTCACTTGGTCGGAGGGAGGGAGGGAACGTTGCGCGGCTCCAGACGCATCTCAACAAGACTACCATCTCCAGGAAAAGATGGAAGACGCAAAAAATCACTAACCCGTACTCTAGTTATGACTCCAGTGAAGCGCCCCAACCACACTAGAAGAGAAATAACCAGTCTGACAAGGGTAGCTACCGGACACTAAGAACCCAAACCGATGGTGAGACAAATAGCTGAAAATTCACAGACCCTAGCCAGTCACAGGAATAACACTAAATAGATGCCTTGAGAGCTAAGACCCCACTACCACAGTAGACCTATACAAATACAAAACCCCAAGGGGGAGCCGCTTAGAGGACAAAACCAACAAACCTGAAGATAAAAAAGAGATCCAAGAGCTCGAGTACCCAAACACCCACTACCAAGCTTGCAGGTTAACTCAATTATGGTGAATCGAACCCTTAACCTTCTCAGAGAAGTCAACGGTCTCCCGCAAGAAAAGAAAGCAACCAATTCAATATCCCTGATGCTAAGGATAAGGCACCGAAGATGGAAATGACACCAGTCCCAAGTAGGATGCCAAACATAGGAGTTCACTCTGCTATCCGAGCTCCAACCTTGACCAACAACCCACCACAATAACCAAAACATTTTCCATTACAAAGGTTCACCACCTTCCATATACCCATGATTTTCATCCACTCCCTCTCCCAACAAGGTTGATGGGAAATTCACACGCCTGACATTTACAATTCATATATGAAGATCATCGTGAGAGGACGGGGATGTCAGCCACTGCACCATCGGCTAGGTGTCTGACATCATCGTCCTTGCATTGGATTGATTGCTTTGTTTCTTACCCCCATCAGAGATGCCTCTTTTGAGGCCACGATCCTATTGAATTCAATGAGATGGGAATCTTGTGAGGTTGAGGCCCAGTCCCCTAGGAATTCCTAGCCTTGGTGCTCGCTACCCCAATTAGCTAGCTTGCCAACCCTCTTGTTACCTTCACGATCCACATGTTCGGTGATTACATATTCAAAGGCAGGGAGCCAGGAGTTGATATGTTCGTCAATAAGAGCAAGTCACCAGCTTTTTATTATCTTGTATGTGGGGGACCCATTGATTATCTTCTACATTATGGAGATTGAAATTTGGGAATCTCCCGTGACTTGTAGTTTTTCCAATCCCATTTTTGTTGCAACTTGCAGTCCATTCTCCATCGCCAGAAATTTAGCCACATTTTTGGTGGAATTGCCACATGAGGCCATAAAAAATGTCACCACTTTCTCCTTGTAATTGTGAATCACACCCCCTAGTCCAACCGGTCTCAGGTTTCCTTTTGAAGCACCATCAAAATTAAATTTGAAAAACCCCGACAAAGGAAAGAAGAAGGTGTCAGGCGAGCTGCCTCTCATGGAAGGTGGGAAATGGTGTTCCTAAACCAAATATTCAGGGAAAAGATCTAATTCTTTCAGAATATCAATTTCCCTGCCCTCAAATTTCTAGTCATCCTCTCACCATCTAAAGATAGATATTTATTCTTTAATATTATTCTTTATTATCTTCCACAACTACTTGGTATGTATAGTGTCTCAGTGAAATACTTCCCTGTTTCTTGCTTTCCATAAATTCCAAAGGATAAAACTCTGTGATATGCACCATGCTCTATTGATGATGGGGTTCTTGAAGAGCATCCACCTCCACTGCTCAAGTGACTCACAAATTTTTTACCGAACGATAAAAAATCTCGAATAGTATGGCACTTTGATCCCAGATGTCCATTTCCTTTTAGCAGACTTTTAGTAGGTGGCATGCAATTTCCTCCTCTTTAGAGCAAAGAGGACACTAGGAGGGGCCACAAAATATTTTTTCCTGATTTTGTCCCACGTAAGAATTTTTGACATGCCCAATTAACCAGAGAAAGAATGAAACCTTTGGCTAAAGCTTGGAATACAAGATCCTTCTCGATAAAGGATCAGGAGTCCAGTCCCTAGAGGAAGACAAAATGGAATAAGCTTCTTTAAGAGAGAGCATACCTAATGAGAGATGGCCCCATCAGAGTTTTTCAGGTTCCCCTTTGTTTAAAATAGGGTGTTGTCCCAGCATAAAGATTATGTATTCCCAATCCAAGGGTGGATCATGAGCTAGCCAATGGTAAGGATATTTCAAATCTCTCCACTTCAATGTTTGGTTAGTGTCTTGCCAAAAGGCTTTCATCCTTTTAGCTCCCAAGTGAGTGTTAAATTTTTGGATATCCCTAAGTTGCTCATCCTAGTTAAGTCTAGGGTGTTGGATCCAGGATTTTGTCCAAAATATGGTTTTGTGTCCATTTTGAACTTTCCATAAGCCATCATCCTGTATTATGTCCTGGTGCGCTTTCGCTTGATTCCACATAGCCGAGGCATTTGGCAGGTTGTAATGTTCCTTTAGTGGGTCCTGGCACCCCAATGAACCATATTTAAATCACCATAGAACCTTCTAGATCTCTTACCTGCCCTGCAGCCACCACCACCATATTTTAGCACTGAGAACATGTGACAAGAGCTCATGATATTTTAACCCAAGGCCTCCATGAATCTTAGGTTTACATAAATTTTCCCAAGCCACCAAAGCCCATTTCCTACAAATCTGAGTCCCTAACCACAGGAAATATCCTAAATTTGGTTGTTAGATATTTGCAGATACTACGAGGGGCCGAAAGGGCCAAGAGTTGATATATTGAGATGGCTTAGAGGAGTTCTTTTAATAAGACCAACTGACCTGTATAATTCAAGACTCAGAAGGTCCAGCTAGAGAGTTTTCCGCGAATGCATCATATCATGTCCTTTTAATAGGTTGTTCGAACATATTTAGATACCAATGGTACTCCCAGATAGATACTTGGGCGTGATCTAATTCGAAAGACTAGGGTCCGAGCCAAATGACTTTAAACCATTGGGTGGGTATTCAAAAAGAAGATATCTGATTTGTCCCCATTGATGAGCGTACCTGAGGCTTGCTGAAACTCTTTAATAATGGAACCAAATTTCTAAACTTATTTATGAGTCAATTTTCCATATAGCATATTATCTTCCACAAATTGTTGGTGAGCGTTAGGAGGGGCCTCCTAGGAGATTTTTATGCCTTGGAGACAACTAGATTATGAAGAAACTTTGATGAGATGACCAATACCCTCTACTGCAATAATGAAGAGAAAGGGGGATATAGGATCCCCTTGTATCAGACCCTTGGAACCCCAAAAAGTACGTGAAGGAGCTCCATTTATAGGGATGGAGTAGAAAGGGATTTCAATTATTGATTTAACCCATTTAACCTAGGACGAGGAAAAGCCAAAAGCATCAAGGATGGATAAGAGATAATTCCAATTCCGGTGAACGTAAGCTTTAGAGAGATGAAGTTTAATGAGCATACCTGGAGATTTGGATAGGGATAGTGAGTGAACTACCTCATGATCCACAAGGATTCCATCCATGATTTTCTGACCCTCTAAAAATCCTGACTGCTTAGGGTAGATGATCCCTTTCAATAAAGGTTTGAGCCTTCTCACTAAAAATACTGCTATGATTTTATAAATGACATTGCACAGGGCAATTGGCAGGAACCTGTTGGATCTAGCACCACGCCTTTCTTTGGGATGAACTTGAGGAATGTTTCATTCATACCTGACCATATTATTTGGGAGCGGCGGGAGTCCTTATGTAATGTTCCAAATCTGAAACTCTGCAATGCATAAGTTGTATAATGGTCCTGTTATGATGAATAAGCTTAAAATGTACACAATAAACACATAGACATCATTTTAAACTACAACATCAACCTGTACTTCGTTTCATAATCCAGAAAGTGGGGAAAAAGAGTATTTTATGCCCTAAAAAGGGTTTTTTTTTTCTTTTCAGAAATGAGCGTAAACATAAGTAGGGGAAACGGCTGGATATGATAGCTTAGGTCATGAGGGACCTATGCTCCAAATTTCAGCTCAAACTAATGTTTCTAGCTATGTTAAATAGCTCCTCCTTTCTCGCCTAGGCTAGAAAACCCTGATTTCCCATGACTTTGCTAAACATAAATTTCTGAATACAGTGAGAGCGTAATTCCCATGAGTGTTTCTACATAAAATTAAGAAATAGGTCTGATATACAACTTATATTAATCAAACAACAAAGAAATGGAGATTTAATCACTTATACAGTAGAAACAAACACCTGGCAAGGGTTTCCAGCAAAATGCATAAATAACAAGCAGCACTACAGAAATAATGCAGTTACTAAATTTCTGTATTATAAATGGCTGAATATGACATGAAAGAGCTTAGAAATACAAAAATATGGCCCTAGGATTCCTTCTTAGAACTCCCGGAGGGAAAAGAGCACCTCCTCCTCAAAGACAAGCATAAAATCAAGGGTGCAGCTGTGCTGCTGCATAAAGGACACAGTTTTCTGAAGGAGACTGCATTGTGGCTGAATATGGAAGAGTGGCCCAAAGCCAAATACTGAAAATGAAGCTTGAATCCTTCTCTCTTGATCCCTTAAGCAAGCTGATCCAAAGAGAGGATGGAATTCTCGCACGGGAATTCTTTGCACTAAGCAGTACAGCAACTCTAGCTAAACAGCTGAAGTATGCAATTGGTCTCTAGAGCAAGAAATCTAAATACATGAATGCCCTCCCTTTGATGCTATGCCTTCCTTTTATCTTTGGTGAGCCTCCTCACCTCGGACCCCACACAATGTTGAGGTGACTTCTTCATGAAGCTTCCTCTTTCAAAACTATGCTGCCCTAGCTTGCTTCCCTCCTCTTGTGGCTGCGTTGTTGACTTGGTCAACTAATCCACCTCCAATGCCTCTTTCACTCTAAGGATCTTCAATCTAGTTTACATATGTGTGTCTTAGGCTGATCCTTGTTCACATTGAACTGGTTTACTTAGGTGATCTCTTCCTCCTCAAGAATGCATGTTGACTTAGTCAAACTTGACTATGTCCTCATCTATTTTGCCTCTGTTCACACTTGCAAGTGTAAAGTTCAGCTCCTGAAGTGATCCCCTTCCTTATTAAGGTGGAAATTATTCATATTTTATTGTTCATGGGCTCCCTTACCTATTTATTCCTCTCCTAGGTGAAAGTAGAAAAATCTAACGTTCCAAATTTCTATGTGCAAATTTGGGAACATTACAGTCCTCCCCTCCCAAATGTTGCTTGTCCTCAAGCAACTGCAAGGATAAGACTGAAGAGTATCCTCTCCTCCCATGTAGCAACCTCATATGATGCAATCATCCAAGGATCAAGGTGTTGTATCATCAATATATCTCCAAGTTGCTCCTCCCAAATGTGTAAGCCATCTATTGGAGAACATCCCAAATAGCTAACATGATGTGACAATGAAACATCCATGGGGGCAAAAATGGGCTGTTGAAGAACCTCTTGAAGCAGGAGGGCTGATATAGATTGGGATTCATCATCCCCATTTGAATCTTTCCTCCCCAAGCTATCAACCAAGCAAAATGAGCCATCCTCCAAAATGGTAACTCATGCAAGTCATCCTCCACCTGAAGCTCCGGCAAAGTAGGTGGGCTGAAATTTTGGTCATGGTAGACATAGCTGCCTACCCCACGCTGTCTTCCTCTCCACTTAATACAAGTGTAGAGGATTTGCTGATCTTAGGCTACAATAGTGTTTCTCTCAAATGGCAAGAAGGAAGCTAGACCTCCAAGGTCCCTCTCCCAGCACTGTGAATCAAGCTAGCCCAAACCATATCATACATGATGGACAAGAACTCACCTCCATATGGTATCCCATCCATATCATGGCCCTCATCATAAAGAAACAAATATTTTTCTGTAGAGGCCATGTCCCTTCTCATGCTCCCCTTACAGCATGCAATGTAGAAAGTGTGGGGATGCTTCTCCCTTAAGAACACATCCACTCCATGTGTCCCTCCTCCAACCATGCTCCTCATATAGGTAAGAATAATATCAGCACATAGGATCATGATCAGCATCATAATGAGAGAAATACTAAAGGTTTTATGTAGTGCTAGAGTGTACCAACAATCTCCCAAGTGGTCACAGCGCAGTCTTCCCCACTGCAGCTTCAGAAAATAGCATGGCAAGTTGTCTCCTGACAAATGGCTTGTTGTATAAGTCATCACACCCACTAGTAAATAGGAGATGGCTGAGTATGTCAAATGAGCACACAAGAAGCAACCATATACTTGCCCTAGATCATACATTAGATGACTGTCTCCATCATAATAGTTGGCCAAAAATAGACCATGTAGCCTAAAGAGAAACTAGCCCTTTTGAAGAGCAATGCACTGCAAAGAAATGGTAAGAGCAAAATATTGTGTGGTATAATCAACAAATGAAATAATAGAATTCTTACCATGTAATGAAGACAAGATGGTGACAAGATCCATAGATGGATACTCCATAGTGGCATGATATACCCATATGAAGAGGAATGAACCACATGCTGCATGAAAACCCTCCTTCTCATGCTTGGAAATCCAAGTCAAGGAGATCATACCACAATAACCAATGAGTCCATCCACCACTCTACTAATCTCACCTCCTCTATGCCCACCAAGTGCATCAAATATGAAGTGATCTTGGGAACACTCCATCAAAAAGCTCATGCCCCAAAGTGACAGCGCTGCTGGCCTATGAAAATAGGCTCCTGCCAACTCCTGAATGCATTCTCTAACATGTTCTATGTCAAAGACTCCTCCCATAATGTTGCCATCTCCTCCCATTGCAACATCATGCAAAATGTGAGAGCAACTCTGCCCTTGCTCTCTCTCAATCCTCCAAAGCAACAAATGCCTTTGTTTCCTCATCATTCCTCCATCATACAAACCATGTGGTGAAAATATCTCATCATCATAATGCCCCCACACTCCTTTCCATATGATGCAAGTGTCCTGCCAAGTTTTCTTCTCCTACATACCCTCGGGAAATGGATATGTCTCATGGTGGCCAAACTATCTCAAGAGTAGCCAACGCAGTTTGGCTTCTTGCTGCCCTATGTCATAAATTTGCAAGTGGCCCACCAGCCTCTCACTCTTCTCCCACATCCACTCAACACCATGGGGATGCCTTCTGTCATTCTTCACCTTGGCATTCTCCCCATGTGGGTTATCATCCTTCATAATCAATTCCTCTCTTATGCATACCATGAAATGTTGTAATGCATTTCCTTGGAGATCTTTTAAAGAAGATCTCATGTCCATGGCCATCTTGAATCCATCAAGATCCAAAGGTGAAAATGGTGAAGCCTCTTCCTTGATATTGTTTGACAATGTTGATAGTCCCTCCAATGACATAGTTGCTGCCTCATACTCCATCTCAAGGTTCATGACTTCCTCCAAAAGATCACACTTCAACCTCAAAGGTTGAGTGCAACTCAACAATGATATATGAGGTTGAGGGTTCAGATCTCCCTTGAACCTCTCAAGCTTGCACAACACAGTGCAATATTGCTGCTCCATCTCAGTAATACCATTTGATCCTGGCCGTATGCAAACAAATCTCCAACCCTTTCCATAAAATTTTCTGAAATTTTAAGACATGGAAATTTATGCATACCTATGTGAGTCTTTGGGACATCTTCTATGGCTGCAAGAGGTCCTCTCTTCAATGTGCTCGCTGATTCAACTGCTGATGTAGAAGACCGCTCTCTCAAGGCTATGGTAGCGCTGGTACTTGCCTCCTCCCATGGTGGTGTGGGTCTTCTCTCCTCTGATATTTCCTCATCAAAGGTTCTGATCAGCTCTTGAGTGAACTTAGAAAAAGAATTCACCCTTGTGTGGTTTAAGTGACTACACGACCAAGCATTGGCTTCACCCTCCAAGTGCAGCGCTGCAACTGCTGCTGCCTCCCTCTCTTCCACTGGATGAAGTATGAAGAATGCCTCAAGCTTTCTTGCCCAAGCTCTTGCTGTAGTAGACCCATCAAATTTAGACAATAGGAATCTATTTCCTTTGATCTCTCCTTTGCTGCAAGATCTTTCCTCTTCTCTCAGTTGAATAAACTGAGGAAACTGTAGGGTCTCTTTGAAAGCCCTAGGTTGGAAATTATATTCTGCCAAATATCCACTCAGGATTTCATGCTCTAAATGATCTCATTTCTCTTCACTTCTTCTACAATAATAGGAAGTGCATGCATCTACTTCTGTCTCTTGAAACCTAGAGGTTTCATTGCAAATCTCTCCTCCTTGAAACCCTCTTGGAGTTTCCATGCATTTCTCTTCTCCTTCCTTCTTAAATCTAAAAATGGATGAGAATAAGCTCATCCTCTCCATCATTTTTGATCTCTTCTTCTCCTATTTACTCCTCTGATAGCTTGATATTTGTATAGTTCCCTTTTTAGGAATATCAAAATTCTATTCCAGAGATTGACTGTAGGGGCATTTACTGGATATGTCACCTTTGAAAAAAGGATGAGATCCAGAGGCTACCTATCCATCTGCAAACTTTGTCTATAGAGCTTGAAATAATCCTCCTTTAGGGAGTCATCACTTTGGCTTGAAGCCATAGGCTGAGCCAAAGATCTTGCTTCGATACCATTGTAATGTTCCAAATCTGAAACTCTGCAATGCATAAGATGTATAACGGTCTTGTTATGATGAATAAGCTTAAAATGTACATAATAAACACATATAAATCATTTTTAACTACAACAGCAACCTGTACTTCGTTTCATAATCCGGAAAGTGGGGAAAAAGGGTATTTTATGCCCTAAAAGGGGTGTTTTCAGAAATGAGCATAACAATGAGCAGGGAAAACGGTTGGATATGATAGCTTAGGTCATGAGGGACCTATGCTCCGAATTTCAGCTCAAAATGATGTTTCTATCTATGCTAAACAACTCCTCCTTTCCCGACTAGGCTAGAAAACCTTGATTTCCCACGACTTTGCTAAACATAAATTTATGAATATAGTGAGAGCGTAATTCCCATGAGGTTTTATACATAAAATTAATAAATAGGTCTGATATACAACTTATATTAATCAAAAAACAAAGAAATCAAGATTTAACCACTTATACAGTAGAAACAAACACCTGGCAAGGGTTTCCGGCAAAATGCATAAATAACATGCAACACTGCAGAAATAACGCAGTTATTGCATTTCTATATTATACATGGCTGAATATGACATGAAGAGCTGAGAAATATAGAAATATGGCCCTAGGCCTCCTTATTAGAACTCCCGGAGGGAAAAGAGCACCTCCTCCTCAAAGACAAGCATAAAATCAAGGGTGCAGCTGTGCTACTGCTACTACTGCATAAAGGATGCAGTTTTTTGAAGGAGACTGCGTTGTGGCTGAATATGTAAGAGTGGACCAAAGAAAAATACTAAAATGAAGCTCGAATCCTTCTCTCTTGATCCCTTAAGCAAGTTGATCCAAAGAGAGGATGGAATTCCCGCACGGGAATTCTTTGCACTAAGCAGTGCAGCAAATCTGGCTAAACAGCTAAAGTATGAAATTGGTCTCTAGACCAAGAAATCTGAATACATGAATGCCCTCCCTTTGATGCTATGCCTTCCTTTTATCTTTGGTGAGCCTCCTCACCCCGAACCCCACACAATGTTGAGGTAACTTCTTCATGAAGCTTCCTCTTTCAAAACTGCGCTGCCCTAGCTTGCTTCCCTCTTGTGGCTGCGTTGTTGACTTGGTCAACTAATCCACCTCCAATGCCTCTTTCACACTAAGGATCTTCAATCTATTTTACATATGTGTGTCTTAGGCTGATCCTTGTTCACATTGAACTGGTTTACTTAGGTGATCTCTTCCTCCTCAAGAATGCATGTTGACTTAGTCAAACTTGACTATGTCCTCATCTATTTTGCCTCTGTTCACACTTTCAAGTGTAAAGTTCAGCTCTTGAAGTGATCCCCTTCCTTATTAACGTGGAAATTATTCATATTTTATTGTTCATGGGCTCCCTTACCCATTTATTCCTCTCCTAGGTGAAAGTAGCAAAATCTAATGTTCCAAATTGCCATGTGCAAATTTGGGAACATTACACCTTGAATAAAAAATGGATTTTAGTCCCAATAAAGTTCCAACCCACTTTAAGGAATTCATATGTGAATCCATTGGGCCTGGGGCTTTATTTGAGGGGAGTGCATGGACAACTTCTTCCACCTCCTCGAAGGAGATTTCCTGCATGGGAGCCTCATTCTAATATTATGATATTATCCTTGGAACACATTGCCTCATATTGGAGATAGAATCATTCCTATCCTCACCCGGCTCTGTCAACAAAGTCTGAAAATGGGCGATGGAATCCTATGAGATTTTTTAATTAAAAAAATATTTCTAAAAGGGATGTGGACATTTAATCTTATATTAAAGGTATTCTCAACAAGAAAGTTACTACTAAAATTAGTTGGTGGCTAGATGGGTCTAAGAATGTATAAGAGGAAGATAATTATTTCTTGTTCTTTATTTTTTGGTCTTGTGTTTGTCTCTAATTATCTTTTCTATGCCCTTGTATGCTTAGTTTCCCATTTTTTGAATTATTTCTTCCAAATAGGTAGGTCTCATATTGTCTAGTTTAGCTTATCAAAATCGAGGAAACAATGTGTTTGTTGATCTAACTTATTAGTTGCATTTTATTTTGTATTTTCATCGCATTATTTCACTTATAAACTTTGAAATCAATATCCTATGCAAGAAAAATAGATAGGATTATCTTTTTCTTTAGGCGATTAGTAGGGAACCCATCAAAGAAATTTTCCATAGGAAAACATTTTTGACTAAGGCACAAGGTCAATCTCTACTTCTACACAAAATGGGGTATTGTTTCTTTTTGACTACTTGGGTTTATTTGACCAAAATGTCAAAAACTCACTCCTTTGTACTTAGTGGTAAGTGAATGTTACAGAATACAAATGTTGCACCTACTTCAAAGTACATCCAGAATGGAATGTTCTACCCTGCATGAGTGATAATAAGTGAGATAATTTTGGAAAAAAATAGCCATTAGTGATTCATCAAAAAATTCATTAACCTACCCCTTTCCTAGAAATATAAAGCTTTGATATTATTTCGATTTTTAGCACAATTTACAACAAATGAGACCCTTTACTTATCACAAAAAGAGAATTTATATAGATAATTCTTCACTCTATATCACTTGGGCTTAAAAAATTCATTACCACCTAATATTTTTTTCCTTAAAAGTGAGAAAAAGTCTCTTTTATGAGTGAAATACATTGTGGTTATATAGGAACATAACATCACTCATAAATTTAGGGTTTTAGGAGTGGGAGGGAATTTAGGGTGGTAGATGTGGTAGGGGTTATCCACTGCCCCAATGAGCGAAAAGTGTTAAAATTTTCCTGAGGTCTACAGGAATCCACCAACAATCAAGACGATTTGTAGGCTCTATAGCATGGACTTAGATTACTAGCAGAAGAAATGGCACAAAAGGTGATAGTTGTTGGTGACTCACTCATATTTATCCAACAAATCCGAAAATATTATCGTAAAGGGAAAGGAGGACTATGATGATTGAGACTATGATGATTCTAGGATTTTTTTGAAGAATTTACAGTTTTACAGTACTAAATTTGGTTCTCTTATGGACTTCTAAACTATGGGAAATTGTTAAAGCTTTCTTTCTCGATTTTCATGTTGTTATTTTCCAAAGTTTTTGGATGATGTAACTGGAGCTGACTATGTCCTTCAAAATTTTATAAAATATAAAATCCATAGTCATTGCATTTAAAAAAAATCACCACACATAAAATTGTATCCCCTACCATAAATTATCGCTAAATTGAAGAAAATCAAACTGAAATGTAAATTTAAAATTTTGGGGTCATTTTAATATAGGAAACTCATTTTATGTTGGTTGTAACATCCTTTTTGTACTCAAATTTTAGTTGGAAAGCTTGCATGCTTTACCCAAATCACTTATAGTTTTCCCTAATTGCTTTCTAGGTTACGATTGAGTGTTTCCTAGGTTGAACTAGGTGATAACTACTTCTTGTTTATCATTTTTCCTTATTGTCCACATGAATCAACTATTGGAAATTAATATATTGTAGGTTCCATTAGAACTTTTGTCTCTTTTTTTATAGCATTGCCAAATTTTTTTATTTGCCTAGTTAGTTTTAACCCTAGTTGAATTTAGACAAATTTTCCTAAACATCTTCTACGATTATAAGAGCCATTACCCCTTGTTTTCTCTCTTTTTCATAATGGTCAGAAAATCAATGTGCTTTTAACTCTCTTTTCTTTAAACACTCAGTTAGTTCTATAATATCAAATATTAAGTAAACACACTAGAGACTTAATTGCTAAATATCTTACTTGCAATCCATAACAATTAACCAATATCAAAGATAACCCTTTTAATTATAAAAAAGGCATACATTTTAAATAAAATTAATTAAATAAATATAATAAAAACTCAAACATTATAATATTAATTATTTTCCAAATATTGAAACTATCTTATTTTAAGACAAATTTAAACAAGACAAAAAATGGTAAAATAATTTTAATAATTATCCACTTTCAATATATTTGTTTTCCAAATATTTTATAGATTCCATTCACATTCAAGATATCAATGAACCATGGATATCAATGTGAATATACTTTCATACCATAAATAGTTAAAATGGACAATGCTTTTAATTATCACACATTACTCCACTTTGATTTTAGAGACAAAATTATAGTTTTATATGTAACCAAATATTTTCTAAGTTAATTTTTTAATTAAAAAGTGTAATTTTATAACAAGAAAAAAAAACCCATAAACTGATTAAACCCTAAGTCGACCTAACCCTTAATCAAGCCTAACCATAAGAATCAATAGTATTTCTCCACATCAAGATGACAACATAGATTAAATATCTCCCAAAAGAATATAAACATTTACAATACAAATACAATACAATTTACAATACAAATATATATAATCAAAAATAAAATATACATATAAACATTTACAAAAAAAATCTATAATACAGAGACATATAATTAATAAATTACTAATGGATGACATTCATGCCTGCCTTCAGCGTGGCCATAGTCTCTACAATGCCTTTTAGCTATTGTTATGATAAGTATCCTTATCTTCACGCCTTTGCATCTTTTTATAAAGGAGATAACATTTTTTATCCTTCAAAGTCGCCAATGTCGATCCCACATCTCCTTGGCCTCCTTGATGAACTTGATGTGACATTTTTCTTCACCAAACTTTTAATGATGGTTTTCTTCAAAAAATAAATTCAAAATAAGCCTACAACCCTTGAAAATCGTAGCAAGTATAAAAACTACGTTGAAATTATATGATATTCAGGGGAAAAATAAATTAATGGTGGAATTCATTATTATCCAACCAACCTAGCATAAGTTGAATATTCGACTCCATGAGACTAATGTTCGATATTCGACACTAGTTGAGATTTCAAAAAAGAACAATAAAACACATTTAACATCTGACTTTTTTTCCTATTTTATACGTGTTGTCAAATTTCGTTGTCGTATTTTCCATCCATATGTAATAGTGGAAGTGTTTTAAATATTAAGTACATTTAATTGAAATTTATGTATACTCTGTGATTATTTTAAACTAATGATAATATCTTTTTGCAGGAAACAATGCATTCTATAGGTGCATGAATGACCTAATCTTGGAACTCTTTGGGCCCACCATTCGCATAAGGTGGAATTCCCAAAGTTCCAAGTTGAAGGATGAACTTATGAACAAGATGTTTGGCCTGTTTAGTGAGGGTACCTTCAATAAAATTGGAGTTACCTCGAAAGCAGGCTTGCATTTAAAATATCTATGAGACCATTGCAAGGTTCATTTGCAAAAGAACCCCAAGTATTACTACCCTCCAACGATTCCAAAGAGGGAGTGGAAAGCCTTCATGGAAGATGCAAAGGAGAAAGCACTTTGAATAATATAACTATGATGCTTTATCATCATTGTGACATCTAATTAAGTTTATTTTCAGTCTAAGCTCCTAGATGCATTCAAAGCCATGAAGGATAGAATAGATAAACATGAGCAACACCATCTTGGCCCAAGTGTTTACTCAAAACCAACCCCAAAAATTGTAAGTATAAAAAAAAAATTGCATCCAAATTAGAAATTATTAATAATTTTAATTTAATATCACATAAAAAGAAAAATTTATGTTCTCATGAAAAATTGCAGGGGTCACAATTGAAGGAGGCTTCCATGGAGGAATACCTCAAGCTTGCCTACAAGCACGACTATCAAGCCATGGTTGAAAGTAGCACAAGGTCTACACAACCCTTTGGCACCCAACTTGACACTCAGGTAAATAAAAGAAGCGAAGATAATTTATAAATCATTACTTGTACAATGTAAATTGGTTATTATTTTTGGCCATAAAGTAATGTGCTTGATTGTATAGATAAGGTAATAAATTAAGATACAAATGTCCTAAGTAATAATGGAACACATGAGCCTAGTGATGGTGGAGTGCCACTTGAAACTGATGTTCAACTCGGTACTGGAGGAATTTCATGTGTTATAAAAAAATTGTAGTATGGATTACAATTAAGAATATTTAAAATAAATTGGTATATTAATTATATAATTTCTTGTTTCTACTCTAGATAATGTAGAGGATGAGGCTAGATAAGTGGAGAAACATATGACCACATCTGAATGTACTTTTCTTCCCTCCAGTACTGATGTAGGTAAAGTACTACTCTTTTTATTAATAAAACACTTGTAATAATAATAAGTATAAATATGAATTTAACATTTATTTCTTATTGCAGTCACATGCTCCACTCCCCTTGCAGCAACATAGACCTACGACCAGGTTGGGAGAAAGACATACAAAGCTGATAACAGTTGAAGGGGAAGAATACATCCTTGCTAAATTCCTAAAAATAGAAAGAGATTGAATAATACATGACTATACTTGTAATAGAATTAGAATGACCTTATTTCATATCATGTAAACATTTGTTTTATGATAAAATTTATTGAGATGAAATATTTTGTGGATCTACTAATGAATGAAAGAATGTTTTCTATATGTTTCTTTATGTATCTTAATGTCTTTATTTCAACTATTTCCTAGTAGATAGATTGGGTACTGGGGAATTCAGAGTGATGTGGTGGTGTGGGGCGGGGTGGGTAGGGGCCATTAGAGTTTCCACCTTCACATGGTTGGCCCTATTCAAATAATAAGAAATTAGGATTTGGATAATATTGGAGCAAAAAACCCTCGATCCAACAGAAAAATAACAAAGTCAATGTTTACTTCGTTGTTGCTTCGCCGAGTGGAGGGAGGCTTAATCCAATATTAAAGTACTCCAATCACTTACTCCCCAAAATTAAAGGAGCTCGTTTAATTGGCCTCATGAATATGTGTGGGAAAACTAGTATCATTTCGGATGTTGAAGTGGAACAACTATCGAAAGAAAATAGCTCAAAATGGTAACATTACATTTAGCATTCAAATTTTCGATATTGTTATTATGCATTTGTTTTATTACCAAATATTGAAAATATGTCCATTTATTCACTTTGTCATTGCACTTGCTTGACTCGTTCCCTTATTTCATATACTCTATTACATAGCTAAGATTTACATATGAAAAAATTGTGACTAAACAAGTATAAAAAAGAAATTTATATCCCCCTCAATGGATTCTTCTAAATTTAACATCCCTACATCAACTTGATTTCCATCCTTTTATAGTCCATCTACTTTAGTATTTAAATCTCTAAACATTTGTAAACTAAATCACCCTCATTATTCATGATCTTTGTAATAACCAGACTCTATAGCTTTAAAATTTCATCATTTTTGTAGCTTTAAATTTCTATTTAAATTCACTAAAAGATTTATTAAGTTAGAAAACAAATGTGTGGCTGGAAGTTATAGCATGCATATACTTTGCATGTAATTTTTGAAACAACTAGATGATTCTCAAGTTGAAAATTGATATTGGTGTTTAGTTGTTTTCAATAATAAAATAAATAAACCAAGATGTGGGTTAAGTGAATTTCGATTTGGATTAAGGTGTAAATATAAATAAAGTTTCTATAGCCCTCCCAATAAATTAAGCTATTTTTCTTGGATAATTTTCTCTCTCTTTTTGTCTCTTATTATATGTTGTTATGTGGGTGAATATTTATCTCAAGTATATTTCTTCACTTTAGATCTAGGGTTTATACTGTTGATGATATTGAGTTCTCAATATTTTCTATCAAATCAGTGGTCCAAGATCGCTATTCTCTTTCTATATCCTTTGTCTATAGTTCCCAACATAGAAGGATTTGCAACAATGAGAAGAAACATAGATTTGGTTTCTTGGCCAACGCCCTACCTATGCTATAGGGAAGACCTTCAAATTCATTATCGGGTTATTAAGGGAATACTCCCACCCCCACACAATAGTTTCAAGTTCTTGCATTATGTATAGGGTTACCTTAAGGCTTCCCTCGTACCCCACATGAAATAAAACCTATCCATGGCTCACATCTTAGAATATAAATCAGAGATGGTCCAATATGTAGTCAATTAGATACACTAGGGAACGCACTAGCCTTTTCAAGTTGAAAAAAACAATTCTTTTTTAAGATATGATGGAGTAATGTAGGGAAATAGACTAGATTCCTAGATCTAGAGTATGAGAGTCAATTTTAAAAACTTCCTTGATATATTGGAACTTCAACATCTCGTGATTATAGAACTACATTTGGTTCATATCTCTCAAGCATGGTGGATTTTTAAGATAACCAATCCATCCACAAGCCCCATCAATACATGGGATTCACTATGTGCAACCTTCAAAAATAATTTCTATCCACCGTGATATAGACAATGTCCATGTGTTAACGACTAAAGAAGCACTAAAATTGAGGAAAAATAATTTAGCAGTACATATCCATATTAAAGAAAATTAGGATTCATCTTCATATCAAAGAATAAGAAAATGTACTCTTCTTAAAATTCAAATATCGATTGTTACTAGTTTTTTCATCATGAACTATTTTTATTTGAAAACTTGAGTATGGATCAAGCCTTGCAACATGATTTGTCTATTAAAATAAAATCTCTTCTTGGAACCTTCTAACCCTAAACCTAATCCTCTTACCTTAAATTACATCTGTCAAACCTTCACTCACTCCCATGGTGTCCATATCATAAATTGCACAAACTTTTCAATCAACTATTAAAGCTACTATTCCCCTCCCATACCATAAAATAAACGTAGTCCTACCCTCATTCTCATTCCCCAATATTTTCCACATCTGTAACTCAAAATTATCAAATCAAACAAGAAATAACCACTCGTATGATGGATAATGGCAGCCAATGCAATCTATTTTTTGCAAACCTTGTTTAGCATCTCTAGATTCCCATCCATCCACATCCCTCACCCTATCACATCACTTGGGTTTATTCCATCAATTCTCAAATTTTTGTATATAAAAACTATCTAATTACATTTTATATTAGATCTTATCATGATACTATTGATTGTGATATTTCCCCTCTCGATTGTTGTGACCTCGTGTTGGGAATACCCTACCAACAATAATGTCAGGTTGTGTATGGTGCCCACCATCACACATATCATTTATTCAAATATTAAAACAATTATAATGTATTTTCCCCTCCTATAGCCCCTCCTCCTCTAATACCTTGCCAAAAATAAATTCACTATGTTACTTCCCATAAGGACATTTCTCTTTACTATGTTTTCCTAGCCAAGTCTCATAATACCCTATAATCAACTTCACCGACAATGTAACCATTTATAGATAATTTCATAAAAATTGTGAAGGCCCAATAGGACTACCACTAGCAAGATATATACAGCACTCTATTGAATCAATTCTCTAGTCTCTCCTCCCAAATGTCCTAGCTTATTACGTCACCTCTTGTATTGAGGTTGTTGAAGTGCAAAGCTATCTAAAAAATCTCCTGAAATCAGGACATATCCAACCCAATAATCCCCCCCGTAGACACCTAACCTTCATTATTCCAAATAAATAATAGTAGGAATGGTGTATCATCATAGACTATAGAGCCCTCAATAAAATTGTTGTAAGAAAATGATATCCTCTTCCTTGGATTGATGATCTACTAGAACACCTTCAGGAACTTAAATATTTCACCATATTGGACCTCCTAGTAAGCTATCATCAACTCCATATGCTAGCATGGGACAACTAGAATATAAAATTAAAGACTTTTGAGTTGTATAAATGGCTAGGGGTGCCATTTTGGGTCACTAATGCCCCAGCCACCTTCATGAGATTTATTGATGAAATGTTTTTCCACACTTGGGGTCTTTGATTATTACATCTTTAGATGAAATTTTAGTTTTTAGAAATACATAGGATGAATAGATGCCTCATGTTGACACTAGATTTGGCCTTTTGGGGATGCATCATATTCAAGTCAAGAAAAAAAAATCATTTTTTGGAGAGACAATAATAACCTATTTGGGTTTTGTGGTATCTTAGGAAGACATTTGCCTAGATCCATCAAATATTTAGGCCATTTTCAACTCACCACTCCATCATCCACAACCACACTTCAAAAATTCATGTAGGGAAGTATCAATTAAAAAAAAAAATTTCCCACACTTTTCATATGTCACTTGTCACTTGTACTAGCTATCTCACAAGAAATTATATACGTGGTCCAAAATAATAGAAGACTATTTCATGAAACTTAGGGAAGAATTGTGCTCAGATATATTATGATGCCTTCCAGACCTACACTTATCTTTTGAATTGAATAATATATGTCTCAATATGATATAGGCATTACACTTAAACAAAGAGGTCATGCCATAGCATATCATTTTGAGCACTACTAGAAGCCAAGATGAATTATAACACTTATGACTTGAAGATTTCTAGACACTGGTATAAGTTTTAAAATAATGGTGTCATTACATATTCGCGAGAGACCATTATAGACATAGATCATCACCCACTTATTTTTTAAATTCCCAATAAATGTATTAGGAGTAGTGGCATTTCAAATGGACATCCTACACATAGTAGTTTTTCTTTTTCATCAAATATAATTATCCTCAAACCACATGGTAGGCATGCTCAACTACACAACCCCCCCCACCATTTAGGTATGTAATCTTCTACATGTGCCCTGTGTAGCATATGAATATTGGAAGCACCCGTATCAAATAGATTCGGTGTTTGCAAAAGTGTGGCAAGATCTTCATCATGCTATAGAAATCAACCAAACTTATTTCCTTGTATTTTCCATCCAAGAAGACTCATTGTAAAAACTCATCAACTTTGTGTACTTGATGTAACTGATTTTATTCACTTAGTTAAAAAAAATTGTCAACCACATATGGTATATATTGTGGAGTGCACAAAACACTATAACATTTGTAGCACTACTTCTATTGTCCAACCGTCACCACCTTTATTTGCTAGTGCGCTCTTTGCAGTGAAATAAAGCATATCGATTTCAAACAAATATTGTACTAACCATTTCCTATTCCATCAAGACTATGGGAATAAATATATATGGAATTTATAGTGTCTTTCCCCTCACTCTACATATGCATTATTGCATCTTTTTAGTAATGTGTAATTTTTGAAAAATGGCTATATTTAACCCTCGCACCAAAACCATTTCATCACACCATGTAGAATAATTTGTGTTTAGATATGCATGGTCTCACTTTAGGCTACCAATCAACATCATTTATGATAGAGACTCTTACTTCATCAACACTTTCTAGAAAAATCTTTGGTAATTGGTTGTCACTTGATTTTTTCCACATCTTTCTACCCTTAAACAAATGTTCGTTGTCACTTGATTTTTTCTATATATTTCTACCCTCAAACTTAAGTGGCCAGACAAAATTTTTAAATCGTAGTCTAGTGCATACCCTCTATATGTGCTACAACAAACACAAACAATGAGACACATATATGCATTTCATTCAACATGGTTCTAACAGAGTGGTCAACCACTCCATGAGATATTACCCTTTTAAAACTTGTTTTGGATACCAATTTTTGGCCCCCTATTAGCTCTTAGTAAGCATCCTTAAACCAATTTCTACACACCAACTACAATCTAATAATAGTGTATATACCTTTTTCTAGAAGATATCCCAAATTTATTCCTAAGTTGCAATAGCTCTAGCAACATCACAAACACAATAGAAGACATTTCGGGATCATCATCAAAGCAAAGTCAATTACCAAGTTGACAACAAGGTTTCGTTATATTTGGTTAAGAAATGCTTCAAAGGTCAAAAACATCATAAAATGAATCCCATCCCATGTGGACCATACAAAATTGTAGGAAATATTAATGATAATGCATATGAAATAGAGTTACTCTCTTAGCTTAAGATCATAACTGTATCATCAACATTAACAATCTAAAGTTATATTATCACTCTCTACTTGATAAGGAAATGCATATTTCTCACCCCATGGGAGATATTGTAGATTTCCAAATTCCATTACTAAATACATGTTTCTAAACACCTATACTCGCTCCATTCATCAGAAAAAATGTATTTCTTAACTTGTGGGATACCAAGGTAAATTTCCAACTCAAGCTAAATGACTATCCAAGAAAATGCTTGAAATTGATTTCCCATAGTCCCTAGAGAAAGTGAGGACACTTTTAATTAAATATGGAGGAATTTATGTGAATAAGGAGATAAATTTCAAGGAAGATGCATTTCCTCAAGAAGAGACTAATAAATACTCAGAACTACCTTTCTCATGAATCGCATAGCTAGGGTTTTATTATTTTTTAAAATATTAGTTTCACTTTCTAGCCCTAGGCTAAATGAAGGAACAATTTAGTAATTATTAATTATTCCATAAATTGAAGTGTGGGTTTTCTCCAACTCTTTAGGATGAGTAAAGGAGTGGTCGGTTTCATTTTATTGTTTCTTTATTAAACATGGAATAAGTGCAGTTTAAGATGGTACCATCTGTAAAACTATGAATACTCTTTATCCATCCTAATAAATCAAGCTATTATGCTTCAAGACTTTTCCCTCTCCTTTTATCTCTTATTATCTAGTCTTGTCTGGGTAAATATTTATTTTAGGTATATATTTTCACTTCATATCTATGGTTTATATTGTTAATGAGACCAAATTCTCATAAAAATAACTATACTTTATAGTTTTATGATTTCATCATCTTGACCATTCGACTTATAGGTTGCTTCATTGGCCACATGAGTTGCGATTAAATTATACAAATGCTTATAGAATCATCGGATATTCAACTTTCATTATTCATCGTTGAATATATGATGATCATTATAATAAATTATCATCGAATATCCGATTACTGACCGCCAAAAAAAAAAATTCAGAGTCATTACGTCCTCGTTGCACAAGATATTATGACGTCGAATATATGACTACAAGTCATCGGAAAATTCTCTATGATTAGATGAAAAATCTCATCAGATATATCATGCAAAATGATGAGGTTGATATCATATATCTAACCAAGTCATTAAAAAATTCTCAATGATTAGATGCAACATCTCATCAGATATCTAATGCAAAATGACGAGGTTGACGTCATATATAAAACCTTAAGTCGTCGAAAAATGATCAATGATTAGATTCATTCTTGGCCATCGTGGGTGTTGGATATCCAATTTAAATCCCATAGAATATCCTATGAGTAGTAAAATGTCAAAAATCTGATGCAATTTCACCGACGAAAATTATGCACTCGAAGGCATTGGATAACTTAAGACAATGAGTTGAATATTCTACGAATGTATGTCAAATTTTCGCCCCATTTTTACTAGTGTAAAACAATAATCCATGACCAAAACTTACTGTTGTATCTATGGGGAGAAGCATCCATAATAGTGGTATATGTTTAGAACAGAAGTCCAGAATGAAAATATTCTGATGCAATTTCACCTACGAAAATTATGCACTTGAAGGCGTTGGATAACTTAAGACAATGAGTTGAATAGTCTATGAATGTATGTCAAATTTTCGCCCCATTTGTACTAGTGTAAAGCAAGAATCCATGACTAGAACTTACTGTTGTATCTATGGGGAGAAACATCCATAATAGTGGTATATGTTCAGAACAGAAGTCCAGAATGAAAAGAGAACAGATCTAGAGCCTTTAGGAAAAAAGGGAACCTTTATTGGATACAATGAGACTTCAAAGGCTTATATAATATACATATCCAAACAAGAGAAATATTGAGATTAATAGAGATTTCACCTTTGATGAAGAATCAACTTTCAGGAAATCTAGAGAGTCTCACATTGACGAGGACAAAGTGGAGCAAGAGGCTCCCAAGGATACAATGATTTTCGACTCTATTCCAAAATAACATATCCCAGAAGATCAAGATGAGACAATAGTGCCAAAGATAATGATAATTCCTTACAAATAGGTTAAAACCATCAATAAGAGACCAATATGGCTCGGGAACATGTTTCGGGAAGCAGAAAAACATGTATCTCCTAAAGGCTCCTTCAAAGAGAGAAAGATGCTACACAAGTTTTCCATCTATGTGGTGCTAATGAGTAAGATCATTGATTCAAAACCTTCCACTTATGAGGAAGCGCCAATAACAAATGTGGAAGGATGCTATTATGGAAGAGTATCAACCCATCATGAAAAATGATGTGTGGGAAAGAATTATCCTAGAAAGAGGGAAAATATTATGGTGAAACAGTTTCCCCAGTAGCTAGGCACACTTATATTAGATCTATCATCTCTATTGCTTTTGTTATGGGTTGGAAATTAAACCAAATGGACATAAAGACTTGCTTCGTGATTGGTGTATTTGAAGAAGAAGCATGCATTGAGTAACCACAAGGTTTTGTGATCCATGGGAAGGATTCCCATGTTTTTAAATTGAAGAAAGGTTTGTATGGGCTTAAGCAAGCTCGCAGGGCATGGTATACCAAAATAAACAATTATTTGATGAGCTGGGGGTTTACTGAGTAATGTAGATCCCAACCTTTAATACAAGGTTGAAGATGGTTTCCCCTTGATATTGGTACTATATCTAGATGACTTGCTTCTTACAATGGATGAGAATCTCATAGATGGGTGGAAGAGGGAGCTCACTTCAGATTGTAAAATGAATTATTTGGGTTTAATGCATCATTTTTGGGGATTAGTTGTGTGGCAGAGACCAGATGAGATCTTCCTTAGCCAAGGGAAGTATATAGTTGAGATGCTGCAGAGATTCAGAATGGTGGACTACAAGTCCATGGCCACACCTATAGTTATGAATTTCAAGTTCTTGAGTGATTATTCTTTAGATTTGGTTGATCCCAATATATTGTAGCTGTTGGGAGGGAAATTTTATAGGTATTGTGGAATATAAAAGGGGGTATTCGGTAAGATAGAGGTTATTTTAATAGAAAAAGTATACCTATGGGGTGGTTCAACAAAAGGAATTTGGAAGGTTTATATCAATATCTAGTGAGATTAGTTGTATTCCTTAATATCCCATGAACATAAGTGTTATGACGCAAGTTGACTGAGTGGATACCCTATGATGGAAAACGTGTCATACATATTTTCACTTAAAAAAAAATAGCACATCTGTATACCATAAAAAATTGGAATTCATTAATCATAGTTGTTGTGGGATGAAATAATTAATGACATAATATCATTGGGTCTATCAAGAACCCCATGCAACATTAATTAGGGCAGGAATTTGGGAGCATAATCCTCCTCCTAGATAGTTTGGCTATGCAATACACATCATGCTTAGTGAATTTGTACAACATGGCTGGCTAAGCCTTAAATGCCCATGGAACTTAATCCTAACAATGGCTTAATTGTATCATAAAATCATTGTTTTTCTCAATGTACATGGTCTCCTTATAAAAATTGAGTCTAACATCCATCAAGAGGGAACATGTGATGTGGATTGAAGCCACTCAAGAAAATTTCTATACTGAAATGTGAATAAAATATATAATTTCTTCTATATTACGCCAAACACGAGATCATATATGTTTTACTTCAAAAAAACTAACTAAAAATAATGGAGAGAAATTCACAACAAGCTCCTAAGTAGTAGCAACTAAATATAATAATAGATTTAGTTGGAGACAAAATATCAACTAGCTAGGAGAATAGGAAACAAAGTGTCGTCCTATAACTATTTTTTCATTCATTGATGTTCGCGCAAAAAAATAATATTAACATATTATGAATCCCTATCATTCCTCTTAATAATAAAACCATCCTAGATCCATCTAAATCTAGATCTATCATGCATTGAGAGGGATGAAATCCTTTGAGATGCAAACCTTCTTTTTGGAGAGTAGAACTTAAGTAAAGGTTTGCACTTTAAGAGATTTGATCCCTCTCAGAACATGATAGATATTTAGTTAGATGTATCTAGGTTGGTTCCAATTAAGGTAGCAATGTCAACATTTCAGATTACCATTATTATGTATATGTTTGAGATGAACTTCATACTTTGAATTTACATGTTTATTACTATGTATATGTTTGAAGATTCAAAGTAATGATGTGTTAATACAATATTCATTGGACTTTGGTTGATATTGGTGAGTTCATAAATTTGAATATGGCCATTATACACAAAGCTTGTAGGCACTTTTTCTACATTAGGTCATTTGTAAAAAGCTTCACGTTGATCCTATGGCTTTAAATCATGTTTTGTTTTTTTGTGATTTTGTCGTTGTTAAAAAGATTATTGGTGTCTTTATATCAAAAAATTTTTGGACCTTTATTAAAAAGCTTCATCATGGCTTAGTTGATTTCCTTCAAGAATATTTTAAAAATATTCGTGGTGGCTTGGTGAAATAGTTTATTTCCTTCAAGAATATTTTGATGAAATTTTTTTGTTGATAGTTCATTTTTTAAAGTGAGGAAATAATGTATTTTTAATTTTTTTAATGAGTGGCCAAGTTTACAAATTTTCTAAACCACCTTCTTCTTCAAACTATTATAATAGATTTGAAGGGTTAGGAACTGTTACAAACAAGTTTTGAGAAATAAAACCACACATATTTATTGATAGCGTTGAAAGTTTGATAGATAATCAGTGCAAAGATTTCTTATGAAAATTATTTTCATGTTAATATTTCTTATGGAATCATTTTTGTAAAATAAATTAATCTAATTTTTTTTTTATCACATTTCCATTTTCTCTCTCTTAAGAATGGATCTTGAATAACATTTTCATGATTTTTTTTATTTTAATTTTTTATAGATGGTTTGTTTGGAATTTTTATAAATATATTTTTCCTCTCATAAATATTTTGAATATTTTTTTGTATGCAATATGTTTCAATCCTTTATATTTGTAAAGTTTGAGTCAAGGTTAAAAAAAATGATAAATAAAAAATCATGTTAAAATTTCAATTAAAAAGATAAATCATAAATCATAAAATATTAAAATGTTCATTTATGCAAATCATTTTTTTCTTAGTAAGACTATTTTATTCATCTTCTGTAATACCAAGAATTAATTTAATTTTATATTTCGTGCAAGAGTGTTGGTCATTTTATGTGAAAATTAAACTATAAATTGGAAATATGTAGTTTAGAGACATTTTTCTTATCATGATTCATTAATTCTTGTAGAATTTCATCTTGTAAAATACATTTGTAAAATATTAATTTATTTCCTAGATAGTTAGGTAGATCATGTATAGAACTGTAAATTTTCAAATTTATGTAAAAAATTGGCATGATATTTATAGAAATTGCACAATATTCGAAATTGAAATTACGAGTGTGCAATTACTTTAATTATTTAACAACCTCTTTCATTCATTCTTTGTAGTGTATATTCACTATATTTAAGCTAGGACAAAAATTGAAACATTAACTATAATTCTATTGTAATTGTCATTATTTAAATTGCAATGCTTAAATGAATTCAATGCCTTGAAAATCTCATTGGGCACTTGGATTTTATACAACTTAAATTTTCAATTCCAAAAAATATTTGTAGAATCCTCAAAGAAGACCAAAATGTAGGATGGTGAGACATTGAAATGTTTTAACGATAAGAATTTATTCTTTTCAATTTATCTCTCAAGCCATGAAAGGGATGAAATCTCATAATATGCAAACCTTTTCTCAAATTTTTGCACTCTAAAAAAGGATTGCAGCTCAAAGGATTTGATCCCACATGGTAATTACTAGTTATGAGATTAATATGGTTTTAGGTTGGCACATAAATAATCTTCCATGTGTTTGATGCCCACAAAATAATACAGGATCATACACACAACATTGTTAGCAATGCATTGTAATAAGTAAAATGCATTGTTATGTCTTAATTGTGTGTTTTATTCGTTGTCAAAGGTGCATCCAAGAAACATAAGTGCACCATCATAAAAAGACAAGTGCTTTCATGGTATTTTGGGGCATTGATTGCTTGAACACCTCATGAACTATGCATCCGACATTGCGTTGAAAATTGCTATGTGTTAGCAATTTGATGCAGCGTACTTGCACCATAGATGGTGTATCAATTGATCCCAAAGGAATTGGGTATTGTCAGTTTTCTAGTTCCATCTTTATTTGGTGTAATCAAGCTTTCTAGACACCCCATGTATTGTGCACATATAAGGGAAATATCTTCATGATGGATTGGTATGTATTTCAATGCACTATAACCGCACTATTAATGGGTTTCCTAGGAAATATTAATGCATTTTAATATTCATGTTACACGGGGCTTATTCAACAACACATTAATGTTATTAGGATTCATTTTCAGAGGTTTAGGGAATATCACACTAACACTAGCATTTTGACATGTGCATGTGTCCAAATAAATTCAATGAACCTCAGTTGTAGAAAATGCATTTCATTTTATTGGATTCACTACTAGTAATGCTTTCTTGTTGACATTGTTTCAAGTGGTATGTGAATGTGCTATGCTTGCACCAACAATTAGACATCTTAGAATCCATAAAGCAATAGAACATTCACATCATGTGGTTGTTTTAGCAATGCATTAAGGCTTCCTAGATTCATTATAAATAGTGCAAGGAATAGTGCATTGACAACACTCATTGAGATGCACACATGTTTAGTGAATTTAAGAGCACTTCATAGCTCTAGTTGATTTTCTTTTTTTTATTGGATGCACCACTAGTGGTTCATCCAATGCTACATTGCCAAAAATGCATGTGTGTTGCACCAATATTGTGCATTACCAAAAATTACAAGCATCATTTCAATGTGTCTATGCAAGTATTCAGAATGTTGCACAAAAATTGTATATATATACATGCTAGACATTATTAATATTTTTTGGGACAAAATTTACTAATTTTACACTAAAAGCCAAAATTTCCATATAAATGTAAACAAAGGCATAACTAGTGGTGCATCTAATGCTACATTGCCATAAATGCATGTGTGTTGCACCAATATTGTGCATTACCAAAAATTACAAGCATAATGTCAGTGTATCTATGCATGCATTCACAATGTTACACAAAAATTGTATATATATACATGCTTGGCATTATTAATAATTTTTTGGACAAAATTTACTAATTTTACACTAAAAGCCCAAAAATCCATATAAATGTAAACAAAGACATAACAAATAAAAGTACTTGATTTTTTCTCTATTGTCAATAAAGCATGGTTGTAAAAATGTAAAAATTCTTATAAAAAGATTTTTAAATAAAATTGAGAATTTCAACCCATCACAAATAGAAAATGGAAACCAAATTCAACAATGCATAATCATTAAATGTGAAAGTAGTGAGAAAATGGAAAAATGTTAAAGATTAGAAAGGAAAAAAATATTAATGAAAAGTAAATATAAAATATTGACCAAAGCATATTTTTAGTTTCAAAGTACCAATGGGTGCATCAATATACAATGTAGTAAACTAACATGATAATATGATTAGGGTGTATTGACTTTTTTCCACATGAGCTTGTATCCACTACTTCCATGATGAAAAAGAAATCCACTACTTCCATTAAAAAAAAAATGAAAAAAATACACCACAAAACCTTGTTTTCCTAATTAAAAAAATATAAATTATTATAAACCAAATTCACCATAATTAAAACAACATTTAAAAACATAAAATACAAAATCTCCCTTTGAAAAATCGTGATCGAAGTTACCACAACAGCATTACAATTGTTGATCTGTTATAAAAGACTATGAAGTTGAATCATTTATAAACACCGTAGCAACACTCCTTAAGTTATTGTAATGGAAAGACCTCATGTTCTCTTATTTAACTATGGGTATGCATTTTTATCTATTTTTTTTTCAAGAACAGAAAACAACTGCCAGCCTTTATAAAGTGCATGCATTTTTAGATTAACTTTGGTTCGATTCACCAGCTACAGGTTGTGCTTGTGCCACTGCACGGAAATATATGTTATGTATGGTTTTAAAATAATTTTTAATATAATATTTATATATTTTTTTAATTTTATTTTCATTATTTATATTCATATTAATTTTATATAGTGTTAAAATGCCTTTATAAAGTGCATGCATTTTTAGATTAACTTTGGTTCGATTCACCAGCTACAGGTTGTGCTTGTGCCACTGCACGGAAATATATGTACTGCCAGCCTTTATAAAGTGCATGCATTTTTAGATTAACTTTGGTTCGATTCACCAGCTACAGGTTGTGCTTGTGCCACTGCACGGAAATATATGTTATGTATGGTTTTAAAATAATTTTTAATATAATATTTATATATTTTTTTAATTTTATTTTCATTATTTATATTCATATTAATTTTATATAGTGTTAAAATGCCTTTATAAAGTGCATGCATTTTTAGATTAACTTTGGTTCGATTCACCAGCTACAGGTTGTGCTTGTGCCACTGCACGGAAATATATGTTATGTATGGTTTTAAAATATTTTTTAATATAATATTTATATATTTTTTTAATTTTATTTTCATTATTTATATTCATATTAATTTTATATAATGTTAAAATTTATTGGTGTTTTAATAAATAAAAAATAAAATATATTTATAGATATATATTTGAAATAGAAAATTTGTTTATTTGTAAATTGTTTCCTATGGCACATTTAATATGAGGAAATATGGATATTTTCTAAATATAATGCTTAATCTCTAACAAAATCACAATATTATCAGCTTGAGGCTGTATTGTATGGTTAAAAGTAAAGATTATTTATGTCTTTTTCAAGTAAAATTATGTACTAATCAAAGTTTGGATACAGTGAAATAGGTGGCCTTGATTTGTAACAATGTTGTGGAAAGACATAGAAATACTAATTGCATAAACCAAAAAAAGGTATTGCCTCCCAATTACAACAATCATGCAAAAGTTATTTCATACAATATGTGCAATAATACAAATATCATTCTTTGGAAAAGCCATAAATTTGTCATGGTCAACCATGTGCCATTTTTCCACAAGCATGCTTTTGCATTAAATAGAATGTACAAAATTGAAACATAATTTTCTTTTCTAAAGACATAAAATGTGAACAAAATTGAAAGAGGATAAAATTTTTTCATGTACATACACAAATAATATATATAACTATTAGAAAATAGTATAATTTTTATTAGCTTCAGTTTAATTTAAGGAGTAAACATGCTTTTGCATCAAATAGCATGCATGAAATTGGCAGGGAAAAACAAATTTGGCCATAAAAAGTATGCACAAAATCCAAGGAGGATAAATTTTTGTGCATGTACATAAAGAACTTATATAACTTAAGAAAGTTAAGATTATTAGAAATTATATAGTAATTATTAGATTCAATATAATTTAAGTAGTAAACTAAAATGGTATGGTTAAAAAGTACACTAGCTTTTGGTGAGTATTAATACTTTTTTTTTTTAATAAAAAATTCACATCTTATTATTTAAAGTTTTGTCAACAATTCAATCAATATTGTTTAACATGATTTACAAAATGAATTTATATGTTAAAATTTATACCTACAAATTTAAATTGTCCAAATTTATATAATAATAATATTTTTGTAGTTGCATAAAGAATGTAATTATTTTTCTTGATAATATACTTTCCCCACAAGAATATTGACAACATGGATAGATGGTAATTTAAATCAAAAGAAAAGTTGCAATCCAATGTGTTGTAAATACATTTCATTTTCTTGATAACAATAATCACAATTACATTATACATACTAATTGATATTTATTATATAACTGGCTATAAAATGACATTGTCATTGTCATAATAATGACAAACTAAAACATTTTACTATTACAATTTTCACAAACTAATATGTAGAAGAACTTTGGTCATTTGATGTAGATGCATCGTTCTTTGTTGCATTTGTTTTGTTAAGCAAACTGGATATGCTTCGCCTTAATCTCCTAGAAGCATTTGTATTTTCCACCAAATCCTCTCTTAAATTTTGGCAACACCAATACTACATCTCTCATAGTTGGTTCTTCATTAGGTGAATCTTTTGAACAAATCAAACCAATTCACAATAAAGAAAGTATGCATTTGTATACATTGTTTTCTTCAAATTCATCTCCATCTACCTCACTAAAGAGACCATTTTCAATTACATCCTTTACACTATTTGGGAATGACAAGTTTACCCACGTGTGCAAATTTAGGTCCCCAACAAACATGTCACTAGTTGGTTGTTTTCTAGTAAGCATTTCTAATAGTAAAATCCCATAGCTGTAAACATCTCCTTAGTACAAAATGGCTCACCCAATCCATACTCCGCGTTCAAAGCAACATTTGTCAAAATTTACTCTACTTATAATCCATACAAAATTGTTTATGAGAAATGCATAATAAAAGTAATGTTTTAAAAATTCATACTTGGGGCAATGTAGCCTACAGATCCTTTCAAAGCAATTGTTGAAGTGAGTGAATCAATAGAAGTTGCACCAATTAATCTTGCAATACCAAAATTAGTGACATGGCCTAACATTTCTTCATCCAACAACACATTGTTGGGTTTTATATCACAATGCACCACTTGCATAGATGAATTGTGATGTAGATATTCCATGGCATGAGCCACATCTATGGCAATGTCTAATCGTGTTTTCAACCCCAATTCACATACATCCTCATCACTATTCTCATATTCATTAGAGTATTGATGCTTCTCTAAGCTTCCATTAGACATAAATTTGAACAATAAACCTTTGAATTGGAGGTTGGAACATGAAGTTATGATTCTCACTAGATTTTGATGTTGAACCTTTTGCAAGATAGTACACTCTGCCTTAGTAAGAATCCCTACAAGAATAAAAGAGTGTATATACATTTTTATAGAAGATATCGCAAATTTATTCCTAAGTTGCAATAGCTGTAGCAACATCACAAACACAATATAAGACATTTCAAAATCATCATCACAATAGAGTAAATTCCAAGTCGGTAACAAGGTTTGGTTATATTTTGTTACGAAATGCTTCAAAGGTTAAAAATGTCATAAAATGAATCCCATCCCATATGGACCATAAAACATTGTAGGAAATATTAATGATAATGCATATCAAATAGAGTTACCCTCTTAGCTTAACATCATAATTGTATTATCAACATTAACATTCTAAAGTTATATGATCCCTCTCTACTTGATGAGGAAATGAATATTTCTCACCCCACAGGAGATATTTTAGATTTCCAACTTCCCCTTACTAAATACATGTTTCTAAACACCTATACTCGCTCCACTAATAATAAAAAAAATGTACTTCTTAATTTGTGGGATACCAAGGGAAATTTCCAACTCAAGCTAAATTACTATCCAAAAAAACTCTTGAAACTGATTTCCCATGGTCCCTAAAGAAAGTGAGGACACTTTCAATTAAATATGGAGGAATTGATGTGAATAAGGAGATCAATTTCAAGGAAGATGCATTTACTTAAGAAGAAACTAATAAATACTCAGAACTACCTTTCTCATGAATGACGTAGTTAGGGTTTTATTATGTTTTAAAATATTAGTTTCATTTTCTAGCCCTAGGCTAAATGAAGGAGCATTTTAGTAATTATTAATTATTCCATAGAGTGAAGTGTGGGTTTTCTCCAACTCTTGAGGATGAGTGAAGAAGTGGTCGGTTTCATTTTATTTTTTCTTTATTAAACATGGACTAAGTGCATTTTTAGATGGTAACATATGTAAAACTATATAAATACTTTATATCACTCCTAATAAATCAATCTATTATGCTTCAAGTATTTTCCCTCTCCTTTTGTCTTTTATTATCTGCACTTTTATGGGTAAATATTTATTTTAGGTATATCTTTTCACTTTAGATCTAGGGTTTATATTGTTAATGAAACTAAGTTCTCATAAAAATAACCAGACTTTATAGCTTTATGATTTCATCATCTTGACCATTCGACTTATAGGTTGCTTCATTGGCCACATGAATGGGGATTAAATCATATATTTTTTAATGCTCATAAAATTATCGGATATTCAATTTTCATTAGTCACCGTTGAATACCTGATGATGATGATAAGAATCTATCATAGGATATCTGACTCCTGACCGACAAAAAAAATTGTCAGATTCATGAAATCCTCTTCGCACGAGCTATTATGACGTCAAAAAATGCTTGATGATTAGATGCAACATCCCGTCAGATATCTGGCACAAACTGATGAGGTTGATATCGAATATCTGACCACAAGTCATAAAAAAAATCTCAATGATTAGATGCAACATCTCATCAGATATATAATGCAAACCGACGAGGTTAACGTCGGATATATAATCGTAAGTTGTAGAAAAATTATTGATGATTAAATGCATTCTTGGCCATCACGGGTGTTGGATATCCAATGTAAATCCCATATAATATCCTATGAGTAGTGAAATGTAAAAAATCTGATGCAATTTCACCAACAAAAATTATGCACTCGAAGGTGTTGGATAAGTAAAGACAATGAGTTGAATATTTGACAAACATACGTTAGATCTTCGCCCCATTTGTACTAGTGTAAAGAAATGATCCATGACCAGAACTCACCATTGTGGGAGAAGCATCCATAATAGTGGTATGTGTTTATAACAATAGTCCAGAAGGAAAAGACAACAAAGCTAGAGCCTTCAGGAAAAAAGGGAACCTTCGTTGGATACAATGAGACTTCAAAGGCTTATATAATATACATATCCAAATAAGAGTCTAAAGATCAAGATTAATAGAGATTTCACCTTTGATGAAGAAGCAACTTTCAGGAAATCTAGAGAGTCTCACATTGACGAGGACAAAGAGGAGCAAGAGGCATTGTCAACTCTACTTCAAAAGAACATATCCCAGAAGATCAAGATGAGACAATAGTGCCAAAGATAACGGTAGTTCCATACAAATAGGTTACAACCATCAAATCAATATGGCTTTGGAAAATTTTGCGGGAAGAAAAAAAACACATAGCTCCCAGAGGTTGCTTCAAAGAGAGAAAGAGGACACACAAGTTTTCCATCTATGTGTTGCTAATGAGTAAGATCATTGATTCAAAACCTTCCACTTATGAGGAAACACCAATATCAATTGTGGAAGGATGCTATGATGGAAGAGTATCAATCCATCATGAAAAATGATGTGTGGGAAAAAATTCTCCTAGAATTCTCCTAGAAAGAGAGAAAATATTATGGTGAAACATTTTCCCCAGTAGCTAGGTGCAGTTCTATTAGATCTATCATATCTATTTCTTTTGTTATGGGTTGGAAATTAAACCAAATGGACGTAAAGACTTCCTTCATGATTGGTATAATTTAAAAAGAAGTGTACATAGAGTAGCCACAAGGTTTTGTGATCCATGGGAAGAAGTCCCATGTTTGTAATTTGAAGAAAGATTTGTATGGGCTTAAGCAAGCTCTCAGGGCATGGTATACCAGAATAGACAGTTAGTTGATGAGCTTGGGGTTTACTGAGTAATGTAGATCCCAACCTTTAATACAAGGTTGAAGATGGTTTCCCTTTGATAATGGTACTATATCTAGATGACTTGCTTCTTTAAATGGATGAGAAGCTCATAGATGGGTGGAAGAGGGAGCTCACTTCAGATTTTAAAATGAAGGATTTGGGTTTAATGCATCATTTTTGGGGATTATATGTGTGGCAGAGACCAGATGAGATCTTCCTTAGCCAAGGGAAGTATATAGTTGAGATGTTGCAAAGATTCAGAATGGTGGACTACAAGTTCATGGCCACACCTATAGTTATGAATTTGAAGTTCTTGAGTGATTATTCTTTAGATTTGGTTGATCCCAATATATTGTAGATGTTGGGAGGGCAGTTTTATAGGTATTGTGGAATATAAAATGGGGTATTCAGTAAGATAGGGGTTATTTTATTAGAAAAATTATACATATGGGGTGGTTCAACAAAAGGATTTTGGGAGGTTTATATCAATATCTAGTGAGATTATTTGTATTCCTTAACATCCCATGAACATGAGTGTTATGACGCAAGTTGACTGAGTGGATACCCTGTGATGGAAAACGTGTCATACATATTTTCACTTAAAAAAAATAACATATCTATATACCTAAAAAATTGGAATTCATTAATCATAGTTGTTGTGGGATGAAATAATTAATGACATAATATCATTGGGTATATCAAGAACCCCATGCAACATTAATGAAAATTAAATCAAATGGACATAAAAACTTCCTTCATGATTGGTGTAATTGAAGAAGAAGTGTACATAGAGTAGCCACAAGGTTTTGTGATCCATGGGAAGAAGTCCCATGTTTGTAATTTGAAGAAAGATTTGTATGGGCTTAAGCAAGCTCTCAGGACATGGTATACAAGAATAGACAGATAGTTGATGAGCTTGGGGTTTACTGAGTAATGTAGATCCCAACGTTTACTAAAACGTTGAATATGGTTTCCCCTTGATATTGGTACTATATCTAGATGACTTGTTTCTTACAAGGGATGAGAAGCTCATAGAAAAGTGTAAGAGGGAGCTCACTTCAGATTTTGAAATGAATGATTTGGGATCAATGCATCATTTATGGGGATTATAAGTGTGGCAGAGACCAGCTGATATATTCCGTAGCCAAGCGAAGTATATAGATGAGATGTTGCAGAGATTTAGGATGGTGGACTACAAGTCCATGGCCACACCCATAGTTATGAATTTCAAGTAGTTGAGTGATTCTTCTTTAGATTTGGTTGATCCCAATATATTGTAGGTGTTGGGAGGGCACTTTTATAGGTATTTTGGAGTATAAAAGGGGGTATTTGGTAACAAAGTGTTATTTTAGTAGAAAAATATACCTATGGGGTGGTTCAACAAAAGGATTTTGGGAGGTTTATATTAATATCTAGTGAGATTAGATGCATTCCTTAATATCCCATGAACATGAGTGTTATGACGCAAGTTGAATGAGTGGAGACCATGTGATGGAAAATGTGTCATATATATTTTCCCTTTAAAAATATAACACATATCTATCCCCTAAAAAATTGGAATTCATTAATAATAATTGTTGGGGGGTGACATAATTAGTCACATAATATCATTGGGTCTATCAAGAACCCCATGCAACATCAATTAGGGTAGGAATTTGGGAGCATAATCATCCCCCTAGATAGTTTGGTTATGTAATACACATCCTACTTAGTTAATTTTTACAACATGGCTAGCTAAGCCTTAAATGCGCATGGATCTTAATCCTAACAATGGATTAATTGTATCATAAAATCATTGTTTTTCTCAACGTACGTGGTCTCCTTAGATGTCAGTGTGCCTATGCATCATGTCAGTGTGTTTATGCATTATTACAAGCATCATGTCAGTGTGTCTATGCATGTATTCACAATGTTGCACAAAAAATGTTTATATATACATGCTTGGCATTGTTAATAATTTTTTGGACAAAATCTACTAATTTTACACTAAAAGCCCAAAAGTCCATATAAATGTAAACAAAGGCATACCAAATAAAATTACTTGATTTTCTCTATATTGTCAATGGGGCATGGTTGTGAAAATGTAAAAATTATTATAAATTGATTTTTAAATAAAATTGAAAATTTCAACCCATCACAAATGGAAAATAGAGACCAAATTCAACAATTCATAAGCACTAAATGTGAAGGTAATAGAACCATGAAAAAAATGTCAGATATTGGAAAGAAAAAAAATATTGATGGATGGTGAACATGAAATATTGACAAAAACATATTTTTTAATTTCAATGTACCAGTGCAGTAAACTAACATGCTAATATGTATTGAATTTTTTCCCCATAAACTCATATCCACTACTTCCATTAAAAAATATGAAAAATAAATCCACTACTATTAAAAAAAATGAAAAACAAGATACTCCACACAAATTTGTTTTCTTATTAATGATTAAAAAAACAAGCAATTGCACCAGATGTTGCAAAGGAAACGTCGTAAGACACAAAAGAGAAGAATATTGAAATATAAGAAATCATTGAATGATAAAAGTTAGTAAACAAAATGTCATTCAAGAAAATATTCAATGAAGAAGGCTCATTAGGTAAAAGGGATGACAATTTGGTTTTAAAATAGTAAATTCAAATTTTCCTAACTCTATTTTTGCATTTTACATTCACCGATATGTAACATTTATTCGAAAAAAATGCAGTCCAATCAATTCATTTGGTGAATCTTATCTCTTCATTCACTACAAATTTCTTTAAAAAAACATAAACTTAAAAAAATAAAAACAAACTCTTAAGAAAACTTGGATAAAAGTAATGCCATTTTAAGCAATGAATATCCAATTATAATTCATTAATTGTGGGTAAATGTTGGAAGATTTTCTTCCGAGTGCTCATCTTCAAGGGTATATTGTCAATGAATTCTCATTTACAAATAAGTACATTCAATAAATTTTACTATAATACAATACAATACAATACACTTATTCACTGAAATAGATTTATAGATAGCTCTATACCACTTTAGCAGATTGTATACATTGACCATTTTATTTACATTATGGGGGGAATATAACCAACATCCCATTTTCTCCATTACTATAGTAGCCAACGTGATTTCTTGCCATGAATTTACATTATTTTGTGATCACATTACAAAATATGCATTTGGGTTCTCGTCATTGAACAATTGAGGAGGACTACAATTTTGCATGACATATCTGGGAACACTGGAAGCGCCTCCATCGGCCTTATTTCCATCACCATCGCCATCACCCTTGTTTTCATGAATATTATCATTTTCCTTTTCTAATTTCTTCTGCGGTATAACTTGTGCGTGTTTACACGCCTTCTTGTGAATATGATCCACCAAGGCCTTTGGATCCACCCTCCCCCTTACTATACATTTTTTGTTCTGAAAATCTGCCTCTGTGCTCTCCACACCTGTAAATCATATATGTCGCCGCAATTTAAACCAATATCATTATTTGGAACAGGAAAAAGTGAATGAGTTACATGAACAGAAACTCATAGATGAACGAAATGCCATACCTTTCATTTTCAGGATAGTTTTTTTTAGATGTATAGAACAATGATTCACAATGCATTTGAACCTTCATCACAATGATCGCTACAGCTGACTGACAACAAACCATTTAAAGCTTTAATTTATGAGGACTGGTTGATCAGAAAGAAACCATTTAAAGTATTAATTTATGAGGATTGGTTGATTAGAATGTTTTAATAAAACACTAAACATGGTTTTCGATCTGTGTAGCAGTAGAAAACTAAAATTATGTCATCCATCCTTCTCAGCTGCTTAATCCTTTGTCGTAAGAAGATTGTAATCTTTAAAATGAAACAGTTGTTTTCCTCTATTTTCTTTTCAGATGAGCTCTTCTGATCTGCTTTCTTCTCGCCTCCAGTGTACACCACTTATGTTTTCTTTTTCCCTAATTTCTTCTCAACTAATTCACAAAGCTTTTGAGGATCCACCTTCCCCTTTACTGTGACATTATTGTTCTTCAAATCAACTATCACTATTTCCACATCTGCTCCAAATGCAAAATTTCAAGTATCTCAGACCATTTCTTCAAAAAAGAAAACAAAATCCACAAAGTTATGATTTTTTCGAAGAATCTAAAAAAGAAAAAAGAAATCACCTTCATATCCCTTTAAATCCCTTTCGGTCTTCATGGCACAAGCTTGACAGTGCATATACACCTTCAATATTACTATTTTGGAATCCTCATTCTTCTCATTCTCCCCATGAAAAAACCATAACCTTGCCCAATTGAATATGGCAATGTAAAATAAAAATCTTACCCAATTCAATCACATGAATTCCTGAGAATGGATGATTACCAAATTACATTAACAATACATACTCTCATATCCTCTCTCATCGTCTCTGTGGGTGTTAATATCCATACTAGACTTATGAGAGTGAGGCAGATGTACTATATTTGAAGGTGTGAGCGATTCAGGGATATTCCAAACTTGATATGAAGCAGCTCAACACTTTCAACAATTCAGGGATATTTAAAACTTTAAGGAAGAAATTCTGAAGCAAACACCTTGCATTCGTCCACTGATATTAAAATTGAACCATACCATTTACCCTAACCATTTGGCTTAAAATCAATAAAACTATATTTGGGAGCCTGACATGTATGTCGGTCCAGTGAGGGGAAGTGGTTGCGAGTGAAAGTAATGCGAATGTGGGATGCACATGTGGTGTAACTATAATATATATATATATATTGTTCAACCCTCTATCCTTCACCAAATCCTCTCTATTGAGAGTGGTTGAAATGGTGGAAAAACACTCCATCGTTATCCAACCCTCTTCTGCTACAGGAAGTTCACTTCTAGAGAAAAGTGTATATATATCAAAACGCCCAAAATCTGCCAAGCCTCTACCTAGATCCTACCGATTCAAAAGGATGTGATCACTTGTTGAGAACTAAACCTGCCATGGCTAAGAGGAGTGACCTTTGCAGGGTTAGCCCAAAGCCAAGGCCAAGAACAATAAAAATAAGAAAAACAACACTGAAAACCCTCACGTTGATTCGATTAAAGTTTAGAACAACCAAAACAAATACCTATTTGACGATGAGGACGACACCTCACCCTCGACAAGCGAAGAGGAAATGCACGACGTTGGATATGCTGATGATTCCTCTGACGCAAAACCGCTTAGAGAAAATTTCATTGAGGGGGACTTGCCTAGCGATGATGATTCAGATGAAAGCAAGTTCTTTTAAAGCAGTCTGTATTGGTTTTGAGAAGAAACTCAAAAGTTTTTGAAGAAGTTGAATGCTTGTCAATTTGTTTGAATGCACAGGCGACAACGACGACAAGGAGGAGCTTAACATAGAGGAAAAATCTCGTATTCCGGATGCTGAAAAAGAACGAGAGTGGAAGAAACGCGGTTCATTGAATGTAGTCTAGCAGATGCAAAACTTTGTATGGTGTTTTCATAACTGCATATCTGTATGGCGTTTTCATAGCTGCATTGTAAATGAAATATTTCAAACTACCTTTTCCTGTTCATCCAATGGCCGAATATGTTTTAATCGTCTAACATATAATCGAATGGTTTTAAATTATGGCACGAAGCATAGAAGAGAGTTGTTTTCAAATAGTAATGCTTTATGGCCTAATTATTATAAAACCAAATTCACCATAATTAAAACAACATTTAAAAACATAAAATACAAAATCTCCCTTTGAAAAATAGCGAACGAAGTTACCACAACATTATTTATAAGCATCGTAGAAACGTTCCTTGAGTTATTGTAATGCAAAGACCTCATGTTCTCTTATTTAACTATGGGTATGCATTTTTAGATTTTTTTTTTCAAGAAATGAAAGTGCATACCTTTTTAGAATAACTTTGGGTCAATTCACATGTTGCATGTTGTGCTTGTGCGATTGCAATGTAATATATATTATGTAGGGCTTTGAAATCATTTTTAATATAATATTTATATTTTTTTAAATTTTATTTTCATTATTCAGATCAATTTTAGTGAAATTTATATAATGTTAAAATTTATTAGTGTTTTAATAAATAAAAAACAAAATATATTTATAGGTATATATTTGGAATAGATTTTTTTTTTAACTATAATGGATATTTTCTAGATATAATGCTCAATCTAGAACAAAATCACAATACTATCAACTTGATGTTGCGTTGTATGGTTAAAAGTAAAGATTGTTTATGTCTTTTTCAAGTAAAATTGTGTTTCACAAACAACTTGTATTACTTTTATAGACCATCCAAAGGAGGTTTTAAGATTGTTTATGTCTTTTTTAAGTAAAATTATGTTTCACAAGAAACTTGTATTACTTTTATAGACAATCCAAAGGAGGTTTTCTATGTTGTATATGTATATATGTCTATCAAAGATCTAAAAACGATGTATTGTGGGTTTATACTAGATAATGGAGAGGAATCATGGCTTGTTCAAAATTCACACCAACACTACAACAAAGCATAGTGTATATAGTGTTGAACTTGTTTATCATATATAGAATTATATACTAATGAATCAAAGTTTGGATACAGTGAAATAGGTGGTGTTGATCTGTAACAATGTTGTGGAAATACATAAAAATGCTAATTACATATAGAGATAAATAGGTATTGTCTCCCAATTACAACAATCATGAAAAATTTATTTCATATAATATATGCAATATTATAAATATCATTCATTGGAAAATCCATAACTTTGTCATGGACAACCATGCACCATTTTCCCACAAGCATGCTTTTGCATCAAATAGAATGTACAAAATTGAAATGGATTTTTCTTTTCTAAGGACAAAAACTATGAACAAAGTTGGAGGATAAAAATTTTTCATGTACATACACAGAGAATATATATAACTATTAGAAAATAGTATAACATTTATTAACTTCAATTTAATTTGACTAAACCTGCTTTTGCATCAAATAGCATGTATGAAATTGGAATGGAAAAACAAATCAGCCACAAAAAGTATGCACAAAATTCAAGGAGGATAAATTTTTTTGTCTACATACATAGAGAACTTATATAACTTAAGAAATTTAAGATGATTTGAAATGATATAGTAATTATTAGCTTCAATATAATTTAAGTAGTAAACTAAAATGGTATGGCTAAAAAGTACACTAGCTTTTGGTGATTATCAATACATTTTTTTAATAAAAAAATTGCATCTTAATATTTAAAGTTTCGTCAACTATTTAATCAATATTGTTTAACATGATTTGCAAAATGAATTAATAGGTTAAAATTTATACCTACAAATTTTAAATGTCCAAATTTGTATGATAATCATTTTATTTGTAGTTGCATAAAGAATATAAATATTTTTTTGATAATTTACTTTTCCCACAAGAATATTAACAACTTGGGTGGGTGGCAATTTAAACCAAAAGGAGAGTTGCAATCCAATGTGTTGTAAATTGCTAACAATAATCACAATTACATTATACATACTAATTGATATTTCTTATACAACTAGACATAAAAATACCTTGTCACTGTGATAATAATGACAAACTAAAACATTTTGCTATTACAATTTTCACAAACTAATATGTAGAAGAACTTTGGTCATTTGATGTAGATGCATCATTCTTTGTTGCATTTGATTTGCTAAGAAAATTGGATATGCTTCGCCTTAATCTCCTAGAAGCATTTGTATTTGCCACCAAATCCTCTCTTAAATTCTCCAACATCAATACTACATCTCTCATAGTTGGTCGTTCATTAGGTGAATATTTTGAACAAATCAAACCAACTCGCAACAAGGAAAGTATGCATTTGTATACATTGTTTTCTTCAAATTCATCTCCATCTACCTCACTGAAAATACCATTGTCAATTACATCCTTTACACTATTTGGGAATGATAGGTTTACCCATGTGTGCAAGTTTAGGTCCCCAACAAACATGTCATTAGTTGGTTTTTTTCTAGTAAGCATTTCTAATAATAAAATCCCATAGCTGTAAACATCTCCTTTACTGGAAATTGGCTCACCCAATCCATATTCTGAATTCAAAGCAACATTTGTCAAATTTTACTCTACTAATCCACACAAAATTGTTTATGAGAAATGCATAATAAAAGTCATGTTTTAAAAATGTGTACCTGGGGCAATGTAGCCTACAGATCCTTTCAAAGAAATTGTTGAAGTGAGTGAATCAGTGGAAGTTGCACTGATTAATCTCGCAATACCAAAATCAGTGACATGGCCTGACATGTCTTCATCCAACAACACATTGTTGGGTTTTATATCACAGTGCACCACTTGCACAGATGAATCATGATGTAGATATTCCATGGCATGGGCCACATCTATGGCAATGTCTAATCGTGTTTTCAACCCCAATTCACATACATGCTCATAAGTATTCTCATCTTTATTAGAGTACAAATGCTTCTCTAAGCTTCCATTAGACATAAATTTGAACACTAAACCTTTGAATTGGAGGTTGGAACATGAAGTTATGATTCTCACTAGATTTCGATGCCGAACCTTTTGCAAGATAGTACACTCTGCTTTAAAACTTTTTTCAACCTGTTCATTTTGCAAATGGAGAACCTTCACAGCAACGATTGTGCCATCACACAAAAATCCTTTGTACACTGATCCAAAACTCCCTTTTCCTAGTAGGTTGGCCTCGGAAAATCCATTAGTTGCAATGTGAAGCTCTTGATATGAGATCCTTTGGTGCTCTATCTTTTGGAAAATAGCTTGTGAAAAACCACAATTATGCACACACTTATTCCTTCTGCAAAGGAATACCAAAAGTAGACAACATAATATAAAAACAATAGCTCCACTCACTGGAAATAATATTTTTTTTACAAATGCAGAATTATTTCTTGGTGTTGGACAGGTAGGTAACCCCAATTCTTGTGGTCCACAAAGGCCAGGATTTCCATCTAGGAACACATTACTTGTTTGGTTTGTAAAGAAACCACCTTTTGGGATTCTCCCTTTGAGATTGTTGAAAGACAGATTAAAAAATTGGAGCATTTTCAATTTCTTGAAAATCACTGGTATTGCACCTGATAAGGAGTTGGAAGAAAGATCTAGGTTCACAAGACTTTGTAAATTTCCAAGTGAATCTGGGATAGGACCTTGGAAGGCATTTCGAGATAAATTCAATGATTGTAATTCACTGCAACTTCCAAGTGTGGGTGGAATGACCCCTGTCAATTGATTGGCAGAAACATCTATAGCTAGAGCCATTGCAATTTTACCAATTCCCATGGGCGAGGAGCCTTCCAGTAAATTCCCTGATAGATTCAAATAGAACTGTAGATTATAAAGCTCTAGAATTTCTTGTGGTATGCTTCGAGAGAGCATATTGTGAGACAAATCAAGCAGTTCCAAATTTATACAATTTCCTAAGCTAGTAGGTATGCTCCCTGAGAATTGGTTGTGATGAAAGAAGAGTAGTCTGAGTTGTTTAAGGGGTGCAAGGGAATCAAGAATATGTCCAGAGAGCATGTTTGCACTAATGTCTAAAAATCCTAGGTGTTGTAATTTTTCAAAGTCATTAGTGATGTTTCCCTCTAATCTATTTTTTTTTAATATCAATATTTCTAATTTTTTGAAATTTTCTAATGATGGAATGCTACCATTTAAAATATTTTGGCCTAAATTTATAAATGTTAGACTACTAAGATTGTTGATTTGTGTAGGGATGTTTCCTTGTATTCTATTTTTATCTAATGTCAAGTAAGATAAATTAGCAGAAAGCCTCCCAATATCAAGAGGCAAGACGCCTGTAAATAAATTATTGCCCAATTCTAAATGTTGTAAATGAGAACAATTAATAAGAGCAACAATAAAAGGCATGTTTGTAGCACCACCGCTATCAAGTTGATTAGAATGCAAAAATAGATACCTAAGGAGGGATAATTTTTCCAATTCTATTGGCACTCTCCTGGTAAACATGTTAGTGTCTAAAGCGAGGCCGGTAAGTTTTGAAAAATTTCCAATAAAATTTGGTATATTCCCAGTCAAATGATTTCCCCATAAATTAAAATCCCTTAGGTTAAATAAATTTGATAAAGAAGTGGGAATGGGTCCAGATAATTCATTTTCAAAGAGATAAAGGCCTTGCAAATTAGGGAGTAAACCCAACTCATGTGGAATAATACCAGTCAATTTGTTGGCGGCCAGTGATAAATTATTCAAAGTAGAAATATTTGACAAAAGAGAGGGAATGGTCCCTGACAATGAATTTGACCGGAGGTTCAGATCAAGCAACGATGAAAGGTTTCCGAGGGAAGAGGGAATGTTACCTATGAGGTTGTTCTGTTCCAGGTCAAGTTCCCTCAAGTTAAATAAATTTGATAAAGAAGTGGGAATGGGTCCAGATAATTCATTTTGAGAAAGATAAAGCCATTGCAAATTAGTGAGTAAACACAACTGATGCGGAATAATACCATTGAATTCGTTGGTGGCCAGTGATAACTTAATCAAAGTAGAAATATTTGACAAAAGAGAGGGAATGGTTCCTGACAATGCATTTGAGAAGAGGTTCAGATAAAGCAATGATGAAAGGTTTCCCAGGGAAGAGGGAATGTTACCTATGAGGTTGTTGCGATCCAAGTAAAGCCCTTGGAGATGTGTGAGGGAACCCAACTGTCGAGGGATATATCCATTCAGATTGTTGTGGGATAACTCCAGTAAACTCAAATCTCTGCAACCGCTCAGTTGACATGGGATATTTCCTTCCAGTGAATTGTCCGCCAAGATGAACGTCCTCAAACGAAAGAGGCGTCCCAATTGAGTTGGGATATGGCCGTGCAGCACATTGTCTGAAAGATCGAGTGTTCGGAGAAAGGACAAATTGCCTAGAAAAGGAGAAATGGGGCCACCCAGACCCATGCCAGAGAGGTTGAGGCCGACCGCTCGCAGTGAATGGCGACGGCTGCAGGTAACACCAGTCCAGTTGCACAAGGGAACTGCGGGAGTCCAAGTGGCGATGGAGTTATTAGGATCACTGGTGATGAGTTGCTTGAAAGCCAACAGGGATTTCTGGTCATCGTGATGTGAATGGGCGCAGGCGGTAAAGGGAAAAATGAATAACAGAAAGGTGGTCATAGGGAAAGCAAGAGAGAAAGAGGCATGGTGGTTGAAATGTAAATGGAAATTGGAATGCAAAGAGAAGGGGGGAGGGGGGGAAGGGGAGTGCTGTGTTTAGCAAAATAGAGAGGAGATATGCAGAGTTGTGTGGATTCTCACCACTATTTACAAATGTAAAAATGCGAGTGTGAAGGTGTGAAGGCGTCGAATGTCAATATCTGAAAAACGAATTTGCACCACAAAGACAAAAATGATGTGAATAATTGGTCCTACTTACTCGCTTTGGGGTGGGATTTTGGGATGGGCTTGGAAATCCAGTGATAATATTTTGAAAAACAAATACCATTTTAATAAACGTCACTCTATAAAATATTTTTTATTATTATATTAAAGCAGGCAAGGTTATTAATTCCAAATTGAAGAGTCTCGAAAATATCGGCCGGCCAACCAACCACAAAATTCTTGGCCTGTTCTTAAAAAGTCACATGAATCAGCGAAAAAGCCAAAGAAAAATGGAATCATTTTAGATACATTGTCCATAACCAGTGAAATGGAATCATAAACAGCAAAATTATTTTAGATAATTTGAAAGAAAAATGGTGCGGACATGATCAACGCACCAATAAAAATACAATTTATGAATTCTTGGCCTGATCTTATCAGGTCACATGAATCAGCGAAAAAGCCAAAGAAAAATGGAATCATTTTAGATACATTGTTCATAACCAGTGAAATGGAATCATAACCAGCGAAATCATTTTAGATAATTTGAAAGAAAAGTGGTGCCGGCATGATCAACGCACCAATAAAAATACAATTTATGAACAATTTTTCGCTGCTTCATGTCACCGATGTTAATGTTTCGGGCCGTACAACATTATTTTGCTTTGTCACTTGCCAAGAAAATTCTTGGCGTGTTCTTATCAAGTGACATGGCAAAATGCGTTATTGCTGGAATCTTGGCATGGTCTTAACATGTGACAGAGAAAAATGCGTTATTGCTGGAAACATCAACATCGGTGACATGAAGCAGCGAAAAAGCCAAAGAAAAATGGAATCATTTTAGATACATTGTCCATAACCAGTGAAATGGAATCATAAACAGCGAAATTATTTTAGATAATTTGAAAGAAAAATGGTGAGGACATGATCAACGCACCAATAAAAATACAATTTATCACTACTACACAAAGGACATTTTAAGACATTTGTTTAAGACAAAAGAAATCTTTTGTCTTAAAAAGTCACTTTTTATTTTAGTTATTTTATATTAAAATTTAATATCAATTGAATTGTCTTAAATATAAAATTTAAGACAAAAGTAGTATGAGACAAAACTTTATATTTAAAACAAAAGCAATTTGAGACAAAAATATTTTAAGACAAAAATAATTTAGGACAAAAATGTTTTAAGACAAAATTTTATATTTAGACAAAAATAGTTTGAGACAATAATAATTTAAGACAAAACTTTATATTTAAGATAAAATGCGTTTGAGACAAAAATATTTTAGTACAAAACTTTATATTTAAGACAAAAGCACTTTGAGACAAAAATATTTTAATATAAAACTTTATATTTAAGACAATGGCAATTAAAGCAAAACTCATTTAAGACAGTTAGCAATTAAGACAAAACCATTAGAATTGTGGAAGTTTGCACTGAAATTCTATGAGTAAATAGTGGATAATTATATTTTTTATTTTTGAATATATATATATATTCAAACCACATGAAATGTAATCATGTCAATTTTATTTATTTTATATTAGATTTTTCCTTTTCCATTTAACCACATTCTAAAATTATGATAAATAAATAGATTAAAAAAATATTATGTTTTGGTTGGCCACTCAAAGGGATTTAAGTTTGAATCTCGTGTTTTTACATAATACTTCATAACAAGGTGATTTTCAAATGAGTTACATTCCATGAACTAAAATTGTTTTTTTTTTTTTAAAATATGTTAACATTTTTAAATTACTTCAACTAAAAATTTGATATAAATTTGAAAGGAATTAAATACAATATAACGATTAAAAAAAATTTAAAATTAAAAAAAAAAATAAAAAAAAATAAAAAATAAAATAAAATAAAATAAAATATATTAAAAAAAAATAAAAATAAAATAAAAATAAAAAATAAAAATAAATATTTTCTCAATTGTTTTCAATATATGCATTTTAAACCTTCATTTTTTTTCTTTCAAAATGAAAAATCAAAATTTTGATTCTTGCATGTCTTATAGTCACATCTCGGTTTTCTTTTCACTATTGAACAAATATATCAAAGAGATAAATAACAATAATTTAATTAATTTTTAGATAAAATTTTAGCATTTAATTTTTTTATTGTAAAAAAACTTTCTACTAATTCAGAGTCGTTGGCACAGAACTACCTGGAAATGTCCCTAGTTGCAAGCATTCCTTGTTGTGGGAGCGACTGGAGGTTCTAAGTCGCATGCATGCCCATGCCAAGGGAGAGATTAAGGCTTTGATGCAGAAAAATTTCATTTTGTCTCAAGGGTTAGTCACTTGGATGGGTTGGATGGCTTCGGTCACCTAGATGGGTTGGATGTCTCCTGGGGGTTTTGTTGCAAGTGTAGAAGGTTAGGTTGGTTGTGTTACATCGGTTCCACTTCCTTAATTGATATATAGGGAGTTGAATCATACCATAGTAACTTTTTATCACATGTTTGCCCCGGTTGGCCAGTAACTTGGGTAGATGTGGGAGGAGGGTGTTATAGAGTAGTATCGTAGCATGGTTCCCTTCTCCTTGGGTGATGTCTGGTTTCTGTTCCACTTAGATGAATGTGTTTTTGTATCTACATGTTGGTTGCATATAGGTCCTTGTACTTGTGATCTATGTGCTTGTTGTTTATGCATGGTATTGGTCATGATTGTAGTGGTGTTGTCATGTGAAAGTTGATGGTGTCGTTGTTGAATGTATTTGTTGTGTTTATGTCGGTAGTGCATCGATTATGTGTATCAATGTTTATATGTTGTTATGCATACTTTGACTAGATGATGGTCGTTGTGCATGAAGTCATGGTATGTGGTCAACATAGTCATGCATTGATAAATGGACAATGATTGAAAATATGTTTATATGTTGATATGATTATGTTTATATGTGTGTGTGTGTGTGTGTGTGTGTGTGTGTGTTGCGCTAATATGGTCGGTCTTGCAGATGAGATATCCTCTTCGAGCTATACTAAGGTACACTAGTTTATTTATGATTTGGTTTAACTGACATAATATATCTTGCAAGAAGAAGAGATCAAAGATGACTAACAAGATGGTAGACTACAAAGATTCTCCCTATGAATCAAATGAGTAGTGTGGTGTTGGGAACACTTCTGACTTAGCAGATACATTGAGGAGTTTGAAGGAGGAAATAAGGATTTGCAAAGCAGATAATGACAAAATCATGCAGGCGTAGGAGAAATAAGTAAAATTCAATGCAATAATTCTTCAGAGTTTGTCAAAATTGCAGAGACAGGGACCACTTCGGATCAACCATGGATAGGAGGATATGACTAATGGGACATGTGGAAGTAGACCCCATAGTGGGCATAGGTCAGATAGAGATGACATGATCAGGGATGTCAGGTTCTTGGATACTCCGGAAAGGAGGGGTGATGGACATAGGTACTATTCTCGTTCTGGTTCTGAAAGGTATCATGGTCATCATCGTTATAATCCTTAAAGGAGGAGTGATAGGGGATATTTTCCGGATGAGTTCAAGAAAGAAAAGCCACCTACATTCGATGGGTAAATGAATAAATCACATGATACAAAAGCATGGTTGATTGGAATGAATAAATTCTTCAGATTGTACGATTACTTAGAGAACATGAAGGCTAGGATATCTACATTCAGTCTTAAAGGTAAAGCAGATATTTGGTGTGAAGATTTAAAGAACATTAGAGATATTTATGAGGAGTTGACTTGGAGTGAATTTGAGAGACTATTCAGGAAGCAGTGTCTATTGAAGATGTACTATGATGACAAGGAAAAATAGTTTTATGAGCTAAATATGGACTCTATTATTGATGAGGAGTAAACTAGCAAATTTCTGGAGTTGTTGAGATATGTGCCTTACCTCAAGGAGGAGAAGGCCAAGATTCAACGATTCATCAATGGGTTGTCGATAACATTCAAAGGCGGGATTGAGTTTGATGAGCCTAGATCATTGGAGCAGGCCATCCGGAAGCTAAAGCATTGTTTTGAGCAATCAAAGCGTAGATCTGAGACTAACCAGACTAGACAGGTAATGCAACGAATAAAGGGAAATGGGATAAGAAGCGAGCAAGGCCTCAAGACACAAGTAAAAAAGAGAATGCTCTAAGTTACATTTCCATTTCCACATCTTTTCCATTTCGCTAAGTTACAAATAAATGAGTCCAATTTTATATGCAATAGACTAATAACCTATTGATACACCTTTAGTGATTTATGCATAGCTCTCACCTATCACTATAGATCAATAGATAAAGCCTAAAAGAGTTTGATTTTATGCCCAAGACACCAGTATAATGGAGTAGTTGTGAAGGCAACGATATCCATTGGGGATTTCCATTTTTTTAGCAACATACAAGAAAAATCTTGGTGTTGGAGGAAGAGATAAAAGATCTTTGCCAAAAACACAATATCATCACTCTCCTAGTGCCATTTCTGTTAACTTGTTAGAATGCAGGTAATGCATAAGGATTGATCAGTATCTATGAAATTTTCTCTCTTTCCAATAACAAAATAGGTTCATCCTAATATTAATATATAAAATACGGTTCATTAATATGCATGGTTCATTTTTTTTTTAAGATCCTATTTCTCTAAAGGATATCTATTTTTTGAATTTTGTTTGGTATAAGATATGGTGATACTTTTAAATATGAGGTAATTTTGGGTAAAATTAGAAGTGGAACAAAAAGTTGTGGTTTAAATTTCCTTTGTAGTAGTAGGCTACATGCAATTTCTTTTGAAAGGTTTTGATATGGCCCAACATGGAATAATATTTGGATGAAAATGTTCATTATGGGTGGTATGTTTTTTAGCTCTTCAACTCATTGGATTCTTTGTCTGTTCATGGTATTTTTTGTTCTCAACTTAGAATCCATGAATCACCCTGAAAGGTCATGATAATGTAACTTTTGGAGGCATTGATGGACAACCCCTGCCCCCCCAAAAAAAGTCATTAGAATAAAACTTTTAGAAGCTTTTGTTAAATGATTGCCTCCAAATGTTCAATTCTCATGAATTTTGGGGGAGGGGGATCTTTTGGTGTATTGAACGGGGCAAGGGGACATAAAGGTATCATGGATGGGTAGAAGTGAGAGGTTAGTGCATGGTATATTGAGATCTATAATACTAACATTAGAGAATGAGAAGGAGCCTTAGGGCCTTATGCCACAAGGGCTAAGGGACCTATAAGTAAGGAAATGAGAGAAATTGATAAGGGAACCTCCAATATTTGTGATAAGGGGATTAGGGGACACATTATCACAACCCATAAGAACTTAACCCATAAACACTAAAGTTTGTATCCCTTTAACCCCAAAGCCACAATCCCTTAACCCCTACACTCGTAACTCATAAAAAATTAACCCCCTGATCCCTTAAACCCCAAGCCACTAACCCCTTAACCCCTAACCCCTAACATGAAATCCTTGAAACCCATAAACCCTAATCCCATATCCTCTTAAAACTTGACCCTTAACCCTACAAGATTCTATCCTCTACCAATTATGTTAGAAAAATTTCTATTGGTTGTTAAAATCCCCTTCAATCTTTAGTTAAAGTCTCATGCTTTGAAGCATTGAACTTAAAAGAATGTTTTATATTAGGGTATTATACATCCTCGGGGTCTCTAATCTTTTGTTTTCGTTCGATAACCCAACCCTCCCTGAAGAATCGATGTTGAATACTTTGATCCACAACAAGAATGATGTCGTAACACATTTGTAGAGGTATATAGATGAAATTACCCCCTAGCCACCACTATATTATACACATTGATTCAATGGATAGGGGTTCGTAGTTATCATTCAATGGAATCACTTCTAACCAGTGTCAATCTCTATTTCTCTTCTGGCTTGTTCTTGACTTAATGGCCACCTTCTTCGATGTCGTTCCTTTGGAAGTTTGAAAAGAGATTTTATTGCTGGAAAGTAAAGAGCTTGAGGGTCTCCCTTATCACTCAAATTTTGAGGTGATGGGCGAGGATTTGAAATGGAAACAAGACCCTGGAAAACCTCAGAAGAAACAACTTTTCTATCACAATTCGCTGGCCTTACACCAAAAACTGGCTTCTTTGTTTCACTAGTACTTCAAGATAAACAAGTTGAGACCTATAATCTATTTTTTTCCCTTGAAGATGTCAAAATAATGCTTCGCAACCTATGGTACTGTTTCGATAGAGTGGACTCCTAATTGGCTCGCGTTGAAGGTTTTCTGGTTAGTGACTCTACTTCCAGGGACCTTATTAATCCCCCAGTTTACCATGTACAACTCTTATTATTATTTCCTTAAGCGTGGAAATTATGTTTTATTGTCACTTGTATGAGATTGTATGAATATTTATGGTCTTGTTAATGGTGGAGAGAGTATCTAGAGTGGATCTTCGTTTGGTCTCGCTGTACATGCTCTGGAAGTGGAGGATTCCCATTGTTGTTGTCAATATTATGCTTACTTAGTCTTTTGTTGGCAGTTTATGTTTATGTTTTCATGATCCTTGGGATTTGGTGCTAGCATCAAAATAAACTTTGTTTCCTCTCATTTTATGGGTACCCACAACTTGAATTTTGGCAATTGAATATTGTTTTAACATATGCTTTCAACTTGGCTTGTTTTGGGATGGATGAGTATGTTCGCATCTGAGAAAGTGGTTACTCTTTTCATGCTAGATGGAAGATGTGGTTTTGTGTAGAGGACCCTTAGGAAGGCCATAATATCATATACTTTCCAACCATCTTTCTACACATTTCCAAAATACTCAAATACAAAATAAATATTAGTTAAAATATATAATACATGATACCATTCACTAATTTCATTCGTCAATTTCCAAAATACACTTGTAACGATTTGTCCGATCGCAGGTTTGCTATCGTATACTTTCCAACCATCTTTCTGCACATTTCCAAAATACTCAAATACAAAATAAATATTAATTAAAATATATAATACATGATACCATTCACTAATTTCATTCATCAATTTCCAAAATACACTTGTAACGAATTGTCCGAGCACGGGTTTGCTAATGGAATCACGAGCTAATCCATTTAAATTGGGTACCATTTTTAGCTCCTTATCAAATTATGTTTGTGTTCTACGAGCTTGCAAGTCGCTTAAACTCTGTTGTGCACTTATTCTGTTTGTGTTCTAAACTCTCCGGTCGTGAGTCGTGATAAGCACTCGAGATCAAATTCCATACAACCGTCGCGCTGTGATTGACTCCCGTGTGACGTCCCGCTGGAACGACCACACTTTGTATTTCAATGAAAGAAGAGAAAAAATAGCCAAAAAAACCACACAAAGACATATTTCAGAAATCGGGAAGATCAGTAATTAAGAAGCCCTCGAACCGATGGTCCTCGAACTTGCAAGAGCAAGGGAATAGCGAACTTGCAAGAGCAGGGGAATAGATTGTAGGGATGTTATGCAAGCGAGCAAGCTGACCCTAGCTAAAACCCACCCATCACAGGTGAAGGTGTGGTTATATCTTAACTCAGAATCCCTATCCCTAGCCTTGATGCTTTCAGATTCATCACCTTCTGTATTCTTTGAAGTCTCCATCTTCTACAGTAACCCAAATCTCGGCTCTCACATCAGAGACGTGTTTTCTGCACCTCATAAAGTCCTGGTCGGCCAACAGGCCCAAAAAAGGCACGGGAGCCATCATTTTTATATCCGCAATGCCCAATCACGTTGGATCCCGCACGGTTCTGAGGGCCTGACTGGTGCGACAGAGCTCCGCTTCAAATCGAAGTTCAAGTTTTGGTTTTAGCTGTGTGGGTATCAAGGTGAGGGCTTCCAAAGGCTCTGAGGTTTTGAAAAAAATTAGGATTGTGAAATTGGTACACATATTTTCGATGAAGATCGCGGCGTCTCAGCTTCTGAAGGGAAATATGGGTCATGGCTGCCAAGCTTAAGGACGAGCAAGGGACTTCAAAATTGAAGGGCGAGGGTTTTGAACCTAGGAATCTAGTATGTATTAGTTTGATTAAGTGTTGTGTCATTGATAGTAATGTTTTCGTTTAGTCAATTCAGCTTTTGCTTCAACATATGTTGTTGGGGCAGGACAATGGGGTTAGGTTTTAACCGCTTCAACATATGTTATTGGGGCAGGACAATGGGGTCAGGGTTTTTCCATCTTCTGTTGCTTGTTTGGCATCTCCAAAAACCTACGCTGGGGCAAGACAATGGGGTCAGGGTTTGGCCATATTCTATTGCTTGTCTAGCATCTCCAAAAAGCCTTGAAGATTTCTTGGTAGTATTTATATGCTTGGCCATCTTCTATTGCTTGTCCGGCATCTCCAAAAGCCTTGGGATCCATGCCAATTACTAAATTGGTTGGGGTTTAACCACCATGAGGTATAGTAATGTAAGAGATTTGTGGCTAGGGTTTCACTACCGCCTATGTGGATTCCTTAATCGGCCCATATCCTTGTTTAATCCCACCATGTTGTTGTCCATCTAACAACATCTCTAGGACGAGAGTTTTATAATTCTAGGATGAGAGTTTTATAACTCTAGGACGGGAGTTTTATAACTCTAGGATGAGAGTTTTATGAACTCTAGGATGAGAGTTTTATAAACTCTAGGACGAGATTTTTATGAACTCTAGGAAGAGAGTTTACCCGAGAGTTTATGTCAGTAAAACTCTCGGACAAGAAAATAATTAACTCTCGTCTGAGAGTATTTTAACTCCGGTCAAGCCTAATCAAACTCTCGGGCGAAACATTAAAAATATCTCGGACTAGAGTTTTAAAAACTCTTGGTCGAGAAATTGAGTTGACTATTTTCTTGGACGAGAAATTAAAAATTTCACCCAAATTCTAGCCATCCGCCAAAAAATGTTTCCCAACGTCAGGATTTCACCCGCAGGCCACCTTCGACCACCACTTTCCTCCCCAAATTTTCCTCCAGTTTTGATGTTGATTCTCCTGTCCCCATCTTGCTTTTATCATGAAAGCTTCCTTGACTGTAAATAATCCTTTCATAGCATAGCCCCATATCAATATGTCTGACCCTTCCTCGAAGGTGATACTTCTTGATTCTAGCTCCTTCAAATGTATCCATTGATCTGAATTCGTCGCATTTGGCCAATCTGTCATGTTTTCCATCTTATCCATCATCGTTAATGGTCTCTTCCCTCCAGTATTGGTTTACCGTTTTATAATTGGTGTTCATAGCATAAGTGAACCATTCACTCAACTCCTGTCTAGGGAATAATTTTCCCCTCTGTTGCTAGGATTCATTCCAAAAGAGTGTTGTTTTTCCATTCATTATTTCCCAGAATAAATGTTACAAAATAAGATGTTTGTTTTGGGTTGTTAGATTCCAGAGGGTCGATCCTTTAGGGGGGTCCTGGTATCTTAAAACATCCTCTGTATGGTTGGGCATGCTATATTTCCTTGTCCATATATGCTTCCACAGTCCCGTTCTTCCCTGTGCCCATATCCACCATAATTTCGCCCCCAATACCTGGTTCAGAATAAATGGGTCTATAAGGCCTACTCCCCCTTCCATCTTAGGTTTGATGAGGTTCGACCATGCTACCAAGGACCATTTTTTCAACTGTTGGACCCCTCCCCAAAGGAATTTCTTGAATATTTCCTTCATTTTGCTGTAGATTGTTTTGGACGTGGCCATTCCAGACAACTGGTAAATGGGGATGGATTGTAGGAAGAATTTAAGAAGGATAGTGTGGGGAGCCATATTGAGGCCTCTAAAAGTCCAATTGTTGAGCTTGCTTTGATTTTTGTGGATAAGATGACTCCAGCAAGCAATTTTCTGAGAGCTTTCAGCAAGGGGCATGCCCAAGTATTTAGTGGGAAGATATTTGATACCAAACCCCAACACTCTTGCCATAAAGGTTTTGATATTTCTAGCCTTATTAAAGAAGAATATGCATAATTTTTCATTATTAATAAGGGTGCCACAGGCTTCCATAAACAGATGGAGTATATCTTTAATGTTTTTTGCTTCCTTCAGCGAGACACGACAAAAGAGCATAATGTCATCAACAAATTGCTGGTGGGTAAGAGGGAGGTAATTTCCCCAGAGCCTAAGGCCACAGATCTTGAGATTACGAGCTTCCTTATTTAGGAGTCGATGGGGTTTAAATAATGTTTTGATGTTCATTTTAGATAGAATTCTGGAAAAGTGATCAGTAACACCTTGAATATAAGGAAGGGTTACCTTGGCTAAGGGAGGGGTGCAAGGACGGGTTTTGGGGCGGGGATGGAGGCAAATAGATCTTTAGTTGATCCTTCAGTTGCATCATAACTTAATCCTAATTAACCAAGTAGTGACACATTAAAAATGCCTAATTAATCATGAAATTAAACAAATATGGATATGAGAGGGAAACCTCTAAACCCCTAACCCATTTAACCCCCTAAACCCTAAACCTCTAACCCCTAACCCCTTAATCCCTATTTCCCAACCCCTAACCCATTTATCCCCCTAAATCCCTAAACCCCTAACCCATTTATCCCCCTAAACCCCTAAACCCCTAACCCATTTAACCCCCTAAACCCTAACCCCATTAACCCCTAACCCCTAAAATCCTTAACTGCTAAATCCCCTAATCCCATATACCTCTAAACCCCTAACCCATTTAACACCCTAAACCCTAAACCTCTAAACCCTTAACCCCTAACCCCTTAAACCCTAATTCCTAGCCCTTAACCAATTTAACCCCCTAAACCCCTAAAACCCTAACCCATTTAACCCCCTAAAACCTAACCCCATTAATCCCTAACCCTAATCCTTAAATGCTAAATCCCCTAACCCCCTAAACCTCTAAACCGACCCTAACCCATTTAACCCCCAAACCCCTAACCCTTAACCCATAACCCCTTAAACCCTAATTCCCAACCTCTAACCCATTTAACCCCATATACCCCTAAACCCTAACCCATTTAACCCCCTAAACCCTAAACCTCTAAACCCTTAACCCCTAACCCCTTAAACCCTAATTCCCAACCCCTAACCCAGTTAACCCCGTAAACCCCTAAAACCTTAACCTATTTAACCCCCTAAACCCTAAACCTCTAAACCCTTAAACCCCTAAATCACTCACACCTAAACCCCTAACCCCTTAACCCCTTAACCCCTAAATCGTTAATGCTTAATCCATAACCCATTAACCCCAAAAATCCTTAATTGCTAAGTCCCCTAACCCCTAAGCCCCTAATCCCTAATCCCTTAATCACTAACTCATTATTCACCTAACCCCTAACAGTGCCTAAATCCCCTAACCCCTAAGCCTCCAATCCCTAATCCCTTAACCATTATCTCATTATTCCTCTAACCCCTAAATGCGCCAAAATCCCCTAACCCCTAACCCCCCAATCCATAACCCTTTAACCACTAACTCATTATTCCCCTAACCCCAATCCCTAATCCCTTAACCACTAACTCATTATTCCCCTAACCCTTAAATGCGCTTAAATCCCTTAACCCCTAAGCCCCCAATCCCTATCCCCTTAACCACTAACTCGTTATTCCCCTAACCCCTAAACCCTATACATCTAACCCCTAAGCCCCTATTCCTCTAACCCGTAAGCCCCTAATCCCTAATCCCTTAACCGCTAACTCATTATTCCCTAACCCTTATAACAATCCTTAAAACTCGTTGGGATTAGCCATTCCAAACGAAAGCTGATCTAGTTGGGACCTACGATCGAGTTAATTCGCGCTTGTTGGAAAGAGGGAATTTTTGCCCTGTCAGCAACCCTATAGTCCTTAATCCATCTAACATATAACCTATATTATTGTTAATTCATATGAACTTTAATCCTAAGCCCTAATTCCTCTAAAACTTATAAGATGCAATCCTTATAACCTTTGCCACACTTAATACCTAAAGATTACAACCCTTATCCTCTAAAATAATTTACCTCTCTAACATGTAATACATATAATCATTGACTCCTGACCACTATACTCCTTAACACATATAAACCATAACCATAATACTATAACCATTATATCTCTTTACATTTTACCATCATAAACCCTAAATTTTATAACCTTTAATCCCATCTCTTTTTAAACCCTAAAATCCCGAATATAACCTTATAACCCATATTTCAAATAATCCCTAATGTTTACAAACTTAGTCCTTATAATCCTTGCATTAAAACCCCTAACCTTATAATCCATATTTCCAACAATGCTTAGCCTTCATAGCCCTTGGTCCTTATAATCCTTGCATTATAACACCAAAACTTTATCCTTGTAACTACAACCATCACATAGTGACTATAAGCACCTTATCTTAAGCACAATGTACAAACTTGATCACCACTTTCATAGGAATTATCTTAGTCCAAGTTGACCATTGACATTGGCATGGACTTGTAATTCCCCTAGTCATACGTGATTGGTGATCATTGCAGTACCATGGGTTTATTAAACCACAGATTAGATGACCACGTAGGGAACTCTGAATTGGCGTAGGATTATCCGTTGTTGTTGTTGTAGGTGTTGGAACTTCGTCGCTAGTACAAAAATGATTGCATGGTGACACAAAACTAATGCAATTGCGTTGGAGTATGTATCAACATGCCATGCCATGCACAATACCTGACTAAGTAAACACTTAGGTGCATAGTAAAGATCTCAATCACAACTACGTGTTTATTAAACACCCATGTTCACTTTGTGAATATGGAGGTTAGGGGTGATACCATAGAGCCATTTAATACACCAGTAAACTTCCCTATAGTGAGAAAAATTTGACGACACAGATAGTAATGATTCTCATTCATCCAAAACCACAATGAAATTTTGACAATAAGGATTGAACTAGAATTTGGCAAAATTTGTAAAAGCATTTTTCCACTATGAATGAGCTTTGGATCATAGTAGAACTCTGCCCGTGCCTAAAATTTCTACCAAATCATTACCAAACGATTAGCTTATTTTGTGACACTAGATAAATTTTAAAGAACTACCTAATCTTATAGCAAACTTCTTTCTAATTGTTGATATATGATGATAAAAAGAGCTAAAATTCTTATTGATTTACAACTTTACTCGTTTTTTTTTTTACTATTTAAGTTGATCATGAACCAAACAAAACTTTTGAAAGATATTGTTTCACCACGAATAAGCCATAAATAGTAGTAGACGCTACTTATATCTACCTTTTCTATCAAATTCTTACCATCTTTATTAGTGGAAAGAAAATCTATATCCTTCAAAAACACGAGTTATTTTATTAATTGACCTTTGACTAACCACATGATCTTTATATTACCACTTCATTCTCATGATTCAGCTTTATATTAGTGTTTTATAATATTAATTTAATATAAATTTAGAAATATAAACATAGTTGTTTTGTAAAGAACAAGACTCTCATATTACGAAAGATCTACAAAATAATTCCAAACTGTACACAATATTTACGAATTGACATTATAAGGGAACAAAAATAATGAATTGTAATATAAATTACATCATGTCTACATGCCATACAACATTTCAATAAGAGTCGGCATATAAAGACTATAGCAATGTTATAAATACCTCTAAATATTTGATCATAATAAATTACAGTATATTGAACAAAATTGCTACGGTTCAAAATATATTATAAACCGAGCATGGTAAGGCCGAGAGACCATAGTTTAATTAAAAAAAAAATCGTATATTGTATGTTTGCATCACATATTTTCTGTTGAGAAAATCATAACAGATACACCCGATGAGTTTCCATTATGAGAGAAGACTAATAATTGGTCGAGTGGTAAATTGTGAGATTCCTTCTATGTAAAAAACTTGAACAAGTAACCTAAGGTTTGAAGACCATAAATTTCTTTCCAAAATGGAAATATTTTTATATTAGTGTTTTAAAATATCAACTTAATATAAATTGCTTGAGTGACTTAGTCCCTTGATACATATTGACTTAGTCCAAACTTTCTTCCGGGTTCTGATTCTCAAAAGGGTAATTGGAAATTAATTCCCCTTCCATGTTTTCGATGTTTTACTTTAAGAATGATTACAAATTTTTTTTTTGGCCTACCAGTGATTTCAGCTAACTTTTCTTGCTACTCATTGTGTGCTATATATATATATATATATATAGTTTTTATTTATTTATTTATTTATTTATTTTCTTTCTGAATTTCCTCCTTTGGAAACATTCATCAACGAATCTAAATTATAAAACCACTTGGAAGGAAAATATCTGACCAAGTATCTAAATTGAAGTTCTTAAAGAATTAAGGTCTGAATTTCTTTAATGATCTATCATAGTTGGTCATCTACTATCAGATATATACCAGTAACCCTCTTAACTATGCGGGTTTGTTCTTCTCTCCGGATTATTTTTGGTTACTAACACAATTACATTTGGGACCAAAATGAAATTTTCTCCAATTATTCTATCTTTGTAATCAATACTATAATCAATCATTCTACGCGTCATGTATGTTTTTGATAAGCGAAACTGCTGCGAAATTTATGGCGGGAACGAAGAAAATAACAGATGGGGTTTCTAGATTGGGGTCCCTTGACTAGGCCAAACGCTTATTGCCTCTATGATGGTGGAGGACTTCAGTTCCCAGTCCTTCTCGCAGGACCGCAGATCGAAACCCTGTAGGGCCAAGAACAAAACCTGAAGCCCTTATCACTCGCAGGCTTTAATGGCTGCAACGAGAGCAGCATGAGCGGTAAGGATAATCATCCTTTTAGTATTTCAGGCGGTTTGCAGCTGGATTGGTGCCGACGAGAGGTTTTGGGCGGACCATAAACCGCCCATGAGGACTGGTGGCAGAAATTTTGCAGAGAGATTGGCTACCCGAGGGGGATTCAATGCACCCAGATTGAATACAGCTTGGTTTAAGTGCTTGCCGTCTGTTTCTTCACCTGGTGGGGTGAGATCTCCTTATTTGACCATCCCCCTGGTCTCAGCCCTACTACCTCGCTGGATTCCCCTGTTTTGCTGTCTAAATCTCAGGTATGAACAAATCAGGTTTTCGCGATGTTCCTAGTTTGGGTGCTTTATACTGTAGTCTTATTCTGGTTTGCTCATTTTTTTTTTGCTTTATCCGAGGAAAGAATCGTTGGCAGTCGGCAACAATTTGCCCATAGAAAATATTTGTTAGCCTGAATACATTTCAGATAACGTTATCAATATCAATAACTTTATTAACAAGTCATTCTGATCAAATTTAAATGGAATTACTAATTAGCGCACACTTAGTGTCGTGCCTGTAAGCAAATAATTTATCTCCCTTGGAATCGAACTTTTGTTGCCATGTCTTCGAGCCGCAGGATTAGTATTTTTAGAATAGACAAGGTAAAGAATAAAGTTTCAAGATGAGATAACGTTTTAGTGAAGGAATGTTTCTATTTAATTCTCACTTAAGAACTTGAACAGAAGATTTAAATGTGCGAGTTGTGTGACATAAATATGTTGCCCTTTCTGTACCTTTCGTTCGCTTTTTGATCCCTTTGATGTCAGAGCGTAAACAATATCCTGTACAATTTCTCATGATGTGCTTATATGTTTGACTATTGATTGATGTAATCACTGTCTTCAGCTCCAATGGATGTTTGATTAGAAATTTATTTTCTTTTGGTTTGCATAGACTTTGCAAGAGTATAGGTTTCTTTTGACTTTTCCTGCTTGTTAGTCAAGTTCCAGGCTCAGTGAAATTTATATGGACTTGTTTATTGTTTATAAGATAGACAGTTTCTCATAATGATCTAGGCTTTACGGTCTAATTCGAGCTAGGTTCAGATATCTGTATCTACTATGGCAATTCCCAAGCTGCCATAGAGATGTTGAAGTTGTCCTCGGATAAGACCTAGCTAGCTAGGATAACTTAACTAGTAGGAATTCGGGATGCCCCAGAGCTGGGATAAGAGGATCTTCTCCGCTTACTCTACTTGGTCTGGTGCCTATGCATATCTACCTATTACTATACGACGTTACCATCTCTACTTGGACCCAGGGAAGGTGTGTGAATGGTGAAAGTGCATTGAATTTATATCAACTTATTAGGCTAGAGTAATTCAGATTAAAATTGAAAAATTATACTTTTCCTTTGTTTCCCTTAGTGTGTTAATAATTAGACATTCTAACCATTGTTGTAGTTTCGGATCTAACTCTATATAAATAGGTTTATCATTTATTGCTCAACTTTCCTCTTGAGTTTTGTGAGCATAACCTCGATCCAAGGAACCAATAGGAGATTCTGTAAGGTAAGTAGAGAAAAACTTGCACTTAGATTGAATGGGTGTGTTAAAAAAATAGCTCGAAAGCATATATGTGATGAACATCCCCAGAAATAGCAATATTTAAATGTAAAATCAAGCTTTTCTCAGCACTATTGAGACTGATATCAAATCAGAATAAGCAGAAGCATCTTGCTTCTTAAGCATCCAAATGAACAAATAGCCTTTGCAAGAAATTGACAATATACCTCTTCTAAACAAGATTCAAGAAAGGAAGAGATAAAAACTTACACTACTCTCAAAAATACTTTTGCATTGTTTTTTCCAAAGAAAAAGCAGAGAAAAAACTGTAATGCAATTCCATAGACCCAAGAAGATAGATAAAACCAATTGTTTTGAATCCCCAAGAAGCAATGCACACCAGAAGCAATGCACACCAATGGATGGTGCCTTGGAAAATAGAGGAAAAATGAAGTTGAACTTAATGCCAACAATCTAGCGCAAATTTGGAGTTCCACATAATATGGTTGAGGTTTTCCTCCTTCCCACACACCAAGCACCTGTTATCTGTGAATCCACTTTTGGCTAAGCAAACCTTTGTTGACAACCTTGATAAATAATGAATCAGCCAAAGGCTTAGAGCTTAACGAATATTTTGAGGGTCCACAGACTATGCAATCTTTTAATTCATCTCTTTTCAGGATCCATCAAAGGCCATCTAGGATTCAAAGTAGGGGCTAAGTGCAACTTCTTGCAAAGCAGACGATAAATCCTCTTGGTATCATAAAAATAAAGAGCCTTACGAAATGACCACACCCAATCTCTCCATCTAGGTCCTTGCATCAGAATGTTCATTTTAGATTGCTCTTCTGAAGGAATGAAGTTTTGGATGTCACCAATTAGTTACTTTGTCATAAACTATAAGAAGTTTTTCAATTTTGGTCCAAGATGTAGATTCCAAAACCCATAAATCATTCGAAAACAAAATTCCTTTCCCTCCTGAAAGAAAGGGATTTCAGCCATATGCTGATCATTCAGTTTCCAACTCCAAATCAGGCATGGACCAAATCCCAACCAAAATGTCTACCAGAGAAGTTCCAACATAGATGCTTCATAAATACTCCCCAACACTTCCCAAATACTTTTTGGAATGAAAGTACTTGTCAACTTTATAATTGATAAAATTTAATAAGAATAAGTAAAATCAAAGATCAGTGCTAAAGATTCTTTTGTCTACTGTCGGTACATCGAGTTATCATACTGCTTCTGATGTGAATAAAACTGTATTCAATAAGTTCAATTTATTTAAGGCTAGATTGATCAATACCTAATGATCAAATTTCATCTCCAGTCTCTACTTCTGTCATCCTTTTGTATTATAAATATGCATTGTTTGGTAATAAAAGACAAAATTTAGTTTAAAAAATCTTTAAAGACCGTACTGTTTCTTTCAACTAGTGCTTTAAAGTTTAATATTTAATCATGAATACAGTCCATGTTGAAATGTAACATTAATTGAAGGTATCACAATTCAAGTGGAAAGAATATTTATTCATTAACACAACCATGTTCAAAAGTAGCATACATGAATTTTCTCAAGCTTGTAAATAAACAATCAGCTATGTATGTAGGTAAAGATTGAGAACAGAACCAAAGAGTTGATGGATCTGGCCTTCTATGTGGCTTGTAGAATGCATGTTCATATGAAAAATAAAGGGAGAAAAATAGATAAAAGATATACAGATCTCTACATACACCCATAGATTCAATGATTTATATTCATATGCACACACTGTGAATATGTTTGAACAGAGTTTAATTTCTATGGATACTTGATAAATTTGGTAACAATTGAATCTAAAAAAATGGCTTTATTGGAGTCAAACTTGTTAAATGGAGAGTCGAAAGATATAATAGGAACATAAATTTTTATATGAAGTGCTTAAAGATGTAATTCTAGGATTCTTATATTCTATTGGATGACCATTTGAGTAACTGCATGAAAATCGTTATATGGAGTGCTTAAAGATGTGATTCTTTGATGACCAATTGAGTAACTGCATGAAAGTCTTTGTGCTTTCTTCATATTCATGCAGGTATGTGACAGTTAGTGAGACAAATTGAAGATAACTTTTCTACTATTTTGTGAAGTCAGAAAGATATCCAGCAAATGATCCACTTCTTCTTTGACTGGAGGGAGGCCCTGATTGCACCGGTTTCACTGGAATTGCCTACGAGATTGGTTAGCTATGGGCACTCTTGCTCTTGTTCTCTTGCTCAAATTTGCTATTTACTAAATGATTTTTGATCTTGTATATATTTAGTTTTAAAATTGTGTAATCTGGGTATGTGGATGGTAAGCCTTCATTTTTTCTCATATTGTTGGAATTGGCACCCAAAACAGAGTCAAGTACTACTATAATTAGGTTTATAGAATACTATTATGTAAACCAAAGAATAATGGAAATTGATAAATTCTGGATTTTATACTCTTGAACCTTTAGCTATTTAATGTACAGCTCATTTGATTAGCTTAAGGATAAGATTGCAAAAATTCTGCTTAGAATGGCCCAGAATCCGGTAAAATTTTTATTAGAAACTTGTTTACCATTGTTAAACTTTAGTATTTTAGGTGCCTTAAGGGTTTTTGATAGTGCTAAATCCATTTCCACTATCAAAAATACAATTCAAGCACTCCAAATACCTGATTTTTTGAATTTTATTTTACTAAATTCCAACAAAAAACTGCCATCCGAGCTATTTTGTATGCTGAGTAGACAACTTCAAAGTTAATTGTCAGATATAGATCTGATCTTATCTGCCTGCCAAACTTGCAAGGCTAGGTAGGGCGGGGGGCTATTTTAAATTTGTAGAGGAAAATGATAGATATCTCATGCTTATCTCCTTTATTGTACTTATTTAAATTTGTACAATGCTTTTGTCCTATTGCAGGTCCACTGAGTTATGATCTCAATAAAAATTCTGGGAATTTGCCCACACTCATCCGCAATCCACATTCTTGGACTAAGGTTGGCGTTCAAGTCTCGTGGCTCTGCTAGTAAGGTTTTAATGAAATATTTTCAATTAGGACACTAATTGTTTTTTTACTCTTTCAATATTCGTCAAGTGAGCATACTAGATTTTCTTAAGGCCTGTCACATTATGTCATTGATATAGCATCTCTGTTATCAACTTTTCTGTTCTGTTGCTTTTATCACTTTGGAATGTGCCATTGTTAAATCGTTTGTCATCCAACTTTGACTTAACTTGGATGCCATTGAATGTATAGAAACTTACATTATAATGGATTAACCATGAATAGTTTTTCACATGTAGGTATCCAACATTATTTTTCTTGATTCTCCAGTTGGGACTGGTTTTTCTTACTCCGATACAGTTACAGATTACACTAAATATGGGAGAGCTTGCCTATCCAAGTCCTTAGCTCAATATCTTCACTAATTCCATATGGTTCAGTCTAGAAAGATGGGAGAGCTTGCCTATCCAAGTCCTTAGTTCAATATCTTCACTAATACCATCAAACTTAGGAATGGGGACCCTCTTAAATGACCTTTAGTTAATATAGTTACCCTTCTGGTTTTCTTTATTTCCTTGATATGTATGATTTTCCGCTTATTTGTTAAAATTCTTTACAAGAGGGTTCCAGTCATGAACATGGTGGCCAACCTCTCTTCTCTGATTTTGGAGTCTTCAATGACTTTCATGACTGCTCTCTTCTTCTCATTTCCTTCTTTCCATAGCCACATTGAACAAACATATGGTTTTATTTGTTTCTTCTATAGTGTGTGTTACCCATCCAAGGGTTTTCTTATGGATTCCTTCATTGTTAATGAAAATTTTATTTTATTTTATTTTCAATTATTATGAATGGTTAAAATTGAAGTGATTGTTGGTGTTTTTCCAAGAGGCCGAGAAAGTCCTCTTATACCACTGTTATGATCCTAACTTGATCACTACTGATAGAGAAGGAAAAAATTGCAAAATAAACAATTTCTATTCAATGGGCAACCTAAGACTCAAGAGCCAACAAGAGCTTAAAAGGCTCTAGTAACAACATGCTGCCTCAATAAATAATTGGAAAAGGTTTTGAATACAACATAAAATAATATGTAATTACATGCAATTAAAGCAATGGATTAGTACAATTTTTTATTATAAAATGTTTTTCAGCAACAATTTAGAGTAGTGCAACACCTATTCTAGAAACTAGGCAAAAAATGTGTAGTGGGAAAAGTTAAGGATATCATCCTGTAAAGGAACTCTTGAAGAGTATATAAATAAAAGAAAACCTTCTTGAGAAGGTATGGATGCCAACTTGGGCTCAGATTGTTGATGCTACAGTATCGTGGCCAAAGAGTTGGTCTCTCAAGTCCGCTCACAATAAAACATCTCAACATCATAGCCTCTTTGATATTCATGGCCTGTTTAAAATTTCCTCTCTTCATAGGTGGTTTGACATGCATGAACTATCTTTAATATAATTATTTTTAAAGTGAATTGTGGCAATAAATGTCCCACCAACCATGAGATATCATAAAACCCCAAGAACTAACATAAAGTACAAACAACTAACATAAAGCTCTAATGACTTTGTTAAAGTAGCGATGGCTAAAGGACTAACATTTAAGTGCAAATGACTAACATTAAAGTATATTATGATTTATCTTTAGGAATAATAACACTCTCGTATGTATATATTTTAGAATATATACATTATTATTTATGGAATCTCCAATTTTTTAACAATCCTGCCTTACTGGAGTGCTGGTTTCCTGTGTGTGTAGAGATCTATCTTACAACCATTTTTCAGGAGCTCTTCCAACATGGCTTGGAGACAGGGATTTGAAAGTGTATCCAAAGAGCAGTAATTTCTGATAGAAATTCATCAGCTGATTTTTCAAAATGACCGAAAGAAATTTGATATAGCTCTGTCCACTCTTCTTTCTTCTCCCTCTCTGTGTATCACCACTTATCTTTATTTCCATCTGTTATGCTTAACAGTGTCCTTCTGTACCAGTAATGTCAACATCTCTTGTAAGGAGTGCTAATTGACAAGTTTCTTTTTGTCAACTTCACTATTTATTATAATGTGATATCATGACGTGCAGGAATTTGGTGGGAAATTACTTTACAACAAATGAAACTGATAATAGGTAGCATGCTCTCTTTCTATCTCATATTTTATTTTATTTATTAAAGAGCAAGAAAAGGAAAAATATGGAATTCGCACAGAAACTATTATTTATTTCTTCATCAGGGAAAAGAGCTAGACTTTAGTTGACAACACAAAGTCATCGATCTAATATTTATTTAGGCAACTAGGCATTAGTCTAAAATCTGTGTACTGATAGATTGAATTTTTATCTGATTTGTATATTTTTTAATATAAAGAGGTGTTTGTTTTAGGCTATAATAATAGTGAATAATCATTCGAACTGATTATCATCTACAATTTCTTTATTCCAGCCCTTCCACGAGAGGATTAAGTTGCCTCCAACGGACCTTTCCTTGCAATAGAGGAGCTCCACGTTGTGAGTTATTCTGGTTGTTTCCCTTTTAACTTTTGAGTACAATAAATTTCATTTTCCAAAAGGTGAATCTCAGTGCAGTTTATAATCTTGGATGCAGTGGTTTGAAGCATTTCCTGAGTTTCTGTCTAATCCACTTTATGTCGGAGGGGAATCTTATTATGGTATTATTATTTCACTGGTGGTAAATGCAATAGCAAATGGTAGAGCACACACGATGCAAGTTTTTGTTTCATTCCTCTGTTTTTGAAATAGGTTGGAATTTCTTGATGGCAGCAGAAGTTACTATAAGTTGATTTGAGGTTGCATTTCAGGAAAACATAGGTTCCAGACTTTCTATTATTCTTTATACAATTTGTTTTGAGATTGATACTTTGATTTTTGATCCTTGCAACGTCTCTTTCTTGGCTATGACAGGAAATGAAGCTGGTATTAAACCAACTTTGAACCTTAAGGTAAAAAATATTTGCTAATATAATTGAAACTCATAGCTTTCATTCAGGCCTCTCCAAAATATGTTGAGGACCAGTAACAACGTTACGTATTTTACTAGATGGTCTCATGGTCTGACTTCTTGCATGGCTAGTTTTTCAGGGTTATCTGGTTGGAAATGGAAAGACAAATGAAGCATTTGACAATTCACAGGTGCCTTTTGCACATGGAAAGGGACTAATTCAAATGAATTATACCAGGTGTGTACTCTGCAACAGTAAAATAACATACTATGGAATCATAGGCACAATATTTGTATTATTCATACATACATGTATGGTAGTTCCAAGGATGCCATTTGAATCCTAGTCTAATATGATATTATTTTACGAGTTTAGAGAATCTAAATTAGTCGGTGTTTCATTAGCTGTTCGATATAGAACTTCTACATACTTTATGTTGCTGCAGGCAGTAAAGGAGACTTGCAGTAGTAGCTATTTGTATTCCACCAATGCTTCTTGTCAATCGAACCTATTAGTAGTGTCAAAGGTAATGCTTGTAGTCCTTCTCCTAACATCTATCAGTCTGCATTGATACGCCAATGGTAATGAGCAGAAGCAACAACAATGTTTATTTCAATCGCAGCCCTGCACTGTCAATTATGCCATGCTCTGTTTGGCTGAGAAATTGGGCTCTCTGGAGTTACAAATTTAGGGGTCGCTTCCCTCAGGGCAGGGACTTGCTGTGCTGCAGCTTCCCTTGTTTTGCTTCTATTTTTATATATGGTGGTAACCATCCATAAAATTTTTAGGTCTCAGAGAAGGGAATTTTATGATTTCGAAGCACTATCGCTACAACATAGGTCAGAAAGTTGTGCTTTCCAACAATTGCTATTTAAATCTCTCGTGTCAAATCCATATGGCTTGTTTGCTCTCTCAGAAAAAAGAGAATTTGTGGTATATGTAGGAAATATTGCATAATAACAGTGTGAGCATTAACAGAATGGATCTGGCCTTGGCTATAATAATAATATATCATTTCCTCTTTCCTTTTCTCGTGAACTCACATGTCCTGGAAACTGTTTAGAACCAATCACCAACAACAGGTCGGGTGATCAAATCACACCAACTATCCATTCTTCATTCCCTTGCCGATTGCTATGTGGTGATCATCCTGCTGAGCCCTACCTATCAATCCCCATTATGTGAATTGTATTGAATCAGCCCATCATCGCTCACAAATAAGACACGCCACTTCTTATCAATGACAAGCGCACGGGCGCCGTAACTCTTAGTGGGTTTGGAAATTGAAAGATTAAATAATTAAGACGGTTATGGTCCCGATCCAGCCACATGAATAATCTAGATAGAACTCCTAAACCTTTAAAATAGACCCATCAATTGAGCTCACAAACTATTGAAGTCAGTCAGGCAATTAGTTATTGCTGCCCTCTGCATAATATTGAAAAAAAAGATAAGACAAGCTATAGAAATGGAAGCTCTAGTTTTCCCAAGGCATTCTCGTGGATTTATCTCGCTGGTTGTTAGTTTAATTTATTTGATTTCAGCTGCATTTAAAGGTGTTCATGCTAGATTCCATTTTCACAAGAATTATAGTAAGAATGGAGATGAGGGGAATGCCTTTGCTCCTCAAGGATCCCAAAATTATTCATCAAACAATTGTAATTCTACATTTAACGTGCAATCTTATGGTGCGAGAGGAGATGGAGTGTCAGATGATACTGAGGTATAAGGAGCTATTACTTTTTTATCTCAATTCCTTAGGCTTTGTAGCCTAAGCTTCTTGTTGTAGGATTTAATTGCATGAAATTTATGCATGTAACGTTAACAAATCTCTGAATATTGTGAGAAAGATTAGAATCCTAAAAGTAATTTCAAAATGTCACAATATATGGTAGCTTGGTTTTGGTACCATTGACCAATTTATGTATTGGCATTTCAATTGGCATCCCTGCAATTCCATGTCTCTGAGGATTTCATTACATTAGAATTCATTTTATATAAGCAATGCAAATTAAATCTCATGTTCTTATCTATATTTCTATGCAGGCATTTCTACTAGCATGGAAGGCTGCTTGCGAAGTGGAATCAACAGTTTTCTTTGTCCCTGCAGGTTACTCTTTCATGATTCAGTCTATTGAGTTCAATGTGCCTTACAATGATGGCATGACGTTTAAGGTGAAAACCAATGTAACATCTTAATATGCTGCACTAATTTTCTTATTTATTGTGATTGAACTGGTAAAAGCTCATTGACACATTCATTGAATTCAAGGTGGATGGTGTTGTGCTTGCTCCTAATGGTCCCGAATGTTGGGCTAAAAATTCCATTAAACTTCAGTGGATTATATTTGATCAGACAGATGTGCTTGCTCCTGATGGTCCCGAATGCTGGGCTAAAAATTCCGCTAAACTTCAGTGGATTATATTTGATCAGACAGATGGGCTGAGGGTGCAGGGGAACGGCCTCAAGACTATGAAGGTCTGAAATTTGAAGCTGGCTGTAGATCATACATGTTGATCAGTGCCTACTAGCAAGCTGGTGGCTCTTTGGGTGGTGGTCGTATTTCTTGTGCTGATTATAGTTAATTTTCTTTGTATGACTAGATTAATTTGTTTGTAGATTATTGTTTATTATTAGCTTTTTATGCAAGTCAAGCTACAAGGGTGTCACAGTGAGCTAACTCCATTGAGTTTATTTTTTATTAAGTTAGAAATAGGGGCTTGCATGATTATATATTTTACAATGATTATGCCATTACGTGTTGAACATTTTTTTAAAATCAATGCCTATTATACAATTTCAAGGACTGCCATAACTCCTCACATAATTCTTTAAAAGGTGCTAGCTCAATGGAAGAGTGCCTGCTATGCAGGAGGTTAGTGGTTTGATTCCATTGTTCCTTAACATGAAATATTCAATGATATTGTATATTTTTTTAATTAAATATTTCATATTGATTTATTTTAATGGTGAGATATTTTTCTGGATTCATTGTTTTATATTGTCTCTAGAGAGACAATAGATAGGATTAAAAACATTGTCTCCATAAAGACAATATGTCTTTAATTCCAACTATTGTCTTTGGAGAGACAATAAATGAAACTGTCTTTGGAGAGACAAAAATGAAATTGTCTTTGGAGAGACAAAAATGAAATTGTCTTTGGAAAGACAAAAATGCTTGTGTTATTTATTGTCTTTATAGAGAAAATATTTTAAGACAATTTAATTTTAAGACGATTTAATTTAAGACACCCGCTTAAAGACAATATTTAAGACAATACACAAGTTTTCTTTTGTCTCAAATTAAGACAATTTACCCAAAAATTGTCTTAAATATTGTCTTAAAACCCCCCTTTATGTAGTAGTGCATGAATTCTTGGCCTGATCTTATCAAGTCACATGAATCAGCGAAAAAACCAAAGAAAAATGAAATCATTTTAGATACATTGTTCATAACCATTCAAATGGAATCATAACCAGCAAAATCATTTTAGATAATTTGAAAGAAAAGTGGTGCCGACATGATCAACGCACCAATAAAAATACAATTTATGAACAATTTTTCGCTGCTTCATGTCACCGATGTTGATGTTTCCGGCGGTACAACATTATTTTGCTTTGTCACTTGCCAAGATTCCAGCGGTAACGCATTTTTCCATGTCACTTGATAAGAACACGCCAAAAATTTCATTTGGCGAAATTTTTGGCGTGTTCTTATCAAGTGACATGGCAAAATGCGTTACCGCTGGAATCTTGGCATGGTCTTAACATGTGACAGAGAAAAATACGTTATTGTTGGAAACATCAACATCGGTGACATGAAGCAGCGGAAACACCAAAGAAAAATGGTGACATGAAGCAGCGAAAAATTGTTCATAAATTGTATTTTTTATTGGTGCGTTGATCATACTTCATTTCTTGGCCTGGCTTAAACAAGTGACATGAATCAGCGAAAAAGCCAAAGTAAAATGGAATCATTCTAGATAAATTGTTCACAACTAGTGAAATAATTTTAGATAAATTATGTTTTAATTGGTTAGTTGATCATTCATTATTGTGTTTTTATTGGTCTGTTGAACATGTCTACACCATTTTTCTTGGTTGGCCGGCCAATATTTTCGCTACTTCGTGGTTGGTTTGCTAGGCAATATTTTTGCTATTTCTCAATTTGGAATTTATAAATTAAAGAGGTGGCCTAATTCAAATGTTACACGCCTTTTTCATGGCTTTTGACTTGTTAGTGGGGTTGGAATTTCAAAACTGTTAGAATTATACTTCCAACCACAATCACCACTCTGAATAAGCAGTGGTGCAGTCTATACTTCATTAATTCTTGCAGTAGTGAAGGACAAGCCTAGTTTTCAAACTGGAGGCGTTTCCACGCAACCACAACAAATCGAGTACCACAACCATTCTTTGCATTCATTTCTTTGAACCACCACATTTAATTTACCTTGCCCGCAGAGCGCAACCGCAACATTTTTGTTTTACCCTTTAAGCCCTTTCACCATATGTTATTCTACCGCCGATGCGATATCCGGCGAGACCCACTTTATACCTAACCGCATTGCAAAGCCAAGAAACTCCTTTGTATTTCCGCAAAACCTTTGTATTTTTCATTTCGCACTTACCAATGTTTACTGCCCACAATACCGTACTTCGCAATGTATATCCCTTACCTGTTAAGCCTCACAACGAACCATGCGATGTTGCGATGCGATATCGCATCGCACATCGCAATTGCAGCTTTATAACTTTACCTTCCACCGCCCATAGGCTATGTTATTTGATATGCGATGCGATGATGCCATGTCACTTCGCAATCGCAAATGTTTTGGTTTTTCGTTTAAGTTTCGCAAGGTATGTTATTTTGGGTGCGATGCGATATGTGCCACGTCACTATCACACGTCGCAGCCCGCAATGTTTAACGGGTAACGCGATAGTTAAGGTTTGATATCTCCAATTTGCACGGATGCGATGTGGAATTCGAACCACATTGCATAATATTTGAAGTCTGCCCTTTTATGTTGTGAACGTGTTTTGTACACCTTTCGTGTATAAATCAGAATACGGTCCGTGTTCCATTTTAATGAAGAAATGGGTCCTTTGACAATAGAAAGGAGGATTCGTTGTCGAACATCTATTCAAAAATTGAATTGCATTGATTAGATTTAGGTTTTTAGGCTACGACCATTTTTGTATTAAAACAATGAAGTTTCTCTCATTGCTGATTTTAAAGCAGTCATGAAGAGTAAATTTGAAATGATTGATTTGGATTTATTGAGATATTTTTTGGGCATTGAAGTAAAGTAAAATGAAAAGGAAATTTTTTTTTCCCAAGAAAAATATGTTGCATAAGTTTTAAAGAGATTTAATATGCAGCACAACAAAGCAGCAATAACTCCAACTATCATGGGGTTAAAATTAAGCAAAGAAGATTTCAGCAAAAATGTTGATCCAAAATTGTACAAGAGAATAGTTGGCAGTCTAATGTATTTGACTACAACTAGGCCTAATATTATGTGTGTTGTAAGTTTAATCTCCAGATTCATGGAGACACCAAAGAAGACACATTGGAAAGCAGCCAAAAGAATTCTGAGGTATGTGAATGGAACAAAGGAGTATGGTGTTCTACACTCCTTAACTGATAATTCTAAATTGATTGGTTATACTGAAAGTGATTGGACTGGAAGTGTAGATGATAGAAAGAGCACATCTAGGTATGTATTTCATTTGGGATCGGGAGCCATTTCATAGGCTTCCAAGAAGAAACCAATAGTTTTATTATTAACAACAGAAGTTGAATATGTGGTAGCAACAGCAGCAACATGCCAAGCAGTATGGATGAGAAGGATGCTGAGAGATTTGTGTTATGAGCAAGACAAAGGAACCACAATTTATTTTGATAATAGCTCAGCAATAGCATTATCAAAAAATTATGTTTTCCACAAAAGAACAAAGCATATTGATGCAAAATATCATTTTATAAGAGAACTGGTAGCATTGCAGGACAGAGGAACAATTTACTGATATCCTCACGAAGCCATTGGGACATAAGAGTTTTGTTATCTCAGGCAGTGTCTGGGAATTACTGATGGCGACAGTTGTGATTAAGGGGGAGTGTTGGAATTATAATCCCAACCACCACCATGAATAAGCAGTGGCACAGCCCACACTTCATCAATTCTTGCAGCGGAGAAGGACAAGCCTCAGTTTTCAAACTGGAGGCATTTTCACACAACCACAACAAACCGAGTACCATGGCCATCCTTTGCGTTTATTTCTTTGAACCACCGCATTTAACTTACCTTGCCCGCACAGCGCAATCACAACATTTTTGTTTTACCCTTTAAGCCATTTTGCCATATGTTATTCTACCATTGATGCGATATCCGGCGGAACCCACCTTATACCTAACTGCATTGCAAAACCAAGAAATTCCTTTGTATTTCCGCAAAACCTTTGTATTTTGCATTTCACACTTACCAATGTTTACCGCCCACAATACCACACTTCTCAATGTATATCTCTTACCTGTTAAGCCCCGCAACGAACCATGCAATGTTACGATGCGATATTACATCGCACATCGCAATCGCAACTTTATAACTTTACCTTCCACCGCTCGCAGGCTATGTTATTTGACATGCAATGCGATGATGCCACGTCACTTCGCAATCAAAACTGTTTGGGTTTTCCATTTAAGTTTCACAAGATGTATTATTTTGTGTGCGATGCGATATGTGCCACGTCACTATTGCACATCGCAGCCCATAATGTTTAACGGATAGCATAATAGTTAAAGTTTGGTATCGTCGATTTGCACAGATGTGATGTGGACTCATAACCACATTGCATAATGTTTGAAGTTCGTACTTATATTTTTTGAACGTGTTTTGTACGTGTTTCGTGTCTAAACCAGAATACGGTCTGCGTGACGTTTTAATGAAGAAATGGGTCCTTCGACAATAGAAAGGACGATTGGTTGTTGAACGTCTATTCAGCAATTGATTTGCATTGATTAGATTTAGGTTTTCAGGCTACGACCATTCTTGTATTAAAACAAATGTAATTTCATTTTGTTACTGTGAAGGTATAGAAAACAAAATTTTGTTCCTCTCTTGTGTTATTATGTCTGTCTGTGTATGAATTGTTTATTTCTACATTATTTGCAGTCTCTGTGTTGTAGGGGAAGAATCCCTCTGTGTTATTGTTTCGTTCAATATTCAAACAAAAACAGAGCCACTCATCAAATTTCCCAGTTTTCACACTACCTCTACCCATCTTCATGGTTTCAAGAAAAGATCGTGACGGTTTGATAAAATTTTAAACTATATTTGACGGATAAATCACCCTGTAATGAACAATTTTCCCATCAAATTCCATCCCTGCTAGTTATCTAAATGGTTCATAAATTGTGCTTTAATTAACCGATTAATCACTGATGTTTTCGGGAGTACAACATTTTGTCCTATCATTCCAGCTGTCATTTGATAAGACCAGGCGAAGGATTTTGTGGTTGGTTCGTCTTTCATTCTATATTTATTAGACTTCCAATTTAGAATTTATAAATTAATAATATTGTTTATTTTAACTTGGAATCTATCCGTGATCCTATCTCTTTTGCTAGATCACATGACTGATGTTTTCGGCGATAAAGCATTTTGTCGTCACTGAGAGACCATGCAAAGATTTCGGAGGTAAAATTTTTTTCCATATCACTTGGTCACCAATGACCATGCGAAGATTTCTGTAGTAAAGAATTTTTCCATGTCACTTGATAAGACCAGGCGATGAATTTCGTTGGCTGTTGGTCGTCCTATATTTTCACTATTTCTCAATTTGAAATCTATAAACTAGCATTTGCACCAAAAGGGTGCAACGACATATCGATAGAAGTGTAGATAAATGTAGAGTGACACAGAGGTAACACTCTAGGAAATAAGGATCTGGATGTGGAAGGCATGAGGAATTAGGTGGCTTAAGTATTGGTAAAATAGATCTTTCGAAGTGGATAAAAGTGCCCTATAGAATATGCAATATATTAGATTTCTATCACCGAACTCATAACTAAACTAGAAGTAATCTTCGAGGATACATCATTGTGATATTCTACCATCTTCTTTGAACAACATCGTAGATATTATGATGAGAATTTGTTTGGATGGGGGAGAAGAAAAACAATTGAGAAACACAGATTTCATGGGGTGCTCAAAAGCCTAAACGAATTGAAATGGTGTCCTCTCCTGCAATTTAAGGAATCACTGAGTATTTTTTTCATGTTGTGATTTTGGATGGGAAATAAGTGGATTACGTGCTCCATTCTTGTTTCAAAGTTTAGAAAATGAATCTTGGATAGGCATCAATAAATCATATAAAGAAAGAATGTATTTTTAACATTTGCAAAGCTAAAAATATCCAATGGGACAGATTGCTTCTCCAACTGGTTCTTGTATTCGGCCATTTTCTTGTGGAGTTTTACAATAACTCTCCCAACTTCTTGACAAACTCTTCACTAAATAGATTATCCCAAGGGCTAGCTGCCAAATTACCTACATAATTTTCTCTGTTGTATTTGAAGGCCTCGCATTCTAAAATGAAATGGTTTTTTGCTTCCACTTTTTCGGAAGAGCAAAAAATACATACTCTTTCCTCCCACATTTCTTTTGGCCTTTTCTAGGGCCCTGATGAGAATTAGTCTTTAATTGAGAAATAATAATTTTGGATTTCCAAAAATTATTGGCCCCCATGTATGCTTTTTGTTGATGATCATGAGTGGGGTTAAACTCTTCAATGTAGTACTTCTTCTTTCTCCCTAGCTATTTTTATATGAATGTGATATAGACAATAGCACAAAGGAAATTTTAGGAAAACACAAAAAAAACATGGAATACTAAATACATGCAGTTATCCGACTACATGTGGACGTCGCTTTGCATAGACTTGAAAGCACCTTCATTCACACTGACTGTGAAATGCATGCAACGAAATTTCATGGTGTAACGCCTGGATTTCTAGTTGCTCACCTTGAATTGAACCCTAGCGTACAATTTGAGATTCAAATCATATTTATCTATTAGAAGGATCAAGGATGGTTTTTGCTACTAACAAACTTATTTGCTTGGGTAAGTTCAATAAACACATGTGATTGTTGTTATGAATTCTAAGTTACAAACGATTCAAATGGAAAACAAATCACCAAGGTTAACTCAGGAGCTTGCGTAAGTCTCATAAACAACTTCACATGGTTTTTTTGATTTCTTAGGTTTGAAAAATTAGAATGGTTCTCATTCAATTTTTTTTCTATTTGGATAGAGACATTCCATTGTTTTAGAGTGATCTACACATTGCCGGACATTATACTTAAATTTACCAAAACTCTAATTACTGAATTTGAACTTATGATTTATTAAAGAAAAACACATACTTTCGATGAATAAAAATTATCTTTATCACAAACTAATAATAATATTTAAAATAGTACAGTAAGATAAATTTTATTATATTTTAATTTAGCAATTAGATTATGTTAGACTTTACCTTCCAAAAGGAGGACAAGTAATTTATAAATAAAGAACGGTTATTTTATTTTATAAATAAATAAATAAATGACTTGTGATCGTGTAGAAAATGAATGCACCTACCTTTGTTACAACACTCGCTTCATTTGACTTGAGAAAAATCTGTATTATGTTCAATTTTATTGCTTTTCGTTGTCTTGCTCCTCTGGGCCAAATTGTTAACTACATGCTTTCATGGGTGCACCAACCCCACTCCTCGCAACCTCTAACACAACCATTTGATTTGAGAAGAATCTGTATTATGTTCAATTTTATTGCTTTTCGCTGCCTTTCTCCTCCTTTGGGCCAAAGTGATAACTCCATGCTTTCATGGGTGCACCAACCTCGACTATCTAGACACTCCTCACAATCTCTAACACAACCAATGAAAATAATGCTTCAACTAAAATCGCTTCAACTATTTCCAATCCATCAAACGATGTTGAATCTCCCTCGACTTTCATGGAAGAAAGTAAATATGAATTCTATATTGGACTCCTAAAGCAGGCACAATGCATCCATCTCCATGAAATTCTTCAAAATAATTTAAATTGGAATCCTCAGATAAAAATACACTTGAATCGTTAAAAAGTCAAAATCAGAGGGGAAAAATTCAACTTAAATTTAATTATTTATTTATAACCATTATTTTTACTTTATTAATAAATATAAATAATTTAAATTTCTCATTAGGTAAGTACATAATTAATTTTCCTCCTAATTTAGTCAAACTAGCTGTTATACTAAATGGCTAGTTTGATCCTCTTTTCATCTATTTAAATCGTAGGCCTTGATTTGTGCTCTCATCTTGTCCTGAAGATGAACCACAATAGTTGGTTTTAAACACATCAAATAAATTGTTTCGTATGTGATTATTACCAAAATGTTTGTATTCACAATTTATGGATCACAGAAGCCATCCCTCAAACAATGTTATTATTATTTTTACTAATTAAAAATGATTAATTACTAATAATTTATTATTATTATTATTATTAATTATTAATTTTTTATATTTATATAATTTATTAATTAGTTAATTAATAATAATGATTATTATAATTATCCCCAATCGGGGTGTGTGTAGAGGGACTTTCCCACTTGGGACTCACGACATGAGTGATTTGATGGGCATTGAAGAGGGACGATGGTTGTGGCAAATGCGCGGCGTGTGTGGCAGAGGTAAGGTGAGGCAAGAGGACGCAGGAGTGAGCATGATGAGCGGCAACGCATGCCAAACATTATCAACCAGGTGGTGGAGGTATTGGCTTGTTGGTTGCATGCATTTTGGTTGCGAAGGGTGGAGGAACCAAGCGTTGAGTTTCGGGGTTTGAGCTCTTCTCCTCCGGCAAAGGTGGATGAAAGTTTATGGTTGTGGGTGAACCTTGGAGCAAGCTTCTAGGCGAAGGTGATAGGGTGTTAATAGGTTGAGAAGCCACCCTATCTACAATTCGTGGGCTTATGGTTTGGCAGTGTGGCTCAACGACTGCTCGGTGGTTCAAAGTGGCTAAGGGAATATGGCTCGACCAACTGCGATGAAGAAAGAAAAGGAGACAGGGAGGAGTAGACACAACCATAAAGTGACTCCTCGGGAGGGAAGGTGAGGCTCATCCTCATATACGCCCACAAGGTATGGTCGGAAATCGCAGAGCCAACAGATCAATGTTGTGGCCCATGCTTATGTGACAAGAACCCTTGCCCAAGTGTGTCAAATGATAGTTGGCTATGAGGCAGATCTTAACCAGCGCTCATATCAGGATATCCAGGAGGAGGACTGGAGGTTGCTAGTACCAGAGCCCAGAAATACTCACGACAGATTTTCGCGATGTAAAAAAATTGTTCATCTTTAATAGATGTTGAAGAACATAGTGGGAAGAGTAATTGTGAATTCAGTTGATTTCATCAAAACAGATCCGGGACTCCAAGAAATACAGAAGGATTTCCAACTTGTCTAGTTTCAAATTCAACAATAGAATGTATGCCTGGGTCGCATTGAGAGGAACATTAGGTGCCCACTTGAATCAGAGATTCTGGGATAAAATATTAAGGACCCAAATTCAGTGGAGTCCTCAGAGGAATAGTTTCGATGTTTTCCTTTGTTTTGGTAATTTTTGGTAATGTATATGTCGTTAAGTAGAACTATTGTTAATAGGTTAAGAGTACACTACGTTTCATACATTCAAGCCTATAAGGTTAGGTTTGATAGACTTAAAACCTTTAGCTTTTGGATGGCATATAACGCTTTCCAATGGCCAACAGACGTGGTTTCCCAACTGGGCAGGTTGAGGCCACGAAATGTTTATTCTGGTTCTAACTTGTTTTCTATGAATGAATGAATGAAAGGTCCTACTAAACTTAGAAATAATAATAATAATAATAATTTTAATATATATAAATAAACAATAATAAATGTGGTTGATATAGGCCTATCCACGTTTATCAATCACATTTATTAAAATGTGATTGTGTTAATTATATTAAATCAGGCAATATTTTTAATTGTGTCGATAAATTGGTTATGAACAATTTATCTAAAATGATTCCATTTTTCTTTGGCTTTTTTGCTGATTCGTGCCACTTGATAAGAAAACACCAAGAATTTCGTGGTTGGTTGGCTGGCTGATATTTTCACGACTCTTCCATTTGGAATTAATAATCTTGCCTGATTTAATATAATAAAATATATTTTATAGAGTGGAGTTTATTAAAATGGTATTTGTTTTTCAAAATATTATCACTGGATTTCCAAGCCCATCCCAAAATTCCACCCCAAAGCGAGTAAGTTGGACCATGTATTCACATCATTTTAGTCTTTGTGGTGCAAATTCATTTTGTTTTTAGATGTTGACATTCGATGCCTTCACGGCTTCACACTCTCATTTTTACATTTATAAATAGTGGTGAGAATCCACACAACTCTGCATATCTCCTCTCTGTTTTTCTTTTTAGATCCCTCTTGCTAAACACAACACCCTTCCCTTCTCTCTGCATTCCAATTTCCATTTTCATTTCAACCACCATGTCGTCTCTCTCTGTTGGTTTCCCTATCTTCTTAATCATCTTCATTTTTCCCTTCACCGCCTGCGCCCATTCACATCACGATGACCATAAATCCCTCTTGGCTTTCAAGCAAGTCATCACCAACGATCCTAATAACTCCATGGCTACTTAGACTTGTTGGAATGTTTTATAATTCCAAAATAATAAAAGTCCATTCCTTAACACAGAGAAATATTCAAAATTTCATCCACAGTGACAGAGTTTCAACTCAGAAAAAAATTTCTATTTCATAAAAAAAACTGTTACAAATTCTTCCTCAAGAGAGGGATTACAAAATAATTTTGACTACTGCAATCACAGTGCAAAACTATCACTCTGTCATTCACAAATGACACTCTATCTCACTAAAACATATACTGCTGTATATACTCTGTTTTCCCAAAACATACACTGCTGTGTATTTCTTAATTCTGCACTCTCAGTCTTTTTTTTAAACGCACTCTGCTATGCATAAAAAGAAATTAACATAAAATAATGAATCTGTTCTGTATATTAAAAAAATATCCCAGATTGAATTTAATGCCATTCATTGACAAAAAACCAGAAAATTCACCGCTTGAAAATTCATTTATGGCATCATTAACTTCTGCTGGCACCGCTTGGAGATAGCATTGATGTTGAATTTGCATTGATGGCGCCTAGATCTTTTTCTTTCCAGCACTGTTGTGCTTTCATAAACTCTATTCTGTGTAATTAAAAATTACAATACTCTGTTGTTTTCTTCCGTGCACTGCTGTGCCAAAAAAACATTCACTGTGTATACATTTTTAATACATAACCGTCCTTTTAATACATATATGTATTACATATATTAAAGATAAAACAAATAACGTTAAAACTTTAAACGTCAAACATTAACCCCGCAAGTCTTTTATTAATCATCAAATGTGGACCTCGCTGTTGATGACATCAGCACCTCCGAGGGGGTATGCTCCTCCGCCGGCTCTGCCTGCCTGACCCCCACGGAATTGGCTTTCCGCTTCATCTCTTTGCTGCCGTCTTTTCTGGGCAGTTGGAAATTAATTCCAACACTCCCCCTTAATTTCAACTGCTGGGTTTTCCTGCATACCCATGCATTTTCTGAAATGTTCAAAGCTTTTCTGCTGAAGTGGCTTTGTGAGGATATCTGCAAATTGATCCTCTGTTCTGCAATGCTGCAAAACTATCTCGCCATTGTTAACCAATTCCCGTATGAAATGAAACTTGGTGTCAATGTGCTTTGTCCTCTTATGAAAAACTGAATTTTTAGACAATGCAATAGCTGAGCTATTGTCACAAAAGATCACTGTCCCTTTTACCTGTTCTTGACATAAGCTTCTCAACATTTTTCTCATCCAAACTGCTTGACACGCTGCTGCTCTAGCTGCCACATATTCTGCCTCTGCTGTAGACAACGCTACAATGGGTTGTTTCTTAGAAGCCCATGAAATTGCTCCTGAACCCATATGAAAAACATAACCGGAAGTGCTCTTCCGATCATCTACACTTCCAGCCCAATCACTGTCCGTGTATCAAACTAAATCTGAACATTCTGAAGTAGTATACAAAATACCAAACCTCTTTGTACCTTTAACATACCTCAGAATTCTTTTTGCTGCTTGCCATCTACATCCTTTGGATTTTCCATGAATCTGGAAATCAAACTAACAGCATGCATTATGTCCGGCCTAGTTGCAGTTAAATACATAAGGTTGCCAACTATGCTCTTGTACAAGCTAGGATCAAAATCCTTACTGCTGAGTTTTAATCCCATCACTGTGGGAGTGATCGCTGCTTTGCTTTCCTGCATGTTAAATATTTCAAGCACTTCATTAACATACTTTTCCTGTGAGATAAAAATCCAATTTTCATCTTGTTCTACTTCTATTCCCAAGAAGTATCTCAACAAACCCATATCAGTCATTTCAAATTCTTCTTTCATTACTGTTTTAAAATTTTCAATAAGGCAATCATCATTACCTGTGAAAATAACATCATCAACATACAAGACTACAATCAATATTTTTCCATCTTTTTCTTTGATGTAGAGGGTGGGTTCTCCTTCACACTTTTCAAATCCATTTTCCAGTAGATAGGAATCTATCCTACTGTACCATGTTCTTGGCGCTTGCTTCAGCCCATAAAGAGCTTTCTTCAACTTGCATACTTTGTTTTCTTGGCCTTTCTTTTCATAGCCAAGAGGTTGTTCAATGTAAACCTCTTCCATTAACACTCCATTTAGGAATGTTGACTTCACGTCCATTTGGTAAACTTTCCATTTGTTTTGTGCTGCTATGGAAAACACTGCTCTCACGGTTTCCATTCTAGCAACCGGTGCGAAAGTTTCCTCATAATCTATCCCATGCTTCTGCTTATAAACTTTGACAACAAGCCTTGCCTTGTGTCTCTCTATTTTGCCTTCAGCATTACTCTTGGTCTTGTAGACCCATTTAACACCAATGCCATCTTTACCTTTTGGGAGTTCAACCAAATCCCAAGTTTTGTTCCTCTCTATGGCATTTATTTCCTCATCCATAGCTTCTATCCATTTCTTATCCTTGATAGCTTCTTCGAAATGAATAGGATCATCAACATGACAATATAAAAAAAACAAAGAATTGATACCTTCATTAGCTATATCTTGTTCATAAATATCTTTCAAACTTCTGAATTTCTTACCTCTTTCAGTAGGTGTACAAATGCTTGAAGAAGCACTTGAATTTCCTCCTTGTGGTGTGCTTGGAGAAGCATTGTAATTTCTCCTCAAGGGTGTGCTCTGCAGCTCTTTTCTTGGTTTTGCTGTTTGGGGATGTATTTCAGTGAACTCATCATCATTTTCATCATGAGATAAACAGTGTTTAACATTCACTGTTTTCTCTATGCTTCCATCCCAAGCTTCCTCTTCAATGAACTGAACATCTCTGCTCACAATAAACTTCTTGCTGGATGGGTTTTATAACCTGTAGGCCTTGGATTCCTCACTGTATCCAATGAAAATACATTTCTCCCCCTTGCTGTCCAACTTCTTTCTTAGCTGATCCGGAATGTGTGCATAAGCCACACATCCGAAAACCTTCATGTGTGTGACACTTTGCTTTGTGCCACTCCATGCCTCTTCCGGCACTTTGTTCATAACTGCTTTTGTAGGGCACCTATTCAAAATATATGCTGCACAATGTACAGCTTCAGCCCAATAATCATTAGGCAAATGCTTTGCCTTTAACATACTCCTCGCCATGTCCATTATGGTTCGGTTCTTCCTTTCGGCTACTCCATTTTGCTGCGGAGTATATCTAGTTGTAAATTGCTTTTGAATACCATTTTCTCTACAAAAACGTAGAAAATATTTAGAGATATACTCACCTCCTCTATCAGTCCTTAAGACTTTGATATGCAGCCCACTTTGTTTCTCAACAAGTGCTTTGAAATTGAAAATTTTTTCAAACTCTTCACTTTTGTTTTTCAAAAAGTAAACCCAAGTTTTTCTTGTAAAATCATCTATAAATGTTAAGATATACTGGTTGTTAGCAAGTGATGGAGTTTGCATCGGTCCACATACATCTGAGTGGACAATCTCTAAGGGTGCTTTTGCCCTTATGCTTTTCCCGGAAGGAAAACTTTCTCTGTGTTGTTTCCCAAGAATACAACCTTCACAAAGGCTGTCCGGTTTCTCTATTAATGGTAAACCACTTACCATTCCTTTTCTGTTCAACAAATTAAGACCTCCAAAGTTGAGATGTCCAAATATCAAGTGCCATAACCAATTATCATCTTTTGGTTCGCTTTGGAAAGTCTCTTTTGCAACTGCTGCTTTCTCTTCACCATTTTTCAAATCTGCTCTCATTCTGAGAGGGAACATCCTGTCCCTTGTCATCTTCACTTCAGCAATACATAGTTTGCTGGGTGGTTTATCCATGATGGTACAAACATCATTATCAAAGAAAACATTATACCCCTTGTGAACAAGTTGTGCAACACTTAAGAGGTTACACTTCATTCCTGGAACATAATACACATCTGTTATGGTTTTCTTTGCTCCTAATCTTGTTAAAACATTTACATCTCATTTTCCCATAACAGAAACTTTGCTATCAGTTCCTAGTGTGACTTGTGACTGCACACTTTCATCTAACATAGAAAACATTGCTAAATTTCCTGTCATATGGTTACTGCAACCAGAGTCAAGAAACCACAAATCCTCATTCTTTTCTTCAGCCATATTACAAGCTAAAAACAAATTGTTTTGGCTGCTATTTTCTCTAGTGAAATTTGCACTAGTTCTACTTCTCATATCTTGCTTCTTCGTTCTACATTCATTAGCATAATGACCATATTTTTTACAATTGTAACATTGGACATTGGACTTGTCATACCTTTGTCCTTGTGCATTCTGCTGACCACTTTACTGGCTGCCTTGGCCGTGGCTGTGATCTTGACTATTGCACCTTCCATGTGAATGTGAAGGGCTGTCTCTTCCACCTCTGTTTTGGCTTCTGCCTCTTCCTCTCTTGTTTCCTTTGCCTTGCCCTCTTCCTCTTCCGAAAGACATATGGGTCTTAAAGGCATGCTCAAGAGATGAGTTTTCACTCCTACCCAATCTCTATTCATGGGTCATCAGTGATGCATGTAGTTCATCCACTGAAAACTTTGTGAGATCCTTAGTCTCCTCTATGGTGGTGAGAATCAAATCAAATCTTGAGGGTAAACTTCTCAAGATTTTTTCAACAATCCTCTTGTCTTCAAGAGTCTCTCCATGAGATCTTATTTGTGTGACCATTCCAATCACATGAGTGAAAAATGAGTCAATAGTGTCTGACTCTTTCATACAGAGAGTCTCAAAGTCTCTCCTCAGCAACTGAAGTTTTGCTGTCTTCACTTTCTCCATGCCCTGATAAGCTGTCTTGAGAGTTTCCCATGCTTCTTTGGATCTGTTAGCTGCTGCTATCCTCAGAAACACACTCTCATGCACTGCTTGATATAAGAATAAAAGAGCCTTGGCATATTTCTTCTTATTGCTCTTCAAAATCTCTCTTTCTGCTTGAGTTAAAACATAAAACTCTGCTTCATTTGCTGGCTCTTCAAAGCCATCCTCAACAAATTCCCATAAGTCTTGGGAGACAAATAAATCTCTCATAGTTATTGACCAATATTCATAATTTTTCCCATTAAATTGTGGGAGATGGATATTTCCCATACCCATACCAGTGCTGGCTCCAGCCATTCTGCACTCTTAACTATGATTTAAAAAACACTTGACTGTGTATATAAAATAACTCACTGTTCTGCAACAGTAACACAAAACTGTATAGAGAAATACCGTTGGATTCTTTTTGGCTGAGTCTTCACACTGCTAGAGAAGCTGCTGCAACAAAGAACTCCTTTCCTTCAGCTTATTTGATCTTCAAATAGCCTGGAATAGCTCCGATACCATGTTGGAATGTTTCAGAATTCCAAAATAATAAAAGTCCCTTCCTTAACACAGAGAAATATTCAAAATTGCATCCACAGTGACAGAGTTTCAACTCAGAAAAAAAATTTCTATTTCATAAAAAAAACTGTTACAAATTCTTCCTCAAGAGAGGGATTACAAAATAATTTTAACTACTGCAATCACAGTGCAAAACTATCACTCTGTCATTCACAAATGACACTCTGTCTCACTAAAACATATACTGCTGTATATACTCTGTTTTCCCAAAACATACACTGCTGTGTATTTCTTAATTCTGCACTCTCTGTCTTTTTTTTAAACGCACTCTGCTATGCATAAAAAGAACTTAACATAAAATAATGACTCTGTTCTGTATATTAAAAAAATATCCCAGATTGAATTTAATGCCATTCGTTGACAAAAAACCAGAAAATTCACCGCTTGAAAATTCATTTATGGCATCATTAACTTCTGCCGGCACCGCTTGGAGATAGCATTGATGTTGAATTTGGATTGATGGCGCCTAGATATTTTTCTTTCCAGCACTGCTGTGCTTTCATAAACTCTGTTCTGTGTAATTAAAAATTACAATACTCTGTTGTTTTCTTCCGTGCACTGCTGTGCCAAAAAAAACATTCACTGTGTATATATTTTTAATACATAACCATCCTTTTAATACATATATGTATTACATATATTAAAGATAAAACAAATAACGTTAAAACTTTAAACGTCAAACATTAACCCCGCAAGTCTTTTATTAATCATCAAATGTGGACCCCGCTGCTGATGACGTCAGCACCTCCGAGGGGGAATGCTCCTCCGCCGGCTCTGCCTGCCTGACCCCCACGGAATTGGCTTTCCGCTTCATCTCTTTGCTGCCGTCTTTTCTGGGCAGTTGGAAATTAATTCCAATAGGACTCCCTCACTTCCCTTGTGAAAATTGACTGGTGTTACCAGCAGCCACTGTCATCCATTGCGATTTGTCGCTTTCAACCTTACTTCCATGGGTCTGGGCGGCCCCATTTCTCCTTCCCTCGACAATTTTTCCTTTTTCCGAACACTAGATTTTTCACACAATGTGCTGCACGACCATATCCCAACTCAATTGGGACGCCTCTTTCGTTTGAGGATGCTCATCTTGGCGGACAATTCATTGGAAGGAAATATCCCAGGTCAACTGAGCAGTTGTAGGGATTTGAGTTTATTGGTATGAAACCACAACAATATGAATGGATATATCCCTCAACAGTTGGGTTCCCTCACACATCTCCAAGGGCTTTACTTGGCAGAGAACGACCTCATAGGTAACATTCCCTCTTCCCTAGGAAAGCTTTTATCGTTGCTTTATCTAAACCTCTTCTCAAATGCATTGTCAGGGACCATTCCCTCTTTTTGCCAAATATTTTTACTTTAATTAATTTATCACTGGCCACCAACGAATTCACTGGTATTATTCCACATCGATTGTGTTTACCCACTAATTTGCAACAACTTTATCTTTTTGAAAGTGAATTATCTTGACCCATTCCCACTTGTTTATCAATTTTTTTAGCTTGAGGGAAGTTGACCTAGAACAGAACGAACTCATATGTAACATTCCCTCTTCCCTTGGAAACCTTTCATCATTTCTTTATCTGAACCTCCCGTCAAATTCATTGCCATGGACCATTCCCTCCTTTTTGTCAAATATTTCTACTTTGATTATGTTATCATTGGCCGCCAATGAATTGGCTGGTAATATTCCACATGAGTTGGGTTTACTCACTAATTTGCAAGGGATTTATCTCTTTGAAAATGAACTATTTGGACCCATTCCCACTTCTTTATAAAAAAAATTTAACCTAAGGGATCTTAATTTATGGGGAAATCATTTGACTGGGAATATGCCAAATTTTATTGGAAATTTTGCAAAACTTAGTAGCCTCGCTTTAAACACTAACATGTTGACCAGGAGAGTGCCAATAGAATTGGGAAAATTATCCCTCCTCAGGTATCTATTTTTTCACTCTAATCAACTTGATAGCAGCGGTGCTACAAACATGCCTTTTATTGTTGCTCTTATTAATTGTTCTCCTCTACAACATTTATAATTGAGCAATAATTTACTTATAGGCATCTTGCCCCTTGATATTGGCAGGCTTTCTGCTGATTTATCTTACTTGAAATTAGATACAAATAGAATACAAGGAAACATCCCTACACAAATCAACAATATTAGTAGCCTAACATTTATAAATTAAAGCAAAAATATTTTAAATGGGAGCATTCCATCATTAGAAAATCTCAAAAAATTACAAATATTGGTATTAAGAAAAAATAGAATAGAGTGAAACATCCCTAATTAATTTGAAAAATTATAACACCTATGCTTTTTAGATATTAGTGCAAACATGCTCTTTGGACATATTCCTGATTCCCTTGCACCCCTTAAACAACTCAGACTACTCTTCCTTCATCACAACCAATTCTCAGGGAGCATACCTACTAGCTTAGGAAATTGTATAAATTTGGAACTGCTTGATTTGTCTCACAATATGCTCTCTCGAAGCATACCACAAGAAATTCTAGAGCTTTATAATCTACATTTCTATTTGAATCTATCAGGGAATTTACTGGAAGGCTCCTTGCCCATGGGAATTGGTAAAATTGCAATGGCTCTAGCTATAGATGTTTCTGCCAATCTATTGACAGGGGTCATTCCACCCACACTTGGAAGTTGCAGTGAATTATAATCATTGAATTTATCTCGAAATTCCTTCCAAGGTCCTATCCCAGATTCACTTGGAAATTTACAAAGTCTTGTGAACCTAGATCTTTCTTCCAACTCCTTATCAGGTGCAATACCAGTGATTTTCAAGAAATTGAAAATGCTCCAATTTTTGAATCTGTCTTTCAACAATCTCAAAGGGAGAATCCCAAAAGGTGGTTTCTTTGCAAACCAAACAAGTAATGTGTTCCTAGATGGAAATCTTGGCCTTTGTGGACCACAAGAATTGGGGTTACCTACTTGTCCAACACCGAGAAGCCATTCTGAATTTGTAAAAAGAAAAATTATTTCCAGTGAGTGGAGCTATTGTTTTTATATTATGTTGTCTATTTTTTGTATTCCTTTGGAGAAGGAATAAGTGTGTGCATAACTGTGGTTTTTCACAAGCTATTTTCCAAAAGATAGAGCACCAAAGGATCTCATATCAAGAGCTTCACACTACAACTAATGGATTTTCCGAGGCCAATCTACTAGGAACATGGAGTTTTGGATCAGTGTACAAAGGATTTTTGTGTGATGGCACAAATGTTGCTGTGAAGGTTCTTCATTTGCAAAATTAACAGGCTAAAAAAGTTTTAAAATAGAGTGTACTATCTTGCAAAATGTTCAGCATAAAAATCTAGTGAGAATCATAACTTCATGTTCCAACCTCCAATTCAATGGTTTAGTGTTCAAATTTATGTTTAATGGAAGCTTAGAGAAGCATTTGTACTCTAATAAAGATGACAATAGTGATGAGGATGTATGTGAATTGGGGTTGAAAAACATGATTATACATTGCCATAGATGTGGCCCATGCCATGGAATATTTACATCATGATTCATATGTGCAAGAGGTGCACTGTGATATAAAACCCAACAATGTGTTGTTGGATGAAGACATGTCAGGCCATGTCACCGATTTTGGTATTGCAAGATTAATCGGTGCAACTTCCACTAATTCACTCACTTCAACAATTTCTTTGAAAGGATCTGTAGGCTACATTGCCCCAAGTACGGATTTTTAAAACATTAATTTAATTTGCATTTCTCATAAACAATTTTGTATGGATTAGTAGAGTAAAGTTTGACAAATGTTGCTTTGAACGCAAAGTATGGATTGGGTGAGCCAATTTCCAATAAAGGAGATGTTTATAGCTATGGGATTTTACTATTAGAAATGCTTACTAGAAAACAACCAACTAGTGACATGTTTGTTGGGGACCTAAACTTGCACACATGGGTAAACATGTCATTCCCAAATAGTGTAAAGGATGTAATTGACAATGGTCTTTTTAGTGAGGTAGATGGAGATGAATTTGAAGAAAACAATGTATACAAATGCATGCTTTCTTTGTTATGAGTTGGTTTGATTTGTTCAAAATATTCACCTAATGAAAAACCAACTATGAGAGATGTAGTCTTGGTGTTGGAGAATTTAAGAGAGGATTTGGTGGCAAGTACAAATGGTTCTAGGATATTAAGGCGAAGCATATTCAATTTTCTTAGTAAAACAAATGCAACAAAGAATGACACATCTACTTCAAATGACAAAAGTTCTTATACATATTAGTTTGTGAAAATTGAAATAGCAAATTGTTTTAGTTTGTCATTATTATCACAATGACAAGGTATTTTTATGTCTAGTTGTATAAGAAATATCAATTAGTATGTATGATGTAATTGTGATTATTGTTAGCAAGAAAATGAAATGTATTTACAACACATTGGATTGCAACTTTGCTTTTGGTTTAAATTGTCATCTACCCAAGTTGTTAATATTCTTGTGGAAACAATGAATTATCAAAAAAATATTTATATTCTTTATGCAACTACAAATAAAATGATTATCATATAAATTTTGACAATTTAAATTTGTAGGTATAAATTTTAACGTATAAATTCATTTTTCAAATCATGTTAAACAATATTAATTCAATTGTTGACAAAACTTTAAATATTAAGATGTGAATTTTTTATTAAAAAAAATGTATTGATAATCACCAAAAGCAAGTGTACTTCTTAACGATACCATTTTAGTTTACTACTTAAATTATATTGAAGCTAATAATTACTATATAATTTCTAATAATATTAACTTTCTTAAGTCATATAAGTTCTCTATTTATGTACATGAAAAAATTATCCTCCTTGAATTTTGTGCATACTTTTTGTGGCTGATTTGTTTTTCACTTCCAATTTCATACATGCTATTTGATGCAAAAGCAGGTTTACTCCTTAAATTAAATTGAAGCTAATAAATATTATACTATTTTCTAATAGTTATATATATTCTCTGTGTGTGTACATGAGATTTTTATCCTCCAACTTTGTTCATACTTTATGTCCTTAGAAAAGATAAATCCGTTTCAATTTTGTACTTTCAATTTGATGCAAAAGCATGCTTGTGGGAAAATGGTGCATGGTTGTCCATGACAAAGTTATGGATTTTCCAATGAATGATATTTATAATATTGCATATATTATATGAAATAATTTTTTCATGATTGTTTTAATTGGGAGAGAATACCTACTTAACTCTACGTAATTAGTATTTTTATGTCTTTCCACAACATTGTTACAAATCAACACCACCTATTTCACTGTATCCAAACTTTGATTCATTAGTATATAATTCTATATATGATAAACAAGTTCAATAATATCTACACTATGCTTTGTTGTAGTGTTGGTGTGAATTTTGAGTGAGCCATGATTCCTCTCCATTATATAGTATAAACCCACAATAGATCTTGTTTAGATCTATGATAGACATATATACATATACAACATAGAAAACCTCCTTTGGATTGTCTATAAAAGTAATACAAGCTGCTTGTGAAACACAATTTTACTTAAAAAAGACATAAAGAATCTGAAAACCTCCTTTGGATGGTCTATAAAAGTAATACAAGTTGCTTGTGAAACATAACTTTACTTGAAAAAGACACAAAAAATATTTACTTTTTAGTTGTAAAACTCGGAATCTCTACAGTCTTCATTTTTAGATCGACGTTTCGAGTCTAAATCAAGACTCATCTTCAGGATAAACATGTTAAGAAGAGAGTAGATTAAGGTAAATAAATAGAGGAAAAAAGGGATGATGTGCATAAAGAGCCAACCAGTTTCTAATAATATATAAAAAGTTATTTATTTGATTAATTATTTATTTACCTGTGTTTTTTTTATATCATTTTTATTTCTAATTAGATTTATGAAATTAAAATATTGTTATATTATTTATTATTCTCTAGTAATACTATGTTTTGCATTATATTAATTTTTTAAAGTTTTTTATTATACAATTAATATTTGATATTAGTAATATTTAAGTAATGATGATTATGGTTATTTGAAGTAGATTTATTAAGTTTTAATTTGATCACATGAATGTATAACCTATAGTAAGATATGTTAATTCATTCTACCTTTATGATTATATCTTTTTTATTTTTATTTATACATTAGGTTATATACATATTATTAACTAAGATTTGATTTAGTTTTATTAATACAACGCAACATCAAGTTGATAATATTGTGATTTTGTTTGGAATTGAGCATTATATTTAGAAAATATCCATATTTCCTCCTATTAAATTTGCAATACAAAATCAAATTACAGATAAACTCTATTCCAAATATATACCTTTTTTTTGTTTTTTATTTATTAAAACACTAATGAATTTTAAAATTATATAAATTCCACTGAAATTGATCTGAATAATTAAAATAAAATTAAAAAAATATATAAATATTATATTAAAAATGATTTCAAAACCATACATAATATATATTACATTGCAGTCGCACAAGCACAACATGTAGCTTGTGAATTGACCCAAAGTTAGTCTAAAAATGCATGCACTTTATAAAGGCTGGCAGTTGTTGTTTTCTGTTCTTGAAAAAAAAAAAATCTAAAAATGCATACCCATAGTTAAATAAGAGAACATGAGGTCTTTGCATTATAATAAATCAAGGAACGTTTCTACGATGCTTATAAATGATGTTGTGGTAACTTCGTTCACGATTTTTCAAAGGGAGATTTTGTATTTTATGTTTTTAAATGTTGTTTTAATTATGGTGAATTTGGTTTATAGTAATTACATCGCAAGGCATCACTATTTGAAAACAACTCTCCTCATAAATTAAGATTTTAAATGGTCTGTTTTTTATAGCGATCATTGTGATGAAGGTTCAAATGCATTGTGAATCATGTGTTATACATTTCAGAAAAACTATCCTGAAAATGAAAGGTATGACATTTCGTTCATTTGTCAGTTTTTGTTCATGTAACTCATTCACTTTTTCTTGTTCCAAATAATGATAGTGGTTTAAATTGCGGCGACATATATGATTTACAGGTGTGGAGAGTGCAGAGGCGAATTTTCAGAACAAAAAAATATACAGTAAGCAGGACGATGGATCCAAAGGCCTTGGTGGATCATATTCACAAGAAGGCGCGTAAATGCGCCCAAGTTATACTGCAGAAGAAATTAGAAAAGGAAAATGATAATATGCATGAAAGAAGGGTGATGGCAATGGCGATGGAAATAAAACCAATGGAGGTGCTTCCAGTGTTCCAAGATATGTCATCCAAAATTGCCATCCTCCCCAATTGTTCAGTGACGAGAACCCAAATGCATGTTCTGTAATGTGATCACAAAATAATGTAAATTCAGGGCAAGAAATCACGTCGGCTACTGTAGTGATGGAGAAAATGGGATGTTAGTTACATTCTCCCCACAATGTAAAGAAAATGGTCAATATATACAATTTGTTAAAGTGGTATAGAGCTATCTATAAATTTATTTCAGTGAATAAGTGTATTGTATTGTATTGTATTATAGTAAAATTTATTGAATGTACCTATCTGTAAATGAGAATTCATTGAAAATATACCCCTGAAGATGAGAACTTGGAAGAAATTCTTCCAACATTTACCCATAATTAAGGATTGATAATTGGATATTCATTGCTTAACATGGCATTACTTTTCTCCAAGTTTTCTTAAGAATTTGTTTTTATTTTTTTAAGTTCATGTTTTTTAAAGCAATTTGTAGTGAATGAAGAGAATAGAGTTCACGAAATGAATTGTTGGATTGCATTTTCTTTCGAATAAATGTTTCATATCGGTGAATGTAAAATGAAAAAATAGAGTTAGGAAAAGTTGAATTTACTATTTGAAAACCAATTTGTCATCCCTTGTACCTAATGCGCCTTCTTCATTGAATATTTTCTTGAATGACATTTTGCTTACTATTTTTTATCATTCAATGGTTTCTTATATTTCAGGATTCTTCTCTCTTTTATGTCTTATGGTGTTTCCTTTCCAATATCTGTAGTTCAATTACTAGTTTATGTTTTTTTAATCATTAATAAGAAAACAAAGTTGTGTGGAGTATCTTTTTTTTTTTCATTTTTTTAATAGTAGTAGATTTCTTTTTCATCTTTTTTAATAGTAGTGGATACGAGTTTATGTGGAAAAAAGTCAATACATCTTAGCATGTTATTTTACTGCACTATTACATTGAAATTAAAAAATATGTTTTTGTCAATATTTCATGTTCACCATCCATAAATATGTTTTTTCTTTCCAATATCGGACATTTTTTTCATGGTTCTATTACCTTCACATTTAGTGCTTATGAATTGTTGAATTTGGTCTCTATTTTCCATTTGTGATGGGTTGAAAATTTCAATTTTATTTAAAAATCTCTTTATAATAATTTTTACATTTTCACAACCATGCCCCATTGACAATATAGAGAAAATCAAGTAATTTTATTTGTTATGCCTTTGTTTACATTTATATGGACTTTTGGGCTTTTAGTGTAAAATTAGTAAATTTTGTCCAAAAAATTATTAATAATTCCAAGCATGTATATATATATACAATTTTTGTGCAACATTGTGAATGCATGCATAGACACACTGACATGATGTTTGTAATGATGCATAGACACACTGACATGATGCATAGGCACACTGACATCTAAGGAGACCACGTACATTGAGAAAAACAATGATTTTTTTATACAATTAAGCCATTGTTAGGATTAAGCTCCATGCGCATTTAAGGCTTAGCTAGCCATGTTGTACAAATTGACTAAGCAGGATATGTATTACATAACCAAACTATCTAGGAGGAGGATTATGCTCCCAAATTATTGCCCTAATTGATGTTGCATGGGGTTCTTGAAAGACCCAATGATATTATGTGAATAATTATGTCATCCCGCAACAACTATGATTAATTAATTCCAATTTGTTAGGGGATAGATATGTGTTATATCTTTAAAGTGAAAATATGTATGACACATTTTCCATCACATGGTCTCCACATGATAGACCCAATGATATTATGTGACTAAATATGTCATCCCGCAACAACTATGATTAATGAATTCCAATTTGTTAGGGGATAGATATGTGTTATATCTTTAAAGTGAAAATATGTATGACACGTTTTCCATCACATGGTCTCCACTCAGTCAACTTGCGTCATAACGCTCATGTTCATGGGATATTAAGGAATGCATCTAATCTCACTAGATATTAATATAAACCTCCCAAAATCCTTTTGTTGAACCACCCCATAAGTATATTTTTCTAATAAAATAACCCCTATGTTACCAAATGCCCCCTTTTATACTCCACAATACCTATAAAACTTCCCTCCCAACACCTACAATATATTGGGATCAACCAAATCTAAAGAAGAATCACTCAAGAACTTGAAATTCATAACCATAGGTGTGGCCATGGACTTATAGTCTACCGTCCTAAATCTCTGCAACATCTTAACTATATACTTCCTCTGGATAAGAAAGATATCAGCTGGTCTCTTCCACACTTATAATCCCCAGAAATGGCGCATTAAACCCAAAGCATTCATTTCAAAATCTGAAGTGAGCTCTCTCTTGCACCTATCTATGAGCTTCTCATCCCTCGTAAGAAACACGTCATCTAGATATAGTACCAATATCAAGGGGAAATCATCTTCAACCTTGTAGTAAAGGTTGGGATCTACATTACTCAGTAAACCCCAAGCTCATCAACTAACTATTTATTCTGGTATGCCATGCCCTGAGAGCTTGCTTAAGCCCATACAAATATTTCATCAAATTACAAACATTGGACTCCTTCCCGTGGATCACAAAACCTTGTGGCTACTCTATGTACACTTCTTCTTCAATTACACCAATCATGAAGGAAGTTTTAACGTCCATTTGGTTTAATTTTCAACCCATAACAAAAGCAATAGAGATTATAGATATAATAGAACTATGCCTAGCTACTGGGGAAAATTTTTCACTATAATATTTTCCCTCTTTCTGGGAGAATTCTAGGAGAAATTTTTCCCTCACATCATTTTTCATAATGGATTGATACTCTTCCATCATAACATCCTTCCACATTTTTTAATGGTGTTTCCTCATAAGTGGAAGGTTTTGAATCAATGATCTTACTCATTAGCACCACATAGATGGAAAATATGTGTGGCCTCTTTCTCTTTCTAAAGCAACCTCTGGGAGCTATGTATTTTTTTGCTTCCTGCAACATATTCTAGAGCCATATTGGTCTCTTCTTGATGGTTGTAACCTCTTTGTATGGAACTAATGTTATCTTTGACACTATTGTCTCATCTTGATCTTCTGGGATATGTTATTTTGGAATAGAGTCGACAATCATTGTATCCTTGGGAGCCTCTTACTCCTCTTTGTCCTCGTCAATGTGAGACTCTCTAGATTTCTTGAAAGTTGCTTCTTCATCAAAGGTGAAATATCTATTAATCTTGATATTTCCCTTGTTTGGATATGTATATTATATAAACCTTTGAAGTCTCATTTTATCCAACAAATGTTTCATTCTTTCGTGAAGGCTCTAGCTTTGTTATCTTTTCCTTCTGGACTATTGTTCTGAACATATACCACTATTATGGATGCTTCTCCCCATAGATATAATGGTAAGTTCTGGTTGTGGATAATTTCTTTACACTAGTACAAATGGGGTGAACATTTGACGTACGTTCATCAAATATTGAACGCATTGTCTTTAGTTATCCAATGCCTTCAAGTGCATAATTTTCATTGGTGAAATTGCATAAGATTTTTGACATTTTACTACTCATAGGATATTCGATGGGATTTACATCGGATATCCAACACCTGTGATGACCAAGAATGCATCCAATCATCGATAATTTTTCGACGACTTACAATTGTATATATGACGTCAACCTCATCGATTTGCATTAGATATCTGACAAGATGTTGCATCTAATAATTGAGCATTTTTTTATGACTAGTGGTCAGATATCCAATATGAACCTCATCATTTTGTGTCAGATATGTAACGCGATGTTGTATCTAATCATCAAGCATTTTTCGACGTCATAATAGCTCATGCGAAGAGGATGTCATGACTTCGAAAAAAAATTTCGTCGGTCGGGAGTCAGATATCCGATGATATTTTATTATCATCATGATCAGATATTAAGTGGTTACTAATGAAAGTTGAGTATCAGATGATTCTACAAGCATTAAAAAAATATATAATTTAATCCCCATTCATGTGGCCAATGAAGAAACCAATAAGTCGAATGGTCAAGATGATGAAATCATAAAGCTATAAATTCTGGTTATTTTTATGAGAACTCGGTCTCATTAACAATATAAACCCTAGATTTGAAGTGAAAAGATATATCTAAAATAAATATTTACCCATACAAGAGCAGATAATAAGAGACAAAAGGAGAGGAAAAAGTCTTCAAGCACAATAACTTGATTTATTAGAAGGGATAAAGAGTATTTATATAGTTTTACATGTGGTACCATCTTAAAATACACTTAGTCCATGTTAAATAAAGAAAAAATAAAATGAAACCGACCACTTCTTCACCCATCCTCAAGAGTTGGAGAAAACCCACACTTAAATCTATGGAATAATTAATAATTGCTAAATTGCTTCTTCATTTAGCCTAGGGCTAGAAAATGAAACTAATATTTTAAAACATAATAAAACCCTAACTACATCATTCATGAGAAAGGAAATTCTAAGTATTTATTAGTTTCTTCTTGAGGAAATGCATCTTCCTTTAAATTTACCTCCTTATTCACATTAATTCCTCCATATTTAACTGAAAGTGTCCTCACTTTCTCTAGGGACCCTGGGAAATCAATTTCAAGTGTTTTCTTTGATAGTCATTTAGCTTGAGTTGGTAATTTCCCTTGGTATCCCACAAGTTAAGAAGTAAATTTTTTTTTTTTCGATGAGTGGAGCGAGTATAGGTGTTTGAAAACATATATTTAGTAAGGGGAAGTTTTAAATCTACAATATATCCCATGGGGTGAGAAATATGCATTTCATAATCAAGTATAGAGGGATCATATAACTTTAGATTGTTAATGTTGATGATACAGTTATGATGTTAATTTAAAAGGGAAACTCTATTTGATATGCATTATCATTAATATCTCCTACAATGTTTTATGGTCCACATGAGATGGCATTAATTTTATGATGTTTTTGACCGTTGAAGCATTTCTTAACCAAATATAACTAAACCTTGTTTCCAACTTGGTAATTGACTTTGTTGTGATGATGATTCTGAAATGTCTTATATTGTGTTTGTGATGTTGCTTGAGCTATTGCATCTTAGGAAAAAAGTTGGGATATCTTCTAGAAAAAGGTATATACACTCTATTATTCTTGTAGGTGGTGTGTAGACATTGGTGTAGGGATGCTTACAAAGAGCTAATAGGGGGCCAACAATTGGTATCCCAAAAAAGTTTAAAAAGGATAATATCTCATGGAGTGGTTGAGCACTCTGTTAGAACTATGTTGAATGAAATGAATATATGTGTATCATTATTTTTGTTTGTTGTAGTACATATAGAGGGTATGCACTAGACTGTGATTTACTAATTTTGTCTCGCCGTTTAAGTTTGAGGGTAGAAATATGTAGAAAAACTCAAGTGACAAGGAACATTTGTTTAAGGGTAGAAAGATGTGGAAAAGATCAAGTGACAACCAATTACCAAAGAGTTTTCTAGAAAGTGTTGATGAAGTGAGAGTCTCTATCATAAATGATGTTGATTGGTAGCCTAAAGTGAGACCACACATATCTAAAAAAAGACCACACATATCTAAAAAAAAATTATTCTACATGGTGTATTGAGGTGGTTTTGGTGCAAGGGAAAAATATAGCCATTTTTCAAAAATTACACACAACTAAAAAGATGCAATCATGCATATGTAGAGTGAGGGGATAACCACTATAAATTCCATAGATATTTATTCCCATCGTCTTGATGGAGTAGGAAATGGTTAGTACAATATTTTTTTGATATCGATAGGCTTTATTTGACTACAAAGAGGGCACTAGCGAATAAATGTGGCAACTTGATGTTTCATGGTTGGACAATAGAAGTAGCGCTACAACTGTTTGATCTAGGTCCGTCAGCTACCATATTTACCCATGATATTTTAATTTTGTGACGTGGTTAGAATTTCATTGAAAAGAACATTAAAATAACACATATGAATGCTTTAAGCAAGAGGAAACAAGACAATAATCAACAACATAAGAGCACGAGATGTTCATAACGGAGTTCACCCAGTGTGGGCTACGTCTCCGGGCCTGGTGTCAAAATGGGGTTGCCCACTTCATATAGTGCCGGAAATGGTGATGATGTACATGGACTATGTTTTCTGTCATACAAGTATATATTCCCTCAACATGGGTGGCTTGTCTCTCAACGAGATATTCCACTACAGGAACACTCACTCACAATAGGCCTCCTATCAACATGACATAATCTCACACAAGGTGACAATCAGGATCCCTTCAACAAGATTACATAGGGATCATAACAATCCATGTAGAATACATCTCACATGAAGTAGAAACATAGATCCTGCAACATACATCAAGAAAGGATCTAAACAACATAATACATATCACAACAAATGATAAAAGAGGCAATTGAAATAAATATTGCATATACCTCAACCCCTGAAGTTTGTTGAAGAAGTGGATGCTCAATTGCTGAATCTGGCTGCACCATCGAATTAGTGGCATCGAGAGGCATAAAATCGACTATCAACACTTGGGAATCTGACACCATCACTCCAGTATAGAAAATGGCCGAAAATAGGAAGCTTGGTTGCTGAAACAGACATCGCTATTGGATTCCTGTTGTTGAGAAGTGTAAAATCGACATAAAATATGTCAAATTTTGACTCTGGAAAGTTCGAGACCTCAAGGAATATTTTTGATGCCCCTTAAGATTCCCTGAGCAAGGTTCCACCCCTCTAGCCGCTCATGGTTCTGCACCTGCAATAAAAAAATATTATTCTTTGAAGAACACGTCGGTCTGATCCACGTTCTGCCTCCGCTTTTCTCACGACTCCATTAGCCTCCGCGTGCCCCCATCTCTCATGTATTCTCCATCATTCTCCATGGTTTCCTTGAACCATTTGAATGTCATTTTATAACAAAGTGTGAGGGTGAATAAGACAAAGTGCGACGTTGGTGCATTGGTTGGCATAATCATATTAAGATACTTGTTTTTGGGAGGTTTTGGGTTCAAATCCCATTGACTCCCAAGCCCAATTTTAGTTTTAATATAGTTTTTTCAAACTATATAATATATGGAATTCGTATGTCCATATTGTAACGACTCCCAAAAACATGAGAATAAGACAAAAAATGGAGGTTGCACCACCCAAGGCCACTTGGAACTAATTTTAGGTGACGTTTGGAAGCATGTGATTGGGCCATGTGGCAAGCCCTAATTGGTCGACATCATGTGCCACCTCTACCACCTATTTGTCATGTGTCGACTTGTGGTGTTGCCACATCACCTTTTTGTGGGTCCACCTGTTTTGTTGACTGGGATGCCACATTAGCTTTGTGGGTACCACTAGGCCTACCACATGTCATCCATATGGCCTGCCACATGGCAGAATGTTGACTTTGACTCGTTTTTTTATTGTTTGGGACAAACTTCAAACTGCAATAACTTTCTCACACAGACTCGGAATTGAGTGACGTTCATGCCATTGGAATCAGGGCAACGAGAAATACAATATTATCATGTTTTGAAAGCATTCTAACCACTTTGAATTTTTGACCATTTATGAGCCCTCTTGGTCTCTTGAGGGTGTCTGGAGCCACCTAGATCAATGCTATAGTGTTTTGTGCACTCCACAATGTCTACCATATGTGGTTGAGAATTGATTTTAACTAAATAAAGAAAATCAGTTACATCAGGTGCACAAAGTTGATGAGTTTGTACAATGAGCCTTCTTGGATGGAAAATACAAGGAAATAAGTGTTGTTGATTTCTATAACATGATGAAGATCTTACCACACTTTTGAAAATACCGGATCTATTTGATAGGAGTGCTTCCATTATTCATATGCTACACAAGGCACGTTTAGAAGATTGAATACCTAAATGGGTTCAGGGGGTAGTTGAGCATGTCTACCATGTGGTTTGAGGATGATTATATTTGATGAAAAAGTAAAACTACTATGTGTAGGATGACTATTTGAAATGCCACTACTCCTAAAACTTTTATTGGGAATTTAAAAAATAAATGGGTGATTATCTATGTCTATAATGGTCTCTTTCACGAATATGTAATGACACCATTATTTTAAAACTTATACCAGTGTCTAGAACTCCTCAAGTCATAATTGTTATAATTCATCTTGGCTTCTAGTAGTGTTCAAAACGATATGCTATGGCATGACCTATTTGTTTAAGTACAATGCCTATATCATATTGAGACATATCTTATTCAATTCAAAAGATCATTCTAGGTCTATAAGGCATCATAATAGATCTAAGCACAATCCTTTCCTAAGTTTCATGAAACAGTCTTCTGTTATTTTGGACCAAGTATATAATTGCTTGTGAGATAGCTAGTACAAAGGACAAGTGACATATGAAAAGTGTGGAATTTTTTTTTAATTGATACTTCCCTACATGAAATTTTGAAGTGTTGTTGTGGATGATAGAGTAGTGAGTTGAAAATGGCATAAATATTTGATGGATCTAGGAAAATGTCTTCCTACTAAGATACCACAAAACCCAAATAGGGTGCTTTTGTCTGTCCAAAAAATGTTTTTTTTTATTGAATTGAATATGATGCATCCTTAAAGGGCCAAATTTAGTGTCGACATCAGGAATTTGTTCATCCCATGTCTTTCTAAAAAGTAAAATGTTATCCAAATATATAATATTAAAAGACCCCAAGAGTGGAAAAAAATATCATCAATAAATATCATGAAGGTGGTTGGGGCATTAATGACCCAAAATTGAACCCCTATCCATTTATACAACTCAAAAGTCTTGAATTTTATATTCTAGGTGTCCCATGCTAGCATATTGACTTGATGATAGCTTACTATGAGGTCCAATATGGTGAAATATTTAAGTTCCTAAAGGTGGTCTACAAGATCATCAATCCAAGGGAGAGGATATCATTTTTTTACAACAATTTTATTGAGGGCCATATTGTCTATGATGAGACACCATTCATACTATTATTTCTTTTGAATAATTAAGGTTAGGTGTCTATGGGGTGGGGGGGGGGGGATTATTGGGTTGGATATGTCCCGATTTCATGAGATTTTTGAGATAGATTTGCACTTCAGTGGCCTCAATACAAGAGGTGAGGTGCCAAGCTAGGGAATTCGAGAGGAGAGACTCAAGAATTTATTCAATAGAGTGTTTGATGTATCTTTCTAGTGGTAGTCCAATTGGGGCTTCAAAATGTGTATGAATTTATCTAGAAATGGTTACATTTCCGGTGAAATTGACTATAGGGTATTATGAGACTTGGCTAGGAAAACATAATAAAGAGAAATGTCCTTATGGGAAGTAACATAGTGAATTTATGGAGTGTAAAAACTCTGGTAAACTTGATAATTATATATTATTGTTGATAAAAGATGAGATGATTACAAGTGGGGATCACCAAGGCTTTAAATACAGCCTTATGGTGTCTCTTGACGAAGAGGCATGATCATTGATCATGCCCTTCTACATTAATAAACTTAAGACAACTATATTAACTAATAATTAATAAAATATACATAGCATTGCCCTTCTCTTAAAGATGCTTTGTCCTCAAAGCATACGTAATGATGGACATTGTTGACGAACACATGGGTTTCTCGAGAGGCAGGCTCTTGCTTCCCACATTTTTAAAAGATCATGGAGCATCTTCTCGAGTTCAATCTTTTGGTGATGTCGATAGTGACAAGATTTGATATTGATAGGGTTGGGTCCTTTCTTGACTTCTATTGGATGTTTGTGTTCCCTATTAGGAGGTATTTTCATTGGCAGGTCTTGGAAGAATTTTTCATGTGTCTGAACTATTCCTTGTACTTTTGGTGACCCTTTACTGATCTTTTTTGTAGATAACATTTCTAACTGATGACATTGTACTATAGAGGGTGGCGCTCCTTTTCGAATCATCTTCGTCATCTGAGATGACGATACGATGTGATTTCCCGGGGCTTGGAATCCGTACAACTTGTGCTTCTGCCCTGCCCACTTAAAGCTTATAAACTGCTTCTGATGGTTGGAAGAATAGGTACCTAAGGTTTGTAGCCATTGAATTCCTAAGACCACACCTACTCCTTGTAAAGGCACGGTGTAGAATGGAGATTCTAATTTAAGATTTTGAATCTGCAATTTGACTTTATGGCATTTCCCTACCTTCTCAATTTCCTTACCATTGGCCACCATTACCTTCATATTGGGCATGGGAAACGTAAAGATGTTGAGTCTTTTGGCCATGGTCGAATCTAAAAAATTGTGGGTACTGCCAGTGTCAAGGAGAACCATTACGTTGTTCTTCTTAATATGTCCTTTTAGTTTTAGTGTGTGAGGTTGTGATATACTTGTCATAGCTGATAAGGACATTTGCGTAATGCTTCCATCATCTAGTTCTGGAGCGGCTACATCTGATTCATCATTGTTAGAGTCATTAGCTGCTTCACAGTTATACAGATTCTTTGTCTCATTTCTTTTCGCGCACCTATGCTTAGGGTCCCACTTTTCACTGCAACGTTTGCACTTGCCCTCTCTCATCCTTTGTATTTCCACGTTAGATTTTTCTTCTTCACGAAGATAAGGTGGGACATATTTTGTGTTATCTATATTTTCAGATTGAGGAAATATTTGTCTCAAATATACTCTTTCTGATTTTGACCACGATAACCTTTCAAATTTCTTTTCAGCAGCTTTTTCTTTTTTCCTTGCTAGTTCTACTGATGTAATGTCGTGAAGTTCGAGCTCTTCTTGTATATGGATTTTAAGTCCTAAGATGAAAGACTGGATTAAACAAGATTCTGAAAATCTAGGTACTCATGTCGCTAAGGTCTCCGATTCTCAAGTGTACTCATCCACATCTCCTTTTTGGTGTAATTTGATGAATGTTGAAAAAAACTTTTCTTATTTTATACCTTGAAATCTTTTAAAGAATGCATCCTTAAATTTTGTCCAACTAATAGCAAGCGTCGTCTTTTTCCACCACATATACCAATTATATGCTTCTCCTTCCATTTTCATGGAAGCGTGCTTAATTTTTTCGTCATAACTATTAATGTCATAAATCTCAAAATATTCTTCGGCTTTATTAAGCCATGCAATGCTTTTTTTTTCATTACTGTCAAACTTGGGTAGCTCAATTTTTTCTCTTCGATGATATGCTAACGGTGGGACGAGAAAGGGGTATTGATTAGCAAATGCATTCCAGAGCTACTTATTTTGAGAATCTGCATTACTATCTTCATGATGATGTGGGGAATCGTTTTTTTCTTGATGCTCTTTTGAGTTCCCTGAATTTGCTGAATTGTTCTGTTGATTATGTTCCATATTGGGAAATATTGATTGTTGTGTCTGACTTATCTTATCTATCTTATCGCAGAGTTTTGTCATCATTTTTATTACTTCGCTATGATTTTCTGTGGCCTCGTGATGATTTAGCCACATTTGCCTTTCTATTAGATTTTTTGTATCTTGAAGCTTTTTGATACTGTTGGAGTTTCCTGCAACTGACCCTTCAAGATCGACTAATCTTTTGCCGAAGTCTTTGGAATTATTATTGATCTGTTTCTCAAGATCCAATAATTTTTTTTGGAAATCGACCATCGACATTGATGACGACATTGAACGCGTATGCGGTGATGAATATTTATCCGCCAATATTTTTTTATTTTTTATTTTTAAATAATAATAATAATAATAATAATAATTATTATTATTATTATATTATATAATAATAATATTTATTATTATTTTATTATTTGAATTATATATATATATAATTATGGATAAAAAAAATTTCGTGAACGTTTTTGAACAGTCACGTTGTTTTAAAATAATTTTTGATTTTCTAATTTAAAAAAAATTTCCCTACGATGAGGTGAAGGGAATCGGAAGGATGGACTACAGCAGCTGGAGAGGTGGCCGAGGAGGAAATCCGAGGGATCAGGAGGCGGATGGATGGAAGGACTGGTGGGGGAGAGGGTCAGAGGACGGCGGGAAGGGGGCAGGGAAGGGCATGGAGGAAAGGACGAGCGGGGGCTGGGGGAACCCGCAGGTGAGGGGGTAGGGCCGAAAGGTGAGTGAGGCTGAGTGCTGTTGTGGGATGGGTGGGGAGATGAGTGATGAGAGGGCAGAGTGTTGGGAGGTGCACGGGAGTAAGGTCGGAGGGTTGGCCGAGGGGTGAGGGCGGAGTGTTGGGAGGTGCATAGGGGTGAGGTTGGAGGGTTGGCTGAGGGGTGAGGGCGGAGTGTTGGGAGGTGCAGACAGGGAGGTGAGGGGTAAGGGAGTGGAGGGTCATGAGGGCCGAGGGCTGCATGAGGGGGCGGGGCCAAGGGCTGCGTGAGGGGGGGGGGCGAGCACTGTGAGGTGACGTGGGTAGAGCGTTGGGGTGGGTGGGCGGAGTGATAAGGGGAATCGATAGGGGAGAGCTAAGAGGTCGGGGTAAGGGGAAGGGGCGGCTTGTAGAGGGGTAGGGATGGTGAGTGCGAGGGGTGAACGGGGTAAGCGGGTGTGGGGTGAACCGTAAGGGGGAGGGGTAAGGGAGTGAAGGCCGGGGTGAGGGGGCGGTATTAGAGTAAGGGAAGGGTGAGCGAACGAGGGGGGTGATCCACAGAGTGTTAATGGCAGAAGTAGTGAGTGTTAGAAATCGACTATAGAAGCAACAGTAGTGACGGGGTGTTCTGGAGTTGATTTGTGGAAAAAATCCAATTGGATAACAACAACCAAAATCTGAGGAGTGAACAACTTTGATACCAATGGAGTGTAAAAACTCTGGTAAACTTGATAATTATATATTATTGTTGATAAAATATGAGATGATTACAAGTGGGGATCACCAAGGCTTTAAATACAGCCTTATGGTGTCCCTTGGTGAAGAGGCATGATCGTTGATCATGCCCTTCCACATTAATAAAGTTAAGACAACTATATTAACTAATAATTAATAAAATATACATAACACTTTATTTTTGGCAAGGTATTAGAGGAGGAGGGACTATAGGAGGGGACAATACATTATATTTTTTTTAATATTTCAATAAATGGTATGTGTGATGGTGGGCATCATACATAACATGACATTATTGTTGGTAGAGTATTCCCAACACGAGGTCACAATAGTCGAGAGGGGAAATATCACAATCAATAGTATCATGAAAAGATCTAATAGAAAATGTAATTATATAGTGTTTATCAACCAAAATGTGAGATTTTATGGACTAAACCCAAGTGATGTGGTAGGGTGAGGGATGTGGATGGATGGGAATCTAGAGATGCTAAAAAAGGTTTGCAAAAATGAGATTGCATTCATTTCCATTATCCATCATAAGAATGGCTATTTCCTATTTGATTTAATAATTTTGAGTGAATATTTGTGTTATAGATGTGGAAAAATATTGGGGAATGAGAATGAGGGGAGGATCACTATTTTTATTTTGTGGTATGGGAGGGGAATAGTAGCTTTAATAGTTGATTGAAAAATTTTGTGCAATTTATGATATGGACACCATGGGAGCGAGTGAAGGTTGGACAAAGGTAATTTGTGTAAGGTAATAGAATTAGGGTTAGGGTTAGAAGGTTCCAAGAAGAGATTTTATTTTAATGGAAAAATCACATTGGAAGGCTTGATCCATACTCAAGTTTTCAAATAAAAATAGTTCATGATGAAAAACTAGTAACAATTGATATTTGAATTTTAATAAGAGTACATTTTCTTATTCTTTGATTGAAGATGAATCATAAGTTTTTTTAATATGGATATGTACTGCTAAATTATTTCTCCTAGAATCTAGTGCATATTTATTCATTAAGAAGCAAACATTGTATATATCATGGTGGATAGAAATTATTTTTGAAGGCTGTACACAGTGAATCCCATGTAGTGATGGGGCTTGTGGATGGATTACTTATATGAAAAATCCACCATGCTTGAGAGATATGTACCAAATGTAGTTGTATATTCAAGAGATGTTGAGGTTCCAATACATCAAGGAATGTTTTTAAATTGACTCTCATACTCTGGATCTAGGAACCTAGTCTAGTTCCCTACATTAATCCATCATATCTTCAAAAATAACTTGTTTTTTCAACTTGATAAGGCTAGTGCTTTCCCTAGTGTATCTAATTGACTACATACTGGACCATATTCGATTGAAATTCTAAGATGTGAGCCATGGATACGTTGTGTTTCATGTGGGGTAGGAGAGAAGCCTTAAAGTAACCCTATACATAATGCAATAACTTGAAACTATTGTGTGGGGGTGGGAGGATTCCCTCAATAAACCCACGATGAATTTGAAGGTATTCCCTATTGCCTGGATAGGGCGTTTGTTAGGTCCCTATATTACTAGTATAGTCCCTTATTGTTGTTAGTGTAACCCCCTTATTGTTATTGTTGTACCCCTATAACCCCAATATTGTTATTATTGTTCCCTAACATTATTATTGTTAGGTAGGCTAGGATTATATTGTGGCCCCATGGACTCCTATATATAGAAGGAGGTTTTTTCATTTGTATCATCCAAGAATTGTTCATTTATGTAATGTATTTGGAGTTTTCCCCCTTGAAGTGACTATTTATAAGGCATTGATCTCTCTTTTCTTCTATTTTTGGAGCTGTTTTCATAACATTTGGTATCAGAGCTTTGGATTCTAGGGTTTCCCTACTCCAAATAGGTCATCGTGGATTTTTCACTATAAATTTTTTTCTACAAAGATTCACAAGCTGAAATGTTTATAGAGCGAAGCCAAAATCCTAAGGAACTTCCTGTAAAAATTTTAGATCTTGGTTCGCAATATTTTTGGAGATATGATCTATGGAAATTAGGGTGTTTTCAGGCTCCCGAATTTCATCTGAAAGAGGTGACCGTGGGAAAATTGTCATAACTCTCTCTCTGAGCATCAGATTGGAATTATGTAAAAAGTGGCCCCAAGTACATGGAATTTAGTTTCCTTTGTGTCAATTTCATAGCCGAAGGAGGAAATAGTGACACGTGGCACATCGTACAAATTCTCTCTACTGAACCAATCCATAATTAGGTGATTGTGGGAGATTGAAAATAACTTTGCCTTGAAGAATCCAAATGAGGTCAGAACTGTGGCATTTGAAAGAAGATTCAGAGGACTACTACAGGGCCTCATTTCAGATATTTAGGATCCGAAATCACAGAGATAATTTAGTTCCAATATTGAACTCCTCAAACGCAAGAAAAAGGTGTGTATTTGTTTTTCGAATTGCATAAGTCTTGTGTGAAAAATAAGTTTGAAGTGATTCCAAGGGTACATTGAAGCATAGATATCAGTATTGGGTTCTAAAATTCCACTTAAAAGGAATTTAACACCCATTAAGCCTTCAGAAGTATCTACTATGACCAGGGAAAAATTTAAGAACCCCCCTAAATTTATATATATAATAAATAGGCGAATCCCCATGATACATAGGAAGAATGGAAGGAGATTTTATTAATAATATAATATGTATATATAATTTTTTGGCGAATCTCTCACAAGATTATATTATCCTGTAAAATCATGGTGAATCATCAGTACAAATGGCGAATCACTACTACAAAATGGTGAATCGTTGTCTAGTGGAGTTCGGGGTGTTGGTTCCAATGAAGATATGGTAATTGAACCAGGAGTAGAAGGAAGAGAACCACCGAGACCAAGCATGGCACATGGTGACTCGTGAGGGAAGTAGTTTTCGTGTAGTTTGGAAAATGTGTTCTTCTAGTTCTGCTAAGCGTAGTGTTGTTTCTCATGCTACTACTAGAACTGATATTGAGGTTGGAGAGGAGTTTGAGGAAGAATGGAAGGTAGCAGTGGTGGAGAATTACAAAGAGTACCCCATGATGGGCTCCATCTTTCTCTTTGGTATTTGTCCCTGCAAGACCTTCTGTCCATTGAACCAACAATTAGCTGTTCAACCAATAATCAACTTGACTGAGTTGATTAGGTACCGTTGGGAAAAACACTGAGAGGGGGGGGTGAATCAGTATTTAGGGCATACTCAAAAATTTTCACTTTTTCTTACTTCTAAAACCCATATGCTACTTTCCTGATACATACTTGCGTATATACGCAGATACCCTTTATGAAACTCGCATATACACAGAGATCTAATTATGCCATTAATTCTTCACATATATCATTCCATCATTCATTCATCAGATGTTCAATAAATAGTAAACATGTGCAGTAAGAACAGAATAAAACATCACACATAAGCATCACACATGAACACCAGGATTTTAGGTGGAAACCCAAGTCGGGAGAAAACCACCGCTGTCGTTGCTCAACCTTCAATATTTTATTATAAAGAAAACATCTTACAACATATAAAGCTGCACGTCTTACCAAAGATTTGTGTACCCACCGCACTGCTATCAATGCCTCTCCTGGAAGGGAGCTACGACCCCCTCGATCTCGTTTACCAGCCTCACCTGGAAGGGAGCTACAACCCCCTGACTGAAGGCTACAACCCTCAGCACCACCTTGGACCACGTTTCATCAATTTTCACACCGGATCCAACAACTTCAATAGAACAACACTTGCAGGTCACGTTTCATCATATTTTCAGACTAGACCCACTCCACACATTTAAGCTCAAAATTAACAATTCAGACAACCCAGATCAGAAGAATTTATCATCAACAGATAGTAGTAACACAGCAGAACAGATCAGACATTTTATGCTTCAGACTTCAGCAAACCCTAGCTTTTCATACGCGCTTTCCTTTCACTAATATCGCGTATATACGCGCTTCCATTCACATAAACCCACGTATACATTTGCACAAACTTCAGAACTAACTTCACAACACATACACGCTTTCTCTTTATCAAATCCGCGTATATACGCGCTTCCACTGTTCCAAACCAGCATATAGATCTTCAGACATTATAGAGCAGCATTCTTCTTCAGATCAGATATTCAATTCAGATTTAACCCTTCACGTTAGATAGATGTTCGCCTCATTTCAAATCTAGACATTTCATAAACAGATCTAGAAGATACAAATACATTTCAGATCTAGATAGCCTTCTTCATCATTTCTTCATAGTTGCAACAAAAATTCAGATCTCTCATTAAACTATTACTCATTCCATACAGATATACTTCAAAGAGAAGTATTCATTCAAACCCAGACATCTTGAACCCTTTGCACAATGATCTTCTTCTCCTCATATAGATTAGCCTTTTTCAATACCATGAGTCAAAACCACTCAACCTCCGATGGTATTCCTGGACGGGATCAATTAGATAATCTAGCACTCAATACAATGGGCCAATACCATGTTAATGCCCCTTGGTATCATAATTTTAGAGTGCAAAAGGGCATACGCGACTTGGAGCGTTCGTTTCCGCATGTATACGCAACTTCGCCTCATAAAAAAAAAGAGAAAGCTAGTATATACTATTACGAATGTATACGCGGGTTCCTTCACAAAAGTAGCATATACATTGTATTTATCGCGGGTTGCCTTCACAAAAAAGTAGCATATACATTGTGACATATTATATTTATCATTTTTACGGGTACTTACGGAATTCTTTTCTGTCACATACAACTGATACGTAGATACATCATTCTTTACATCTTTGACACATAGGTTGCTTATCATAGACAACTCTGTCATGAGCTATGAAAAATCTTCATCAAGTAGGTTTCCATAAGGACAAACACATTGTATCATATAGCCAACAATCTCATTCAACTTTATCAAGTGGGTTTCCATCAAGGACAACACTCTGCATCATATTGCCAACAATCTCCCCCTTTGGACTTGATGGAAACCACGATGGTGTTTGATGAACACAGGAGATAGATACATTAAGCATCATGATATTCTTCCCTTATTCAACCACCATGTCACTCTCCCCCTTTGACATCAAGGGCAAAGGGCGGATCAAAACCAAGACAAGGTTTTGCTTGCCATGCAGATCTGATGTGTATTGAAGTTACCATTCTCCCCCTGAGTTCACGCTATATTTTCAATGAAGTACATGACTCTATGACTTTTCCTATCACCAAGGACTCATACATACATCAAAGATCCATCCAAGTGGATTTACATATGAAACTCAAATACCCAACCAAGTGGGTTTACAATTAGTAAAAGTCCTTACATGTTGAATATTACAAATTTACATCATGGGTCTCAACATGACCTTTTCATCAAACTAAAAATATAAATTTACATGACCAATACCAGAAAGACCTCAAGAGAGAGATCATTTTTCAGAAACAACATAATGCCAACAATGCATTACACTAGGGCTCCCCCTGAAAATGTGCATCCAATGCATCCTTTCCATATGGACAAGGCTCCTCCTTAACTTGTGCAACCTGAACACCTTCAAAAAAAAGTCATCAGCAAAAAACTCTGCATGATCTGTCCATATCTCTGAATCATAAGACGTCTATCTCATCCAACAGATACTCTTCATCAAGTAACAATCCGGGCTCATCCATGAACTTTATCATAAGAAACCAATTATCATTTCATCATTATTTAGAACTGAGAAAATAAGTTGAAACAGAGTCAATAATACAGTTATTAACGGTGGAGTGGTGCATCTGAACCTTTCCCAGGATCTTGACTATCACTTATGATTCTCTTATAATTAATGCATATGCTACTGTGTCTGCTAGAACTTGCGTGTATACGCGACTTTTGTTCATCTAACCCGCGTATGGAAAGTGAAGCATAGAAATTTTCACATTCCTTCATCTCCCCTGAACTTGACCTTCCTGTACCTGTCTTCTTCATATCAGATGCTCTGTCAGAAATACATATAACCAGAATAATTAACTCAACCATGAGAATCATCATACATTTCTCCCCCTGTGATGATACATCCCCATAATGTATCTTCACATTACTTATATGAGTCAATTCGGAAAGTAAACCGAGAAGCGGATAATTGCGATGGGGTCAACATTTCCGTTTCTGATCGGATGTCGAGTCTTTTCCAGTTGCTTGAAATTTCTAATTGTGTGATGAAAATTATCCAATTTCTCAGATCTGTTCATCCTGCATTCCTTTTCAACATGTCCATACTTTTGACAAGCATAACATCTCATGTGACCAGAGAAGTAAACATAAGGATCATACTGTGTTCTTCTATTCTTTCTTCTATTACAATCAGCTTCTTTATGACCATACTTGTTACACGAAAAATAATGTCCCTTGAAGAAACCAGAGTACCTTTCTGAATAGAATCTGTTTGATTATGACTGAAATGATCTGCTTCTGCAATTTGCTGCAACATGCCCATAATTATGAAATTTAAAGCATTCAATATTATTGAATGGTTTCCTTTGAGAATTCATGATTGCTGGTTGACTTTTTGTTTCTTTCAACACTTCAAATTTTACATTGACTTCCTTTGACTCATTAGCATTTCCTTGTGAACTAGATTCTCCTTTGACAGTTTCATGAAAACCAAGACCAAGATTAATAGAGGGAGACCTTTGATTACTCAGAATATTGTCCAAAATCTTCGTACTATCTTGAAACCTCAAAAGTTTAACCTTTTCTTCTAACTTACCTTTGAGAATGTTTACCTCCACCTCCAAGGCTTGGCATTGCTTCTTCATGCTTCCTTCTTTCCTTCTTCTGTCTTTTACTTGGTTATTCAGATTTAGAATCTCTTCTTTCAACCCATTTTCTTGCTCTCCAAAATTTTGTAAGAGTTCTTCATTCTTCTTCTTCGAAGCTTCGAGATTTACTTTCAGAGATATTTTTTCTGCTTCAAGTCCTGCATTCTTCTTCTTTGATTTATCCAGGTCTTCTTTGAGGGAGATGATTTCTACTTCAAGACCTTGCTTTTCAACTGATTGTAGAGGTTCCTCATTCTTCTTACTTGATGCTTCAAGATCTACTTATAGAGTGATGATTCCAGCTTCAAGACCTTCATTCTTCCTTTTTGATATTTCGAGATCTGCATTTAGATCGTTGATTTCTGCTTCTAGTCTTTTCATTTGATTGGATGCATAAGCATGAAACCTTTGATACTTGTCTATAGATTCACTCTCCTTAGATGATTTTTGCTGATCTTCAAATTTAATCTTGATAGCTTCTTCTAGATCCATACTGTTACTTTCACTATCTTTACCTTTACATGCACAAGAGAGTAAAATATAAGAACAGTGATCAATACCTATTTCATCTTCTTCAATTTCTGCTATACATGATTTCTGAGGTATCTCCTTTCCTTGAGTAACCTTCTTCTTTTGCTTCTTTGCCATGAGCACTTGTAGAGCTTGGTCAGAATCTTCTTCATCTTCTTGAATCCACTTTATCACCCATTATCTTCATTTGCATAATAACTCTTCCTCTTTTCAAATTGTTTTCCTTTACCATGTTTTTCTTTATAAAGACATTTAGCAGCATAGTGACCAACTTTTCCACACTCAAAACATTTGAAGGGAAGCTTACCTTTGAATCCTCCAGTTCCTAGTTGGAGTTTTCTCACGAAATTCGCTTCTTCTTCATCAGATATATAGCTGGATTCTTTGAAAACTTCCTTTTCTTTTCCTCTTGTAGATACCTTAAAAGCAGCTTCTTTGATTTGAGAAGGACCTCCTTGTCTAGGGAAAAACGATCAGATCTATCAGATTGAACAATAGTAAGAGTTTGCAGATCTTGCCTTTCTTCAATAACAGATACTTTTGACTCAAATTTTGAAGTCAAATATCTTAAGAATTTTTCAACCAGAGTAGTATCGGTTATGGTTTCACCAAAATTTCTCATGCAATTTACAATATCATCTAAACGTAAAAAGAAACTGGCAATACTCTCATTACTATGAATCCTTAAATTTTCATAGTCAATTCTGAGAGTTTGGAGTTTTGCACTTGTTACCTTTGTATCTCCTTCATAGCTTAGAATGATTTTGTCCCATAGCTACTCTTTGAATTTGAAACTGTGCATCCTTTAGCAAGTGCAGTTCAGTTGCTGCTTCCTAATAAGACATTCTTTGCTGGCATTGATTTCATACTTCTTCTTCTTAGCATCGGTAGGAATACTTTTGAGATATTGATAACCTTCTTCCACGATTGCCCATACATCTGCACCAAGACTTTGCGGATATGCTTTTGTACGTACCTTCCAGAATATCAGATTGCTTCCATTGAATAGAGGTGGCTTTATAGACATTACTCCTTCTTGACTTCCCATTGCGACGGATCTCCTTTAAGCGATCAAGCTTCTCCACAAGGACCTTGCTCTGATACCAATTGTTGGGAAAAATACTGAGAGGGGGGGGTGAATCAGTATTTACTGCATATTCAAAACTTTCACTTTTTCTTACTTCTAAAACGCATACGCTACTTTCCTGAACCAGACTTGCGTATATACGCGGATACCCTTTACGAAACTCGCGTATACACAAATATCTATTTATGTCATTAATTCTTCACTTAAATCATTCCTTCATTTATTCATCAGATATTCAATAAGCAGTAAACATGTGCAGTAAGAACAGAATAAATCATCACACAAAGCATCACACATGAACACCAGGATTTTTAGGTGGAAACCCAAGTCGGGAGAAAACCACCGCTGCAGTTGCTCAGCCTTCAATATGTTATTATAGAGAAAACATCTTACAACATATGTCATGTGCGGCCTCCTACCCGACCACGAGCACCCATGCTCGTTTTCAAGCCTCTCTTGGAAAGAATACGACCCCACCTTTCTCATTTACCGGCCTCACTAGAAAGGAGCTACAACACGACTAAGCACAACCCTCGGCACACCCTCTATGGACCACGTTTCATCAATTTCACAGGTCAACAACTTCAATAGAGCACAACTTGCAGGTCACGTTTCATCATATTTTCAGACTGGACCCACTCCACACATTTAAGCTCAAACTTTAACAATTCAGACAACCCAGATCAGAAGAATTTATCATCATCAGATAGCAGTAACATAGCAGAACAGATCAAACATTTTATACTTCAGACTTCAGCAAACCCTAGCTTTTCATACGCGCTTTCCTTTCACTAATATCGCGTATATACACGCTTCCATTCACATAAACCCGCGTATACATCTGCACAAACTTCAGAACTAACTTCACAACACATACACGCTTTCTCTTTATCAAATCCGGGTATATACGCGCTTCCGCTATTCCAAACTAGCGTATAGATCTTCAGACATTATAGAGCAGCATTCTTCTTCATATCAGATATTCAATTCAGATTTAACCCTTCATGTTAGACAGATGTTCGCCTCATTTCATATCTAGACATTTCATAAACAGATCTAGAAGATACATTTCAGATCTAGATAGCCTTCTTCATCATTTCTTCATAGTTGCATCACAGATTCAGATCTATCATTAAACTGTTACTCATTCCATACAGATATACTTTAGAGAGAAGTATTCATTCAAACCGAGACATCTTGCCCACTTTGCACAATGATCTTCTTCTCCTTATATAGATTAGCCTTTTTCAATACCATGAGTCAAAACCACTCAACCTCCGATGGTATTCCTGGACGGGATCAATTAGATAATCTATCGCTCAATACAATGGGCCAATACCATGGTAATGCCCCTTGGTATCCTAATTTTAGAGCGCAAAAGGGCATACACAACTTGGAGCGTTCGTTTCCGCGTGTATACGCAACTTCGCCTCATAAAAACTGCGTATATGCTAACTCTGAATGTATACGCGGGTTACCTTCACAAAAGTGGCGTATACATTGTATGTACACGCGGGTTGCCTTCACAAAAGTAGCGTATACATTGTGACATATTATATTTATCATTTTTCTGGTACTTATTGGAATTCTTTTCTACAATATGGCGATCATTTGTATGTAGAGTGATAAAAATGTCTTTGTAACTCCTAATTACCTCATTAATTGTCTCAACCCAGAGATGAGATCATTTCAAGGTGTGTACTTTAAAGTCGTGGCTATTTACTCAAGAGTAATGTTTTGCAGTATAGTGCTTAAAATCCAAAAGTAAATGAAAGCTTGTCTATAACTAAGTTACTTCAAAAGAATAAACCACACATTCAGAAAACTAGGCAGCTTATCAGTCAAGGGTTTGGCAGTGATAACCCATCCCTTTGGAAACTGATGGAGAGGAGATTAGAGCATAGACCACGGGTCTGGGAGCTAGACACTGAATGCCGAAGCTCACTACAGCCTTAGATCATTTCTCACACCAAAACAACAAATGCGAGTAAATAGAACAACAAATAAAGAATTGAACAACAAATCTAAAATGGAACAGCAAACGAACAGCTGAGTCTCGCGAGTTGTAACCAAACTTAATCTATTGACCCAAATGCACTCTTCGCAATCAAATAACAATCTTTCACTTTTAAGGCAAGTTAAGTAGAACACGCTAATGGAATAGCAATGACTATTGATAAATTATGAGCAGCATTAATAAATAATATACGCACACAACACGCTGGACGGCCAAATACAAATGCATAATAACTTAACACAGGCACACATTAATAGTAATCTGAGTCTGATACTGCAAGTATCAATCCTGGTTAGAAAGGGTAACGATTACAATCCATAATGGAACCACAACGTCAATTGAATAACAATCGTGTGAAGTATAAACCATAGAGAAATGCAGTAATACCAACTTAAGAAGGTTACAGCTTGATTACTCTGCAATGAAACAGCAAATAGCATTATGTAGAGAACGACAATGTTACAGTAACGGTTTTAAAGGAATAGCAATACGTTAGAATGCAGATTACGGTGTTCCTGTTGCAGAGAACGAAATATGAAATATAATAGAGCTGTAATATAAGATAACAAAACACATCAGATTACCGATTCAAGCTGATAAGCAAAACCACGCATAAACCAAGGAGATAATATCTGTGGTGTCCTCAGGAGCCGGGCCTTCAGCCTCCAGGGACACCGCCTTAAGTTAATCCCAGGACGCGAGAGATGAGATAATCACCAGCTTATATTAATGCATTGGACGAAATATAATGAACCGGTTCTCAACGGGAGCACAAATGTCGGAGAAATTTCTTGTTTTAGAAATTACATGAAAGCATCTTCAAAATCCTCCTTCCCCACAATCATTTTCTCCTTTTATAATCAGAAGGAGGAGAAATTGAATAGTAAATACAATCTTCCCATAACAATATTGGATTTCTTCCCACCAATTGATCAACAAGAAAATAGATTTACATCCATATTTCAATAACAGCAAGTCGAATTTGACTTTTTAGCTGAGATTTGGAGGACGGCCGCAACAACAGAACTGAGAAAATCATGCTTAAAGAACTCTGCGAATCTCTCAACACAGGACGAATTTGGGCAAACCGTTCTTTAATAAAGTTAATTGGGTCCGTTATGGACAAAACATATTTAAAGTTTTCGGATTTGTCTTCTTTACTTTCGAGTCCCCATCATCAGCATTTTCTATTTGTCACTCCTTATTCCAGCGCATTTCTGAGTTGGCACTTTTAATGATCAAATCTTCAATCTGGAAATTATCTTGGAGGCTAAAAATGGTGAATAATGTTATAACCAACTTATTAAAACTATCATTGATAAAATAATTCATAATCATCAATTTATTAGAAATAAAGGAAGATAAATAATTTTAATCCATAAGAGCATAAATCATTTATAAAATGGATTTAAATGATAAATTATAACAAATGATATAATAGAGAAGAGTAAAAATGGATGAAATAAGTGTTACAAAGTGGTTGTATTCACGGCCCAACACTGTAGATACATCATTCTTACATCTTTGACACATAGGTTGCTTATCATAGGCAACTCATCAAGCAGGCTTCCATCAAGAACATCTTCATCAAGTAGGTTGCCATCAAGGACAACACATTGCATCATATAGCCAACAATCTCATTCAACTTTATCAAGTGGGTTGCCATCAAGGACAACACTCTGCATCATATTGCCAATAGGTACGAGTCAAATTAGAATAATCTTCAAAACTATGCTTTGCACTATCCCATATTTATCCCAACGGAAATTTGTAACCTACTATCGGATTCGGGGCTTCAGCCCTGGAGGATGCACGCAAGTTGTTTAAACCCTTTATTAGCCCTGCCCAAACTGTCCGTTCTTTCGGCTTATTTAGGGAAGCCATCTGTTAGCTTTCACCACTAAGACTTCCATTCCACTCCACAAGTGCAGAACAACTATAGTTAGACATCAACAATGGTACAAACAAACAAATTCTAAAATGAGAAAACCCATGAGTGTAGATCCATTGCTTTGTGTGGGGTTAGTCTTCATCGGGTCATTATTTCAAACCTCATAGAGAGGGATTGAGGATGGGAAGCCCTTCTAAGGAATAAAAAATTTCCATGGGCATCTAGGCTTGACTAAAACATGTACAATCCTATGACAACATCTCACAGGTGAGCAGATCATTCTTCCATTCAGTATTGATGCTAACCCAGCCTAGGCTCCACCTAGTCGTTAAAAATAAAATTGTAAAGTGCTAAAATTATAACTGAGCTCTAATGTGACTTGATCACCATACAGGAAAGAAAAAAATAATATACTGCAATCAATTTGGATGTCAATGTAAGATCTCTTTGCTGACTTGCTAATCACTATTTAAATAGTGATGATTGATATGTTCCCATAGGAGATTATCTTCTGGAAATCATCTTGATTTATTTAGGAAAACATTTTTTTATAACAGACCTCCCAAACCATGCTCCGAAGGGGCCAGAACAGACCATCCAAGCCACAGTGAGAATGTAGAAACTGAATAAGCATGGAGTCATGTTTTAACACTGAGCTTCGCTTGCTCAAAATTACAAATCATGTATATTTGTGTTTATCTTCGACATGAAATCTATGAAAGTTCAATGAAATAAAGAGGGTACAAGAAAAACCAGCTTAGTCCATAAATTGAAGACAATTTTTTTTGCCCATCATTTATTTTTCTTCCACTTGATTTCTGTACATTTAAGGAGGCAAGTTTTCTTTTCCCTGTGAACAATATACAACCTCGTTACATAGAACTCTCTCATTTCATCTATGATTAAACTAAAAGGAAACTGATCAAGGCAGTGAGGCACCTACATATGATGCTATTTTATCTTTCCCATTTACTAATAGGAGAATAACTTTGTAAGGTTTGGTTAAAACTATCAACTGCTTGTCTGGACATAAATGCTTAGTGCTCCAAATTTCCCTCATCGGGTTCCTTTCACATTCTTTCATATTCCTTTTGTCAGAGGGAAATAATGAAAATTTTCATGAAGCCCTTCATATCCACAAATACTTCCGATGTACTAGCCGAATACCATTCTCACATTCATTGCCTCAGGGAAAAAAACTACCTTCTTCATTCTTGTAGTATCTAATTCCTCTTGCAGCTTCTTGGAACATGATCAAGAACTTACTTTCAAGTGATCTGTGAGTTTTCACATAAACCAGAATCAGGCACCAAAGACAATGAACGACTTCTGGGTAATGCAGAGCTTTTTCCACTTGACATGTTGAAACTGGACAGGGAGGACTTTAAGGCATATTCAGATCCTGCTTTAGAACAATTTGAACCTTTAGTAAATTCCTCCCTTGATGCACCAGGATGCTGAACTACCACCACCATTGGCCTGTTAACATCCTCACATCCAGACTATGAAGTACGCTGCAAAAAGCACTTTATCTGTATTAGCCAAGCAATAAAATAGAACCCAAATTTCAATGTGCATGCAATTGACACTAGGCAACTTGAGAATGCAAGTTTGGTTGGCAGCATGGAAGATGGGAAAGTATCATTCTCAGAAAAAGCAAGCAAAACATTTCGTTAGGTAATTCAATAAACAAAAAAATAGATCAGTTGGTACACAAAACCCTTCACAGTCTAAAAGCAAACATGGGAAACCATGTGCAGGACTGGGTGTTTACTTAGGCCCAAGAGATGCCAAATATAGTTCATCATTCTATACAAGAATGGAAATTTTTAGACCGTGTTTATCCTCAAGAGGGGGTAGTTGCCACACCATTGTAGAAAAAAACTGAATGAGAACATCAAATCATGCAAAGCAATCCACAGCAGACTAAAAGCAATACTTCATGGTACTATACTATTTCAACCGATCTAAGAAGTAAAAGATTTGATAAAACAAAATTTGTTAGCAATAAGATATTAATGCAGGTAGCTTTATCTTGGCCATTTCAATTGAAAAAGTGAACAAACAACACGATTGAAACAGTTAACCAACAACAATATTGATGAAAAGACAAAACTAATCCTAAAAAGGTAAACCACTGTTTTCATAAGGACAGGATTAAAACACAAATAAATTGAGACTGGGCATTCCTTAGTCGATAAGAAATTGTAATTTGGTGTTTACCAAATGTAGCAAGTTGACTCAAAGACCGAGGATTAGATATAAGATAGAGGAATAAAGATAACAACCTACACATATAATAAATGCCAAGGGAAGGTTTTGCTTTAGAGAATTCCACTTGGTATGAATGCTACCAAACAAGTTATATAAATTTGAGGCCTTGGCCATAAAAATCACAGCACATGCACACACACAACCATGTGAGACAAAAGGCAGGAACAATCACAGAAAATACTAATCACCAAGTGTTTATAATGGCTATATAGATCCATCATTAACATTAACAATAGAAAAGATATATTGGAGAAAGGAGGAAAACCTAAAGATATAAGGACAAGATGTATTAATGATTTAAAAGGCATTTAGACTTTTTAAAGAAATTATATGCATGCTCATGCCATATTTTGCACATCCAATGTTTTTCTTTTCCATTTCTCGACTTTCTTGTGCATTTCTCATAACTAGTGAAATAGACTTGCAGAGAAAATCAAGCTGAGTGGAAAACAGACTAAAACAGGTCAAGGATAGATTCTAGATGTACTTGATAATGAAATCTCCCTTTCTATTCGAGAGTACTATAGGAAATTGTTGACTTCAAGTAAACACCATGAAAAAACACCACATATTTATTCATCTAAGTTGAAAAAAAATATGGGAGAAAAAATTAAAAAAAAACATTTTAGCTTTTTATTTTCCTTATGTTTTTTCATTTCCCTGTTCTCTAATGTGGCCAAAATGGAAAACCATCAAAGGTTTTTGCATTTCAGCTGTGTATGGGGCAAAGTGAAAATTACAGGTACCATAAATTGAATGAGCTATCAAAAAGAAATATTGATCATAGGACAACCAAACAAACTATTGACAGAATATAAGAACTTTTCATGATATTCATAGATTCATCAAGACTGAATAAGCAAAATCCTAGATTAGTATAACTTGGTCAATAGAAAAACTCAAATCATTCCACTTACCACTCTAATATGCCATTCTCTGAAATTCAAGTTATTGAAATCACTCTCATTCATTTCCTGCATGAAAACCCAAAGTGCATTTGAACGATCAGTTTTGAAAAAGACTATTCATTTAGTTCAATATATGCTCTCCTTGTACACATGTGACAACATTCTATGCTCGTGTAGCCCAAAATGCATTTGCTACTTCCCATCACAGATAATATTCTATACCAAATCTCACAACAATTATGATAAAAAGATAAAGGAAATTCTGAAGGAACAAAGGCTAGTGACATACAACAGATTTTCAAAATGGCATATGAAGATAAAATGTTCCAAGAATAAGTAGCTAGTGGCAACAAGACAACCACGGTAGGAAGTTAGCAATCAACAAGAGGAAGAAGAATGAACAGCCAGCACGAAGTTTGAATTATCAAATTTAAACCAGTCACTTCCCATTCACAAGAGATCCTATGAAGCTCAAAAGAAGGATATGGTCAAACAAAATGCATACTTAGCTATGGTTTTTTGTAAAAACAAAATATTAACTATGGTTATTTTGTAGAAGTAATAAAATAGAATAATAATTGATGGAAACAAATGGATTTTATGAAATATATCCCTCCTCACTGTTCGTAGGCCTCAAACATGGCTCTGTAAATGAAGGAACGCTAAACAAAGTCATAAAAACTTAATGCATTCAGAGTTGTCAAGCATCACAAAAGAGAAATATCCTCCATAGAAGAGAATTTATAATTTCTATATTAGGAATCTCAAATAACACACCAAGATAAGAACTATGTAAATGAAATTAGGTGTTAAAGAGCATTAACAATAAAAAAAAATAGAAGAGACTAAAGACTCAGGTCTCTGATGTATGTAACATCTATGAATTATGAAATTGATAAAAGACAGGGGATGCAAGGAGGCATAGGGTAAATTATCATAATGCAATGCACACAACAAGGACGTGCAAGTTAAACCTTATATTTCTACTCTCTGAAAATAAAGGAATTTGAAAACTACATAATTGCAAGATCTAACCTCTGAATAAGAGTTCATATCAATCTAACTATCAATTTTGTACTCGCTGACAAGTTTCTATATAACTAGGATTGTAAAGAAAGCACCCAAAAATTTTAATGCTAGATGTTCCAATGGCAATACAATATGAGGTTCTACAGAAGCATTTATTTTTTCTTATCTTTGTTGGATTAAAACTTTCACGTGTTTTAATATCAGGAAAAGAGTTAACTTCCAAATATGAATACAAAGAAAAGATGTAAATAATAACACTTAGAAGTAAGCAATTTCAAAGTAACAGGAAGAAACAGTCGAGAGTTAACATACAATACTGAAAATAGGTGGCAATGTTCTTTGTCCTATAGAATTATGAGTTGGGATAGCTGTGAAAAATGGGGACAACTCTCGAGATCTGAAAGTCCATCTGATTTAAACAGAAAAGAGACAGTATTAGTAATTATCATCACCACCGCTGGATTGCTTCTTCTAACTAAAAAAGGATGCCTAAAGAACAAGTGTTTGTAAGTGCATTTCAAAAATAAACAAAAAATTGTTTTTATATGTGTAGTGGAAGGATAGTGCAGAAGCTGCCACTGAAATAAGAAAATGTTCCACAAATAAACAAGTTTCCCATCCAGGTGGAATGTCTATCACCCAAGCAATCCTTTAGCCTTGAAAGAAATATCAATGCTAACAGTAACTACTAATGCATGGATGTAATTATGAATGTCGTATATTGGGGATAGGCAGGCCACAGGACAGGTCAGAGGACTACATCTCAAACCTAGAAATGGGCCCCCAGTATTAGATAATGAAATATCTGTGGGGCACAAAAGAAGATCAACTCGGCTATTTATCATTTTAGATTTTTATTGCGTTGGACTGAAATTATAATCCCACAAAAAGCAAAGCACCTAGTACTCTTCCTTTGATGGAAAATGCAATTTTAGGGAAATGTTGAATATTCATGGAACTCCAGAAGTACGAAATAAAAAACAGAGGAACGAGTTATCCAAATTATTTAATAATATAACTTGAGATTCCATACAATACTTGAACATATTTCTCCATTTTTGTACTGATTCCAACAATCATTATATCTTAAAAGTTAAAGTTCTAGACATTGGAACTCAATAAAGTTAACGTGCTCCATCCACAGATGACAGAATCTAGAACCAAAGTCAGTGAGAATAGCTGAAGAAAGAAAAAGAATATGATCTCTTTAGCCAGTCTACTTTAGCAAGCATGCCTCAGGTGATATCATTGTAAAGATGTCATATATGATGCTACTACAAATCAAAAAATGATAAGAGCAACATATCAAATACCAAATGTGGTAAAATTGCTACTACATTTGTATTCAAGAGCAAGTGAAGGGCCACTTCAAGTAGAATCTTGGAATTCAAATACTCTTGGGTTTGGTAAGAGAATTCACTAAGAGATATAGTATAACAGAATCATTTGAGTTCATACAGATAGTATAACAGAATCATTTGACTTCATAGAATACATGTGTTGTAGGTCCTTCTTTATTTTGTGTAGCTTGGAGAAGCTGGTTCACCATTTTTCTAGTTTCTACTAACTTTTGGCTAATCAATGCTATGAACCTGATATTTCTTAACATATTTAGATAAACAGAGAAATCAAAAACTATATCTAATAGCAAGAAACCATCCGATATCTACAAAAGATAATATTGATGATCATAAATGAAACATTACATACTAATGCATGACAAAGCATAAACAAGGGATAGCACATTCATATTTAATTCAAGCTCAAAGATGGTAAAGAGATCCCACTTGCAATGGAGAGGGCTGATAAATCACCTCCTTTCCATATGGGAGAGATCAATGCCTTTTAGGCAGACTTCGAAGTTCAGTTCTCAACTAGGATGATAATCTATAGAAAATATGTAAACTCTCATGAGATTGGAGCTAAGGATGACATGTTGATGCTCCTTGCATATGTGAGATGAGGATGTCTACTTGTAATTATTGTGTATTTAACCATTTTAATATTAAAAGCATCCAATATATCTCAATGGAGTTGACTTAGTGTCTAGCTTTATCTCTTGACTCATCGATATAATAACAATTCATATTAGCATTACAATCTATGTAGTAGGGGTTAGCATTCCTTGCTATAGGGCATCCAAACATAGGATGGAGCCACATTTGATGTGCCCAGTATTGAATTGGGGATGCTTGTCCCACACTTGAGTGCTGAAAAACCTCCCTTAGACATCCCAAGGATGCACTCTGTGTTCCAAAATGCTAATTCAAGGGGCAATCCATGAGTTATCCAAATTATTTAATAATATAACTTGAGATTCCATACAATACTTGAACATATTTCTCCATTTTTGTACTGATTCCAACAATCATTATATCTTAAAGGTTAAAGTTCTAGACATTGGAACTCAATAAAGTTAACGTGCTCCATCCATAGATGACAGAATCTAGAACCAAAGTCAGTGAGAATAGCTGAAGAAAGAAAAAGAATATGATCTCTTTAGTCAGTCTACTTTAGCAGGCATGCCTCAGGTGATATCATTGTAAAGATGTCATATATGATGCTAATACAAATCAGAAAATGATAAGAGCAACATATCAAATACCAAATGTGGTAAAATTGCTGCTACATTTATATTCAAGAGCAAGTGAAGGGCCACTTCAAGTAGAATCTTGGAATTCAAATACTCTTGGGTTTGGTAAGAGAATTCACTAAGAGATATAGTATAACAGAATCATTTGAGTTCATATAGATAGTATAACTGAATCATTTGACTTCATAGAATACATGTGCTGTAGGTCCTTCTTTATTTTGTGTAGCTTGGAGAAGCTGGTTCAACATTTTTCTAGTTTCTACTAACTTTTGGCTAATCAATGCTATGAACCTGATATTTCTTAACATATTTAGATAAACAGAGAAATCCAAAACTATATCTAATAGCAAGAAACCATCCAATATCTGCAAAAGATAATACTGATGATCATAAATGAAACATTACATACTAATGCATGACAAAGCATAAACAAGGGATAATACATTCATATTTACTTCAAGCTCAAAGATGGTAAAGAGATCCCACTTGCAATGGAGAGGGCTGATAAATCACCTCCTTTCCATATGGGAGAGATCAATGCCTTTTAGGCAGACTTCGAAGTTCAGTTCTCAACTAGGATGATAATCTATAGAAAATATGTAAACTCTCATGAGATTAGAGCTAAGGATGACATGCTGATGCTCCTTGCATATGTGAGATGAGGATGTCTACTTGTAATTATTGTGTATTTAACCATTTTAATATTAAAAGCATCCAATATATCTCAGTGGAGTTGACTTAGTGTCTATATTTATCTCTTGACTCATCGATAGAATAACAATTCATATTAGCATTACAATCTATGTAGCAGGGGTCAGCATTCCTTGCTACAGGGCATCCAAACACAGGATGGAGCCACATTTGATGTGCCCAGTATTGAATTGGGGATGCTTGTCCCACACTTGAGTGCTGAACAACCTCCCTTAGACATCCCAAGGATGCACACTGTGTTCCAAAACGCTAATTCAAGGGGCAGTCCATGAGTTATCCAAATTATTTAATAACATAACTTGAGATTCCATACAATACTTGAACATATTTCTCCATTTTCGTACTGATTCCAACAATCATTATATCTTAAAAGTTAAAGTTCTAGACATTTTAACTCAATAAAGTTAACGTGCTCCATCCACAGATGACAGAATCTAGAACCAAAGTCAGTGAGAATAGTTGAAGAAAGAAAAAGAATATGATCTCTTTAGCCAGTCTACTTTAGCAGGCATGCCTCAGGTGATATCATTGTAAAGATGTCATATATGATGCTACTACAAATCAGAAAATGATAAGAGCAACATATCAAATACCAAATGTGGTAAAATTGCTGCTACATTTGTATTCAAGAGCAAGTGAAGGGCCAATTCAAGTAGAATCTTGGAATTCAAATACTCTTGGGTTTGGTAAGAGAATTCACTAAGAGATATAGTATAACAGAATCATTTGAGTTCATACAGATAGTATAACAGAATCATTTGACTTCATAGAATACATGTGTTGTAGGTCCTACTTTATTTTGTGTAGCTTGGAGAAGCTGGTTCACCATTTTTCTAGTTCCTACTAACTTTTGGCTAATCAATGCTATGAACCTGATATTTCTTAACATATTTAGATAAACAGAGAAATCCAAAACTATATCTAATAGCAAGAAACCATCCAACATCTGCAAAAGATAAGACTGATGATCATAAATGAAACATTACATACTAATGCATGACAAAGCATAAACAAGGGATAGTACATTCATATTTAATTCAAGCTCAAAGATGGTAAAGAGATCCCACTTGCAATGGAGAGGGCTGATAAATCACCTCCTTTCCATATGGGAGAGATCAATGCCTTTAGGCAGACTTTGAAGTTCAGTTCTCAACTAGGATGATAATCTATAGAAAATATGTAAACTCTCATGAGATTGGAGCTAAGGATGACATGCTGATGCTCCTTGCATATGTGAGATGAGGATGTCTACTTGTAGTTATTGTATATTTAACCATTTTAATATTAAAAGTATCCAATATATCTCAATGGAGTTGACTTAGTGTCTAGCTTTATCTCTTGACTCATCGATAGAATAACAATTCATATTAGCATTACAATCTATGTAGTAGGGGTTAGCATTCCTTGCTACAGGGCATCCAAACACAGGATGGAGCCACATTTGATGTGCCCAGTATTGAATTGGGGATTCTTGTCCCACACTTGAGTGCTAAACAACCTCCCTTAGACATCCCAAGGATGCACTCTGTGTTCCAAAATGCTAATTCAAGGGGCAGTCCATGAGTTATCCAAATTATTTAATAATATAACTTGAAATTCCATACAATACTTGAACATATTTCTCCATTTTTGTACTGATTCCAACAATCATTATATCTTAAAAGTTAAAGTTCTAGACATTGGAACTCAATAAAGTTAACGTGCTCCATCCACAGATGACAGAATCTAGAACCAAAGTCAATGAGAATAGTTGAAGAAAGAAAAAGAATATGATCTCTTTAGCCAGTCTACTTTAGCAGGCATGCCTTAGGTGATATCATTGTAAATATGTCATATATGATGCTAATACAAATCAGAAAATGATAAGAGCAACATATCAAATACCAAATGTGGTAAAATTGCTGCTACATTTGTATTCAAGAGCAAGTGAAGGGCCAATTCAAGTAGAATCTTGGAATTCAAATACTCTTGGGTTTGGTAAGAGAATTCACTAAGAGATATAGTATAACAGAATCATTTGAGTTCATACAGATAGTATAACAGAATCATTTGACTTCATAGAATACATGTGTTGTAGGTCCTTCTTTATTTTGTGTAGCTTGGAGAAGCTGGTTCACCATTTTTTCTAGTTTCTACTTAACTTTGGCTAATCAATGCCATGAACCCGATATTTCTTAACATATTTAGATAAACAGAGAAATCCAAAAACTATATATGATAGCAAGAAACCATCCAATATCCGTTGTAAATATAAGACCGATGATCATAAATGAAACATTACATACTAATGCATGACAAAGCATAAAACAAGGGATAGTACATTCATATTTAATTCAAGCTCAAAGATGGTAAAGAGATCCTTACTTGTAATGAGGGCTGGATAAATCACCTCCTTTCCATATGGGAGAGATCAATGCCTTTTAGGCAGACTTCGAAGTTCAGTTCTCAACTAGGATGATAATCTATAGAAAATATGTAAACTCTCATGAGATTGGAGCTAAGGATGACATGTTGATGCTCCTTGCATATGTGAGATGAGGATGTCTACTTGTAATTATTGTGTATTTAACCATTTTAATATTAAAAGCATCCAATATATCTCAATGGAGTTGACTTAGTGTCTAGCTTTATCTCTTGACTCATCGATAGAATAACAATTCATATTAGCATTACAATCTATGTAGTAGGGGTCAACATTCCTTGCTACAGGGAATCCAAACAGAGGATGGAGCCACATTTGATGTGCCCAGTATTGAATTGGGGATGCTTGTCCCACACTTGAGTGTTGAGCAACCTCCCTTAGACATCCCAAGGATGCACTCTGTGTTCCAAAACGCTAATTCAAGGGGCAGTCCCACCTCACCCATTGGGTATTTGGTGACAGTAAAACAGTGATTTAACGTAATAATGAGATGACCATTCATGATTTGTCCTTGAAATTCTTACGATTTCATCCAATTTTTAATTAATAAAATGCAAATCAATCAACAAGAAGGTAATCTGCTATATCTGTCAGGTCTTTTTAGTTGCTTTTGTTGCCAACTTTTTTGGTTCTGCTTTCAGTTTATCCTTGTCTGCTTTGCCTATTGCATCTGTGATTTAATCTCCTGGGGTTATTTGAATGTGCTATTAATTTAATTGTATAATTCTTTTTTTTCTTGCAGATGATCATAGATGCTATATCTTCATTGAAACCAAACTTCTTGCTTGGGCGGGATACTATGAATAAATCGGACCACCTAATCCTTATGGTATGCTATAGCCTCAGTGGGATGGAATCAGATGTGCAAGATTGTGATGATGTTGCCCGTAATGGAGAATTTATATTACTAGCCATCCCCCATCAGAAATCACCAAGCACTTCAGAAAAACAAAATAATGCTGACAGAATCCATCCTAATATACAGACCCTATCTCCATTCATAGTATTTGCGGCGTCCCGGTTATACCAAAATAGCAAATAGAAATGCAATGACACATAATAAAATTCTCATCATGCAAATACCCAAAATGAACTTAAAAAGATAACATTCAAGATCCCATCAGATCTTGCCTTAGCTTCAAATTTGCTAAATTTGCACCGTATCTGCTCAGCACTGCCACTGTATTCTTCTACTCAGCACTGTGGCCCAACTCTCGAAGGCTTCAGCACCTGTGCAAACGATTGCTAGACCTTCCCTCCTAACTGGCTGTGAGGTATCTGCTCAGCACCGCCACTGTATTCTTCGACTCAGCACTATGGCCCAACTCTCGAAGGCTTCAGCACGAAATTCACCTTGCGTGAAGCACCAGTTCATATCGCCCTCCATGTCAACCAGACAGGAAACGTTTCGCTCCACCGAGCTGAGCACAGGGCTTTCACCTGACGCATCGGATCATGGGTTGAGCTTCATTCAACTCTCCATTAGAGTAACCTTCTCACGAGGTTCCCTTTATGGGAGGCCCTAACGGACCAGAGAGAGACGGACCAGAGAGAGAGTCGACCTCGCTCAACTAGCAAGAACTTAGAAAATCTGTGTGCACAAAGCCCAGCCACCTCTCCGAACCACTGAAAACTGAAAAAATGGGGCGAATGCCATAGAAATCTGGAAATTCGGGGGCAAATGCCATGGAAACCTGGAAAATCGGGGGCGAATTTCATGTTTCTAGTTTTGTGCGCCCTTTTTTTGGTAGGCTAATGTTAAATAATTAATTATTTTTAAAATATTTTTTGGGCTAACTTTATTAAACTGTAAAAAATGGGTTTTATATAAAAAATTCGCCCTAATAAAATTTAAAATCCCTTAAAATTCGCCTTTCGGCTAAAATTCGCCCCTAAAATTTTCCCTGACTATGACTCATGAAGAGGAAGAAGCGCAACATGACATATCAAAATGACAAGAGAAAGTGCACCAAATTTCGCTCTCACAAAGAGAAACAAAAAATGAAATGGAAGTTTTGAAGAAAGGCGTGGAAGCTAAGATGGATGGTTTGAAGAATGGCATGGAATCTAAAATGGATGGCATGGAAGCTGGCATGGAAGCTAAGATGTACGACATGGAAGCTAAGATCGATGAAAAAATGAAATTCAACATGGAAGACGTGAAGAATGATCTAAAAGTAGACATGGAAGGTTTGATGACAAGGTTAATACAAGAAATGAATCCTAATGGCGGAAAGATAGTAGAGGAAACTCACGATGAGAACAAAATAAATGTTAATCGTGATTTCTTGAACTCTAATGTTGGATTGAAGAACCACCATATTCCAAATATGGACATGAGGAAGTTTGATGGCAAGGATCATGTAACATGGATACTACAGAGCATAATTTGATCTCAATAATATGAAAAACACAAAAAAGGTACGCATTGCAACTTTACATTTAGAACAAAATACATCTGTATGGTATCAATGGATTTTCTCCCGTAAAAAAATAATCACCTGGTCAATTTTTACGGAGGAAATGATAGCACATTATGACGATACAAAGAGCAACACATTCTTTAGCCAATTGATAAATCTCAAACAAAAGGGTTTAGTGGCAGAGCACATTGAGGACTTCCAAAAATTGAATATAAGGATAACTGATATTCCAGAGGAACACAGGATTGATGTCTTCATAGGGACTTTAAAGGATAACATCCAACATGAAGTCTGTGTTTGGGAACCTGATTCATTGGAGAAGGCATTCAGGTTGGCAATAAAATTGAATGTAAAATTATTGCGACAATGAATCCTACCACTCACATCTATAAAGATGGAAGTGTTTCTACTCCTAGACTTCCACAACCTACAAGGTTGACACCACAACAATTGGAAGAAAAAAGAGGAAAAGGGCTTTGCTACAGTTGTGATAACAAATACACTAAAGGGCATAAGTGTGTTGAGAAGAAATGATTTTACATAGATTGTGAAGAGGAGGAAGAAAATGAACAAGAAACTTTAAAAGAAGAGGATATACACCAGGAACCAACCCTAAAAGAAGAATAAACGAGTTTGATCATATCATGTAATGCATTGGTAGGAATTACTACTCCTCAAACTCTCAAGATAGAAGGACATATCAAGAAGAAAAAGGTAATAGTGTTGATTGATTCGGGTAGTACCCATAATTTTATTCATTGTAAGGTAGCCAAGGAATTGAATTGTTTCCTATACCAAGCACCAGAATGTCAAGTGATGGTTGCAAATGGAGGAACTATAAATTGCTCTAGAAAATGCCATAATATCAAGCTAACCATGGGGGAATATGTTTTGAATAGTCCAATGCTTTCCATTCCTATGGGAGGTGTTGATGTTGTACTAGGAGTACAATGGTTACAATCTTTGGGGACGGTAGCTTTTAATTTTCAAGAACCTTCTTGAAATTTTTTTCAGAAGGAAAGGAAGTCGAATTACGGGGTATTGAAGGGAAGCCAGGAAGGATAATAAGCTCTAATGTCATGACAAAGCTTGTAAAGAAAGAACAACGAGGCGTAATTGCACAATTATGCTCACTAGAAGTTCCGACATCAAAATCATCTATTTCTGCAGATCTCCAACAAGTCTTGGACAATCATTCCAAGGTGTTTGAAACTCCCAAAGGACTCCCACCTATTCGTGATCATGATCATGCTATTCATTTGATTCCGGGAAGTGTTCCTCCAAACATCAGGCCTTATAGATATCCTTATGTCCAAAAGAGCGAAATTGAACGTATGATTGCAGAAATGTTAGAGGCAGGTATAATTCAACCTAGTAAAAGTTCTTTCTCTGCCCCTGTAGTATTGGTACACAAGAAGGATGGATCATGGCAAATGTGTTTGGATTATAGGGAGCTCAATAATCTCACCATTAAAGATAAATTTCCCATTCCTTTTATTGATGAATTATTGGATGAATTACATGGAGCAATTTATTTTACCAAGTTGGATCTTCGTTCAGGATATCATTAAATTAGAATGAAGACTGAAGATATTCCAAAAAAAACATTTCGAACTCATGAGGGTCATTATGAAATTTTGGTCATGCCTTTTGGCCTTACCAATGCACCTTCTACATTTCAAGGGTTGATGAATTCCATTTTCAAACCCTTACTTAGAAAATTTGTGCTAGTATTTTTTGATGACATACTAATCTATAGCAGGTCTTGGAAGGATCATGTTCAACATGTTGACAGGGTGCTCAAACTATTGGAGGAGAAACAATTATATGCAAAAACATCCAAATGTTTCTTTGGAGTACAAGAGGTGGAATATCTAGGTCATATTGTATCTCATGAGGGTGTTAAGGTAGACCCTAACAAAATTAAATCCATTAAGGAACGGAAAATCCCCACAACCATAAAGCAGTTGCGAGGATTTCTCGGGTTAATAGGGTATTATCGCAAGTTTGTTAAGAATTATGGGAGAATAGCAGCACCTCTAACAACATTATTGAAGAAAAATGAATTTTCATGGACTCCTGAAGCAACTAAGGCCTTTGAACATCTTAAAGAGGTAATGTGCCTAGCGCCAGTCTTAGCTATGCCAGACTTCACAAAAAAATTTATTGTGGAATGTGATGCCTCGATAAATGGAATTGGTGTTGTTTTAATGCAAGAAGGAAGACCAATTTATTTTGAAAGTTGTCTAATCAAAGGAAAGTATTTATAGAAAGATATTTATGAGAAATAAATGTTAGCAATACTACATGCACTAAACAAATGGTGACCTTACCTAATGGGAAGACATTTCAAGGTAAAAATTGATCTTTATAGTCTTAAACACATTTTGGGACAAATACTATCTTTAGAAGAGCAGCAAAAATGGGTCACAAAGATGTTGGGTTATGACTTTGAAATCATCTACAAAAAAGGGAAGCTAAATGTTGTTGTAGATGCACTCTCAAGAAAGGAGGAAGAGGTGGAAGCATTGCTTTGTGCCATTTCTATTATCCAACCAGATTATATAACCGAAGCAAGGGATGAATGGAAGAAGGACAAAGAAGTGTGGACACTCATTCAAAAGTTGCAAAAAGATCCTAGTACATCTGATACATTTAGTTGGAAAAAAGATTCCCTATGGTACAAAGATCGCTTATATATTTTCAAGAATTCCCAACTAAAACAAAAGATTCTTTTGGAATTGCACACTTCTCCTTTAGGAGGACACTCAGGATTTTTAAAAACTTACCATAGGGTGAAGAAAGAATTTTTTTGGGATGGCCTTAAATCTGATATTCAAAAGTTTGTGGTGGAATGTTTGGTTTTCCAACAAAATAAAGTTGAGACAATTAAGATCTCGGGTCTTCTACGACCTTTATCCATTCCAAGTCAACCTTGGGAGGAGATTTCAATGGATTTTATCACAAGTTTACCTAAGTCCGAAGGAAAGAGTGTCATCATGGTGGTAGTTGATAGACTTACCAAGTATTCACACTTTTGTGCATTATCTCATCCATTTAAAGCAAGCATAGTTGATACTACATTTATGGAAAAAATTCAAAAGCTACATGGAAACCCAAAGTTTATTGTAAGTGACAGAGATCCCATTTTTACTGGAAATTTTTGGATGGAATTATTTTCTTGTTTGGGTACTCAACTAGCTCATAGCTCATCTTATGATCCTCAATATGATGGTCAAACTGAGATAGTGAATAAATGTTTGGAAGGATATATTCGTTGTTTTGTATCGAATAAGCAAACAAAATGGGTCAAATGGTTACCTCTCGCTGAATGGTGGTATAACACTTCCTTCCATACTGCAGCAAAAATCACTCCATTTATGGCACTTTATGGATATCATCCACCATCCATCACATCTTCTTTAAGAGAAAATTCTAAGGTTCAAGCAGTGGAAGATCACATCGAGCATGAACAAGAAGTTCTCCAACTCTTAAAGGATAACCTAAATTTGGCACAAAATCGAATGAAACAATTGGCAGATCAACATCACAGTGAGAGAATTTTTGATGTAGGAGATTGGGTATTTTTACGGCTACAACCATACAAACAAATGTCCCTCAAGCAAGCTAAGAAGGATAATAAATTATTACCAAAGTACTATGGTCCTTACAAGGTGTTGCAAAATATTGGTAATGTGGCATACAAATTAGAGCTTCCTACTTCTTTGCAAGTGCATCCAGTTTTCCATGTTTCATGCTTAAATAAGGTTATAGGGGACAAACTTCCAGTTCAAACAATATTGCCAGAACTTGATGAGGAAGGAAAAATCATATTGGAACCTGAAGAAATCACGGAACAAGAACTCGACAGCTAAGAAATCGATCAATTTCAGAGTATCTCATCAAATGGAAGAACATACCCACTTAATAATCTACATGGGAGGATGAGAATTTTATACAGAAGCATCCAGAGCTACTCAAGCGTTGAGAACAACACTTTTTTGAAGGAGAGGGGCATGTTAGGTCCCTATATTACTAGTATAGTCCCTTATTATTGTTAGCGTAACCCCCTTATTGTTATTGGTGTACCCCTGTAACCCCAATATTGTTGTTATTGTGCCCTTACATTATTATTGTTAGGTCGGCTAGGATTATATTTTGGCCCCATGGACTCCTATATATAGAAGGAGGTTTTGTCATTTGTATCATCCAAGAATTGTTTATTTATGTAATGTATTTGGAGGTTTCCCCCTCGAAGTGGCTATTTCTAAGGCGTTGATCTCTCTTTTCTTCTATTTTTGGAGCTGGTTTGATAACAACATTGGCCAAGAAACCAAATATATGTTTCTTTTCATTGTTGCAAATCCTTCTAGGTGGGTAATTATAGACAAAGGAAATAGAAAGAGAAGAGTAGACTTGGACCATTTATTTGATAGAAACTGATGAGAACTCAATCTCATCAATAGTATAAACCCTAGATCTAAAGTGAAGCAGTATAATTGAGAGAAATATTCACCCACATAACAACATATAATAAGAGACAAAAGGAGAGAGAAAATTCTCCAAGAATAATAGCTTGATTAATTGGGAGGGCTATAGAAACTTTATTTATATTTACACCTTAAACCAAATCAAAATGCACTTAACCCACATGTTGGTTTATTTAATTTCTTATTGAAAGCAACTAAATGCCAATATCAATTGTCAACTTGAGAATCATCTGGTTGTTTCAAAAATTACATGAAAAGTATATGCAGGATATAACTTCCAGTAACACATTTGTTTTCTAACTTAATAAATCTTCTAGTGAATTTAAATAGAAACTTAAAGCTACACGAATGATGAAATCATAAAGCTATAAAGTATGGTTATTACAAAGAGGAATTATCTTGGATTAAACCTCCCTCCACTCAATGAAGTGACAACGAAGTCAACATTGAATTTTTTATTTCTCTATTGGATCGAGGGTTTTTTTCTCCAAGATTATCCAAATCCTAATTTATTCTCTATTGAATAGGGCTAACCACATGAAGGTGGAAGATATCATGGCCCCTACCCCTCAACATCACTCTCAATTCTCCAATACCCAATCTATCTACTAGGAAATAGTTGAAAGAAAGACATTAAGATACATAAAGAAACAAATAGCGAAAATTCATTCATTCATTCGTAGATCCACAAAATATTTCATCTCAATAAATTTTATCATAAAAAATATGTTTACATGATATGAAACAAGCTCATTCTAATTCTATAACAATTATAGTCATTTATTATTCAGTATCTTTCCCCTTTTAGGAATTTAGCAAGGATGTATTAATCCCCCTCAACTGTTATCGACTCTTTATGTGTTTCTCCCGACCTAGTCATAGGTCTATGTTGCTGCAAGGGGGGTGGAGCATCATCTGCAATAATAAATAAATGATAAATTTGTTAGAAATTATATATATTATAGAGCAATGCAACACATAAAATATGCGGAAAAACACAAGCACACAAAACACATAAAACCAGAGAGACACAGATATACATGGTTCACCTAGTTTGGGCTACATCCACCCCGAACAACCAGTCCTTCCTTTCTATTATCCAACGAAATTAAGAGACAACCTACAACAGATCCGTTGTAATATCCTCTATTCTCTCTCATAGTCTCCCTATATGTTTCTCACTCTGAGAATAACACATACAATACACAACCGCAATAAAATACCCTCATACAAGCGAGGGGTTGCCTTCTAGGGAAAAAAAACCCTAAAATAAACATAACTTGTACCGTCAGATCATCCACCTAATGAACACCCTAGATTGACTAGAAATTACTATACTTTTACAAGGCAATTTTACATCTATTTTTAGCTTCGGGGGCACTGCCCCTGAAACCCCCTGCCAGGGGGGGGCTCCATAAAGTCACAACCACCTCCCCTGGACCCCCTAGGCAGCGTTTAATTATGGGCGGCATTGCCTCCCCCATTAAGGTACAAGGGTCCAACATTGTGATACAAAATAAACAAGATAATCAGGCTCCACACCCAACAAAATTCATATTTATATTTATTATTATTACAAGTGTTTTATTAATAAAAAGAGTAGTACTTTACCCACATCGGTAGTGGAGGGAAGAAAAGTACATTCGATGTGGCCATATGTTTCTCCTCTTGTCTAGCCTCATCCTGTATATACTCTTGAGTAGAAACAAGAGAGGATATAATTAATACATCATTTTCATTTAAATATTTTTAATTGTAATTCATACTACAATTTTTTTATAACACATGAAATTCCTCCAGTACCGAGTTGAACATCATTTTCAAGAGGCACTCCACCATCACTAGGTTCATGTGTTCCATTATTACTTAGGACATTTGTAAATACATTGATTAACTTCTTTTTACAATCAAGCACATTACTTTATGGCCAAAAATAATAACTAATAGATTGTACAAGTAATACTTTATAAATTATCTTCATTGCTTTTATTTACCTAAGTGTGAGGTTGGGTGCCATATGGATGTGTAGACCCCAAGCTTGTGCTAGTTTCAACCACGGCTTGATATTCGTGCTTGTAGGCAAGCTTATGGTATTCCTCCATGGAAGCCTCTTTGAATTGTGACCTTTGAAATTTTTCATGAGAACATAAATTTTTCTTCTTCTGTGATATTAAATTAAAATTATTAAGAATTTATAATTTGGATGCAATTATTTTTTATACTTACAATTTTTGCAGTTGGTTTTGAGTAACCACATGGGCCAAGATGGTGTTTCTCATGTTTATCTATTCTAGCCTTCATGGATTTGAATTCATCTAGGAGTTTATATTGAAAATAAAATTAATTAAATTTCATAATGATAATAAAGCATCATAGTTACATTATTAAATGATCTAGGTGGATATTGGTGGCCAACCACCTATTCCATTTGGAACCCCACCATCGGTTCTTTCAGTTTTTCAGTTTCAACACAATTTTTTTGGGTCCTGAACTTCCGGAGTCCTCGGATAGATCATTCTAATGATGTATCATATGCATCGAAGGGAGATAGTATGCCAAATTTACGACCTCGGGAAATTGATGTACCAATTTACCCTGACGGGGTCCATAGTTCGGTGTTTCATTTCCTAGGGTTAGGTTTTTAGATGTTTAGGGTTTTCCATTGTTTCTCAATAATATATAGGCCTTCAAGCCTCATTGGAACACAGATTTTAGAGGCATGTAGCCACCACATCTCTTCTCAGAGATAAGCTACCAACGCCCTAGCTAGTTTATTTCCATTATGTCTGTAAGCATATTTCAGTCATTTGTTATTAATGAAATGAAATTTTATTTCCATTGGATCTCTGTGTTTATGTTTATTTTTGTATATTATTGCATCCTTGCATAAATCCGGATCAGTGGTGTAATATCCGAAAATGGGAAAGACGGGAATATAAAACATCTATAGCATTCCAAATAAGAAACATAGGAATATAACACTAAAATATGGAAAATGCTGGAAATATGCTGCAGCATCAAGAAATTATAATCATGAGTAGAAATAGCTGAGTCATATCATTATAAACAACAAAAAATATAAAGTACACAGTGCTCCAAAGAAGATGCACTCAAGCCAACAAGAAGTGGTTGAAATACACTAGTAAAAACAATCATTAGAAATGTTGTACTGCTACTGCTGCTGCGGCTGGAAATTACTGCTACTATGAAGAAGAACCATGTGTGGGAGGTTGTTGGATTGCTCAGAATGATCTAGGATTTTAGCCACAGATTCTAATTAAACAACCCAGAAAAACCCAGAAATGGTTTGGCTAGATTTTAACTTTGGATTTTCGGCCTTTTTTGGGTTGCCAACTTCACCCCTGCTGACTAACTTACTCACCCCCCTTGGGTAACTGCTGAGATGGGGCTGAATTGATGACATAATTGCTGCAGTAGCACTGAATCATCTCAATACATGAAGGGTTGATACCTTCTCTAGATTCTCAAGATATAAACTTGAGATCTAGCTCCTCCTTCCTCGGCTCAAGTTGGAGTTGCAAACTGCACAACTGCTGGAATGGAATGTGTTGTCAAGGAGACTGAAGTTCTATCCTTCATCTAGGTGATGGAATATATCTCACAGCTGATGGAAATAATCCCTCCAAAGTGGGGGGATGATCCCTCATAGGATTCCAAGCTGAAATACTTAGAACTTCCTTCCTCCACTAGATCTACATGGCTGGATTGCGCAATTCCTGGAGGAACTGCTACTGCATGGAGGTGTAAATTGATGACCTGATGCCATATATCACAAATTTTCTCTTGGTAGGCTGAAATGGAAGCATAAGATGAAAGGATGAACCCTCCACCATTTTCTTAGCTGAAATGCTAAGAACTACCTTCCTCCTCTCAAACCCTAAGACATGAATGCGTAATTCCTAAAGCTGTATATGAAAAAGAGAGGGGTTGAATGCGACACCAATGCCAAATGATGAATTGCTTCTAAAAATAACCTTCCGAGAGTAGGCACTCGAAGTCCCCCATGGTTAAGGGTGGGATTCCCGCTCGTGAACACTCATGTGCTAAACAGCACATCAGACTTAGCTAAACAGTTGAAGCGTGCAAAGAATGTCAAACGACAATGAAATATAAAATTCCAGACTGATTTGCTTTGCTGCTCTCATCTTCCTTATATGGTTTTGTGCCTTCCCTAGCCTTGGCCCACCTAAAAAATGCGTTGCACATGTGGCCACTAGTCTCCATGAAGACTGCGATGTCTCTCCATGATCTCCATGATCTTTGCAGTTAATCTCCACTCCCTCCATCATGTGTGCATCTAATGCACCACTTAATCCATCACTACATCATTAATGCTCTATGATCTTACTTTTATTCCTCCACTATCCCCATCATCTTCCTCATTATCTCTCCATAATCTCCACTCTTCCTTCATTAATGAGCTGCTCCACTACTCCATGATGCTAATCTATTATCTACTAACCCACATTCACACAACAAAAGTGGATTTTATTCATCTATGGGGTTTATGTGTCCCTCCACCATTTTATTTACTTAATTAATTGAGAAAAGTAAGAACTCTAATATTCCAATTAACTGATGGAAAATTGGGAATACTATAGTCCTCCCCGCTAAAATGTTTCTTGTCCTCAAGAAACTACAAAAGTGAATGCTACAACAATCCTCCTCCCTTCAAATGACATCCTCATATAGAAGGTCTCCCCATCTACTCCAATGTGTAATGAATGCTCAACTCCATAGTTGCCACTCTAGAATGTCTAGAATGGCTTCCAAATGTATAGCTAGATGCCTCTCCTCATCATTGAACCTCCAAGTGGAAACCATTTTTTTTCTAGATCCTCTTCTTTGCATGAGACATATGAAGTGAAGTGGTTCCTCCCCCTAAAGGAAAGTCCCAACTCATGAACTATCTCTCCAACCCATGATACATGGAGTAGGATGTACCTATCCATGCTCCCATCATTGGCCCTGTTGGTCCTGCTTACTCCAAGCATCCTCTCAACACTATGAAAAATAGGAAACATAGACATATGGGTTGACATGTGAAATGTTGAACAATACTATCGCAATAACAACCACCGCAAAAATGCCTCTTGTTGCCATACCAGCCCGTCATCATACCAATTATGGTGGCCATACTCTCCTAACAGAAGCCAACAGAGTAAGGCCTCCTGTTGCCATCCTCCCTCCTCATCATGCAAGGTGTTAGAACCCTGTAATTTATAGTATCACAAGGTGACTGTGTACTTTCTCTTTGAAAATTTTTCATACAGTACATAGATTTCAATATTCAAAATATTTTCCAAAGAAAGAATCAAAGGAAGCAAAGACAATAGAGAAAGCAGCAAAGAGGCAAGGAGAAGCATTAGACCATGAGCGAAGACAAAGGTAGTAGACAAGAAGTTAAGGCAGAAAAATAGCAAAGGCATAGTCGTGAACGTACTGGGTAGAGTCGTGAACGTGACTGGGTCAAGTCGTGCACGTTTGAGTCAAGTCATGAATGCAGGCAAAAGTAGTGAACGAGTCAAGTATTCTACGAACAAATAAGAAACGGACGGGCACGACCAAAGAAACAAAGTCAGAAAACCACAACAAAGGAGAAGGGAGGACCATTGGATCCGAGCATTGATCAACCGCAGAGATTAAATCACATATCGCGGATTGGCAAGTTTTACACTTATAAGTTAAGAGATCGCAAGTTAAACTGTTTAATTTGTGATGCAATAAGTCACAAAAAATGTGAAATGCAAAGTGCGGGAAATGACGTGGCAAGGTGACGTGGATATGATGTGGTAAGTTGACGTGGCATATGATGTGGCTCCGACCCCACAGATCACAGTTGATTTATGATGATGTGGCAAGATGATGTGGCAAGCTGACATGGCAAGCTGACGTGGTAGATGCGTGGCCCTGGCTCGCATATTTCACATCGCAAGTTTTAAGAGTTAAGCACTAAGGGTTTGAGTTATAATCGTTGAAGTGCGATATGCGATGCGGTGGGGCCCGATCGCAAATCTAACATCGCAAGTTTTAAAGGTTAAGTGTGAAGGTAGAGTTAAGTCTTGTGCCATACGAAGTGCGATGTCGGTAAGGATGCGATGTAATTCCAAAAACAGAATACAAAGGATTTCAAATCCGTATGTAGAGCCTTTTCTGTGTTAAATTGCATGGGAGGAGGAAAGGGAAATTACAACGTAAAGTCTATGGAACATGATGTGCGATGTGTGATGTTAGGTGGGAACTGATCACAAATGCAATTCACAAACTTTAAAGGATAGTTGCAGAGGTAAGAATTATAATCGTCGGAGTGCGATGTGCGATGTCAGTGGTACCTGATCACAAATCACATATTTTACAAGGTAAGTGCTAAGGAAAATTTAAGTCTTGCGCTGTGTGAAGTGCGATGTTGGCGCGGATGCGATGTATTTTAGAGCAAAGGCCTAAATATTTTCAAGTCCAGACGGATGCAGTTTGTACGTTGTTTTATGAAGAAATAGGCTAAAACACGACATGAAGGACTTACAACAGAATAAGCCCCGACAAGGAGTGAAAAAAAAGGAGGTTGAGTCGGGCAAAGGGCATTCATGTAGAATTTTTACATTATAACAATAGAAATGGAAAAGGCAACAAAATCATTGGCATAATCACCCAAATAATGAAAAGTGGCCAGCACTGCACCAGGTTTGCTTACCCAACGCCGGTTTTCTGAAAAATAGAGCCATATTTCAGAGCCACCCTTGGTTGTCTCTTCGTGACCATCACAACCACCTCCAAGTTTATTGTTTGTTCTTACGAAGATCCATTGAAGCATTTGGATCTATGAAGAGTTGCCCAGAATTAATTCCAGAGGCGGTGTTGTTGTCAGTGATTTCTGTTCAAGCCTTGCATGGCCACACTTGTCCATTTTCTGCTAAATTGTAATCAATGAAAGGTTGCTGAGTAAGGTAGGGAAACCAACTTAGTGTTTAGATAAATACTGCATACCTTAGCAGTATCAGGGGTTGGAAAATTGGACCCTGCTGAAACTTGCATTGTAAGAAGTATTGGAACACTGTAGTTGTTTGAGCTGGGCATCAATAACAAGAGATCGTTCACAGGATTCTTGAGATATGTTAATGGTGATGTTATTTCCTCTGTGTTAATGTTTTTCCTCTGTCTTTTCATGTTGTGCATCAATTTCTCTGATTGCAAAACATAAAATTTAGATTAAGATTTGCTGAGAGAGAACCTTAATTATGTCTGTGTTTGTTATCTTAATGTTTTCTTCTGAAGTATAGTTAAAGAATTCTTAGCTTCTCTTTAGCTATTTCTAAACCCTCTACTTTCTCCCATCTCATATTCACACTGCCAATAAGATCTAGTATGAATAGTTAGCTTTCCCTATGAATGCCCTTGAAAATTTGATGCACAATTCATCCTTCTATGACTCCGTAGCCCAATGGATTAGTTTCACAGCTCTATCTGTCCAACCACACAATCAATCAAACAAACAAACCTCATAATCCCTGTAACTAGCCTAATATCAACATTTATAATTATCATGTTAAATCATAAAATAGAGAGAGCCCTCTCTGAGTCTAGGAAGGCTAGGTCCTAAACTCCAAAGTGGCTTGATGTTTGTCCTCTGTCATTTGTTCTTGCCAATCTTACAAATTACAGAGTGATAACACAGGGTATGGGAGAAAGTCAGACCATACTCTCCCAAGAGTAACCAAAGTAGCAATGACTCTTGCTTCCACCTCACAACATCATCATGCAAGCCATGGAGAAACAAAATATTGATTGACATGTAGAATGTCACATTAGCCCAACATAACCAAGCTCCATGTTGCCATATCATGTGAGTGCCATGCCATGTCCCAAATAATAACACACCCATTGACATATAATATGTCATGTGATGGCCAAACACTCTCAAGAGTAACCAGCGCAACTATGCCTCATGCTTCCCTGTGTCATATATCTGCAAGTAGTTCACCAACCACTTTCTCATCATCCTCACCCATCCATCTTACTGTAGGTGATGACTCATATCAGGCTCCAACTTGGTATCCACCCAATGGAGAATACCATCCTCCCTAATCTGAAGATCTTTGGACTCCCTGATATGTTGAAGTGCATCCTCCTTGAGGTTACTCCATGAGAACCTCTCATCGATGACCTGGTAGAATCCATAAGATTCTGAATATGTTGTAGGTAGAAACTAATTCTCTTTAAGCTGTGAGATGCACATCAAGAAGGCTTCATCCTGATAATGGAAAATGCTATCCATCATAAGATGTCTACCAACTATCATCTGTCCCTCCAATGCTTCATGAGTGAAGCGGTCATCAGAATCCTCCAAGAATAGTTGGGCCCCCAACTCATCACTACTCCCTAGTGATAGTGCTGTTGATCTCCATGATGGTTGATCCAGGTGGATATTGGTGGCCACCCACCTATTCCACTTGGCCCCCCACCATTGTCTCTTTCAGTTTTTCAGTTTTGGCATAACTTACTATTTTTAGCAGTTTTTCGGGTCCTGAACTTCCGGAGCCGTTTTGAGGCCCTAAACGACGTTTTTTTGGTATCAAAGTGCCAAGGAATTTGATCATCAAATTCATCCCGAAAGCTGTAGTCCTCGGATAGAGCTTTCTAAGGATGTATCATGTGCGTCAAACGGAGATAGTATGCCAAAGTTACGTCCCTGGGAAGTTGAAACACCAATTTACCCAAACGGGGCCCATAGTTTTGGCGCTTCATCTCCTAGGGTTAGGTTTTGGGATGTTGAGGGCTCTCCATTGTTTCTCAATAATAAATAGGCCCTCGAGCCTCATTGTAACTGAGTTCAGAGGTCTGTAGCCACCACATCTCTTCTCAGAGATTCGCTACCAGCACCCTAGCTATTTTATTTCCATTATGTCTGTAAGCATCATTCTGTTATTTGATGTTAATGAAATGAAGTGTTATTTCCGCTGCATCTCTGTATTTATGGTTATGTGTTTATTCTGTTGCGTTCCTGCATAAATCCGGATCAGTGGTATCAGAGCGGTCTGCTTTTTCTCGATCCTTCTTTGCATGTCCCCAACGAGGTCTGGGTATAAGGAGCTAGGGCTTGATCTGGTGGAACCTTTGCAAGATCAGCCTCGCAAACCTCGACGGACGCCCATGGGGGACGAAAAGAAAGATGAGGGAGCAGGAGATCCTATCGAAATATTGCTCGAGGAGGCCCTCGAAAAACAAAGGAACGCGATGATGGATAGCTTTGCTCAGATCCTTCAACGGCTGCCCACCGGCGGCGCATCTGCATCCAGTAGCCACTCTGGAGTTGCGACCCCCTTTAAGGTACAAGTAAATTTTGACATTCCCATATTTGAGGGTCAAATAGATGCAGATGCCGTAGATAGATGGTTGAATCTATTAGAAGGATATTTCTCTGTTCATGACTTTTCAGACCGGGAGAAGATTATTTTTGCACTCCTCAAAGCTACCCCCCATGTTAAGGATTGGTGGGAAACCTACTGTGAGAACAAGGACCAGACAAAACCCTCTCTGTTCTCGGCCGTACCAACTTGGAATTATTTCCGAGACGCCGTCAAGGAATAGTACTATCCTGTGGGGAGCTATGAGGACAAGTACATACAATGGACCACGCTGCGACAACAAAGGGATCAAGATGTGCATGAGCTGACGAATCTGTTCCATACCCTGCGCACAAAGTTGGGTATCAAAGATTCATAGAAACATTTGGTGCTAAAGTATCGCAGTTGTCTGCACAGATACATTCAGGAGGAAATGGAGTTCCTCGACATCTCCTTGCTTGGTACGGCATACCGGTATGCTGCCAAGATTGAGCAGAAATTCAAACAGAAGAAGCGAGACTTTGGATCTGCGAACCAAAAGCAAGGAAAAGGTGCTTCCAAATTGCAGAACAAAGGACAGAGCCAAGGCATGGCGGCTAAAGACAACCCGTCAAAGCCACAAGAAAATAACAACACCGTAAAGCCAAAGAAGGACACGGGAAAGTGGTGTGAGTTCCATAAGAGCTCCACTCACAACACAAGTGAGTGTCGGGCCAAGCAGATGCTAGTGGCCGAGATGAGGGCTTCAGCCGGCGGCATGCTCCTAATTCAATCAGAACCTCGAAAAGGGGAATGAAACTGAGAAACGACTTGATGCGGATCAAAACGCCACTGTTGCCACTACAAAGGTCCAGAAGGAGGAACCGGAAGATCCAGAGGAGGAGGAACGTCTCTTCCAATCCCAGATGTGGGTAAAGGGCTCCCCTGTACAGTTCATTGTCGACAATGGGAGCCAAAAGAACCTCATTTCAATGGACGCCGTGAAGCGGTTGGGCTTGCCGACCACAGCTCACCCACATCCATACACCATCGGGTGGCTTCACCAAGGACGAGATCTCCGCGTCAGCCAGCAGTGCCGCCTTCCCTATAGCATCAAGCTCTTCACAGATGAGGTATTATGTGACGTTGCTCCTATTGATGTTTCTGATGTATTATTAGGGCAACCATACTTGTGGAAGCGTCATGCTGTGTATGAGTCTCGACCTCGTGCTGTTATTATTACTTTGGGAAATAAGTTGTACAGGATACCAGAGGTACCACCTCCTACGACTATCTCTTTGGTTACTGCAAAACAATGTAGTAAGCTAATTTCCAAACCAGGAAATTCGTTTTCCTGATGATCCGCCCCCAGGGCAAGAAGAAGACTGTGGCCACGACCTCCAGATAGGGCCCCTCTGCACGACAACAACAAATGGATAAGGTCATGGAGGAGTACGAGGACATCTTCACCTCACCCACAGGGGTTCCTCTGCACTGCCAGGTCAAGCACCCGATTGATCTGACCCCAGGTGCGCCACTACCCAATGGACCGATCTATCGACGCTCGGTTCTGGAAAATGATGAAATCAAGAGGCAGATTCAGGAGCTGTTGCAGAAAGGTCACATCAGACCAAGTTCATCGCCCTGTGGGAGCCCGATCGTGTTGGTACAGAAGAAAGATGGGACGTGGAGACTCTGTATTGACTATCGGGCGCTGAACAAGATCACTGTCCGGAATAGGTACCCAATCCCACGGATTGATGACCTTCTGGACCAACTCCAAGGTGCAAAATATTTCAGTAAGATCGACCTGAAGTCTGGGTATCACCAGGTACCAATTGAACCCTCTGATGTGTGGAAGACCGCCTTCAAAGCTAAGGAAGGCCTTTTTGAATGGCTGGTCATGCCTTTCGGGTTGACGAATGCTCCCGCAACCTTCATGAGGATGATGGACGACATCTTGCGGCCATTCACCAACTCATTCGCAGTGGTGTACTTGGATGACATTCTGATCTTCAGCAAGACTTGGGAAGAGCACCTTCATCACATCCGACAAGTCCTCCAAACACTGCGGCAACACAAGTTTTGTGCCAATTTGGAGAAGTGCACGTTTGGCATGACCCAGGTTCAATATCTGGGGTACATTATTGATGAAAGGGGGGTGCATGTGGATCCAGCCAAGATCCAAGTCATTCGGGATTGGCCAGCCCCGACCACTATAACAGAGCTTCGCAGCTTTCTGGGTCTTGCTAATTTCTACCGCAGATTCATGTTGGGATTCTCTCATATCACTTGGCCCTTGAGTCAAGTCACCAAAGGAGGAGCGAGAGAAAAATTCTTTTGGTCGGAACCTCAACAGAAGGTGTTCAAAGAATTGAAAAATCGCCTCTGTTCTGCCCCAGTGCTCACCTTACCAGACTTGCAGCAGCCATTTGAGATCGAGACAGATGCCTCTGACTATGCTATTGGGGCAGTTCTTACTCAACAGGGACATCCAGTGGCATATCACAGTGAGACGTTGTCTGACACAGTTCACAGGTATCCCACTTATGACAAAAAAATGTATTCCATTGTGCAAGCTTGTCGACAATGGAAGCATTACATTTTGGGAAAGGAAACAATCATCCACACATACCACCAACCCCTATATTTCATATAGACACAAGGGAAGTTGCAGAATGATCGGCATCAGAAGTGGTCCACATATCTGCAACAGTTTCATTTGAACATCAAGTACAAGAAGGGTAGCACCAATAATGTTGCAGACTGCCTCAGCCGACCACCGATCGTGGCACTCACCACCGTGCTCAACTCTTGTGGGCACGAGACTTCTGATTGGTCGCTTCTCTATGAGAGTGACCCAGAATTTGGCCACACTTACAAGGCACTCTTGGGGGGTACGCAAGTTCCAAATTTTCACCTCCAAGATGCACTTTTATGTCACATGGGACACCTTTGTGTTCCTTCAAGCGAGCTTGCCAAGATGATATGGGAAGCACACTACAGTCGAGTCGCTGGGCATTTCGGGGTCGAGAAAACAGTAGCAATCCTGCAGAAGTATTTCTATTGGCCGAACCTTCGAAAGGATGTCGAGAAGCACATCAGATCCCGCACTGCTTGTGCCATTGCCAAACCGACCATCAAGAAGCAAGGCCTATATACTCCACTACCTACCCCTAGTCGACCGTGGGAATCCATCTCCATGGATTACATGTCTGGCCTGCCTTCTACTAAGAATGGAAATGACTGTGTTTTCGTGGTCGTTGACAGATTCTCGAAGATGGCCATGGCGGCCTCAGAAGAAGAATATCACACAGGCTTTCAACGTTAAACTCTTCTTTGAACGAGTGTGGGTGCACTTTGGGATCCCACAGTCTATCATATCAGATCGAGATAGCAGGTTCCTCAGCACATTTTGGTCCAGCCTCTGGTCAATGTTGGACACAAAGCTCACCAAGTCCACAGCCTTTCATCCCCAAACAGATGGCCAGACAGAGGTAGTCAACAGAATGATTGTACACATTCTGCGCATGTACAACTCAAAGCATCCACGCACATGGGACGAGAGCCTCCCCTATGTACAACACAGTTATAACCGGGCTCTCCACAGCTCAATTGGCCATAGCCCCTTTCAGGTGGGCTTGGGATTCCAACCACTATGTCCCATTGACATAGCCATGCCGTTTGCAGCTGCTCAGGCCGATTCAGCTCATGTCCAGTCTGAAGTTGACAAAGCAAGTAGCTTCATCGAGCGCATTCAACACATCCGCCAACAAGTTCATGATATATTGGACAGAGCCAATGCGAAGTACAAGCAGCGCCATGATCAACACCGGGTGCCACACAACTTCCAGGTGGGCGATAAAGTATGGCTGCATTTGCAGAAGGAGCGCCTCACTGGACCTCACCGCAAGCTTCGCCCGCTCCGATACGGGCCGTACACCATCACCAAGGCTGTAGGGAACAATGTTTTCGAGCTTAGTATTCCACCATTCCTTGGTCTGCACCCAGTCTTCAATGTGGATCGCCTTCGTCCTTACTTCCCACCTCTACTGGACACTTCGGACATTGCAGAACAACTCACACCAACAGAGTTAAACCCAGACTGCATGGAACAGGCCACCACAGATTGTATCATGGACATGCAAATTAAGAACATTCGCCAACAGAGGATCCAACTGTATCGGGTTGTCAAAGCTGGCCAACTCCTGCACCAAGGAAAGTGGTTCACCAGGGACCAAGTTCAGCAGAAATTTCCTCATCTCATGGAGGAACTTAACGCAATGGGGACCATTGCTTCCTAAAGGGGGAGGAATGATCCAGGTGGATATTGGTGGCCACCCACCTATTCCACTTGGCCCCCCACCATTGTCTCTTTCAGTTTTTCAGTTTTGGCATAACTTACTATTTTTAGCAATTTTTCGGGTCCTGAACTTCCGGAGCCGTTTTGAGGCCCTAAACGACGTTTTTTTGGTATCAAAGCGCCAACGGATTTGATCATCAAATTCTTCCCGAAAGCTGTAGTCCTCAGATAGAGCTTTCTAATGATGTATCATGTGCGTCAAACGGAGATAGTATGCCAAAGTTACGTCCCTGGGAAGTTGAAACACAAATTTACCCAAACGGGGCCCATAGTTTTGGCGCTTCATCTCCTAGGGTTAGGTTTTTGGGATGTTTAGGGTTCTCCATTTTTTCTCAATAATAAATAGGCCCTCGAGCCTCATTGTAACTCAGTTCAGAGGCCTGTAGCCACCACATCTCTTCTCAGAGATAGCTACCAGTGCCCTAGCTAGTTTTATTTCCATTCTGTCTGTAAGCAAATTTCAGTTCTTTGATATTAATGAAATGAAGTGTTATTTCCGTTGCATCTCTGTATTTATGGTTATGTGTTTATTCTGTTGCGTTCCTGCATAAATCCGGATCAATGGTGCATCTATTGTCTCATGACCATGCACAATGTTGAACTCATATCTTGACATTGTACTGATTAGGACTATGCTTATCTTATCTTCTGAAACTCCACACTTCAACACAATGTGTTGTGTGTAGCTCAATACTGAGCAACTGGGATGGCTATACATCTCCTTGAAAAAGTCAAGGGTCCTCTGTGTAGTGATAGTTTGCTGCTCCAAATCAGCAGGGTTCTCTAACCCTTGGTTATGCAATTGCCCTGATGGAATTATCCCACAAATCTCAAACTGAAGTGCTGAAATAGCATGGGATGGAAATGTTTGCAAACCTTGGATCATCTGAAATTTGGGAACATCTTGCAAAGCTACAAGAGTTCCTCCAACTGGTGCAATGGCTTCTCCAACTGCTGGTGATGGTTATGGCTGCTCCTCTATTGCTGCACCAGCGCTGGTATTTGCCTCCTCCTCCTCATGCATCTCCTAAATCATGCATGGGACTTTGAATTTCAAGTGCTCAATACCACCTTGCAAAGATGCAAGTGCTCCTATGATTTGATGCAAGTACTTCTATAGCTAGTGGTGGTGGAAGTTCCTCCTCTTCCAGAGTGATAGTGCTGACATCCTCCCTATGTTCTTCATGTGCTATCTCATTAGTGTTGGACCTTCCTCATTCTGAAACCTTCTTGAGGTTTCTCTTCGCCTTTCCCTTCTCATTTATTTAGTCTCTGTGGAGAGATCCTACATATATATAAAGAGAAGTGTGGCAAAACTTAATCCTTCCACCATTGAAGACTTCTTCTTATTCTGCTTCTTCTTCTTCTTCTTCTTCTTCTGATGTCATGAAGTTCCCACAAGCTCAGCCAAAGATCATGCTCTAATACCACTATAATATCCCAAAATGGGAAAGATGGGAATATATAACATCTATAACATTCCAAATAAGAAAAACAGGAATATAACACTAAAATCTGGAAAATGCCAGAAATATGCTGCAACATCAAGACATTATAACCATGAGCATAAATATATGAGTCATGTCATTGTGAAAAACAAAAAATATAAAGTACACAGTGCTCCAAAGAATATACACTCAAGCCAACAATAAGTGTTTGAAATACACTAATGAAAACTAGCACTAGAAATGTTGTGCTACTACTATTGTTGTTGCTTGAAACTGCTACTAATGGGAAGAAGAACCATGTGCGGGAGGCTATTGGAGTGCTCACAATGATCTGGGATTTTAACCACGGATTCTACTCAAAACACCCAGAAAAACTCAGAAATTTTTTGCCCCAATTTTAACGTTGGATTTTTGGCCCTTTTTGGGTTGCCAACTGCACCCCTGCTGGCTGACTTATTGACTCCTCCTGGGTAAGTGCTGATATGGGGCTGAATTGATGATCTAACTATTGCAATAGCACCCAATCAGTTCAATACATGAAGGGATGACCCCTTCTCTATATTCTCAAGCTAGAAACTTGAGATCTAGCTCCTCCTTCCTCGACTCAAGTTGCAGCTGTAAACTGCAAAAATGCTGGAATGGATTGCACTGTCAAGGAGGCTGAAGATGTAGCCTACTTCTAGGTGATGGAATATAGCTCATAGCTAATGGAAATAATCTCCAAACTTAGGGGACGATCCTTCACAAGATTCCAAGTTGAAATACTTGGAACTTCCTTCCTCGACTAGATCTACCTAGCTGGACTGCACAATTCCTAGAGGAACTGCTACTGCATGGAGGTATAAACTAATGGCCTAATGACGGATATCACAATGTTGCTCCTGGAAGACTGAAATGGAAGCACAAGATGAAAGGTTGAACCCTCCACCGTTTTCTTAGCTGAACTGCTAAGAACTACCTTCCTCCTTTCAAACCCTAAGATATGAATGCATAATTCCTGAATCTAGATATGCAGAAGAGAGGGGCTGAATGTGGCACCAATTCTGAATGATGAATAGCTGATCAAAATAACCTTCCAAGAGTAGGTACTCAAAGTCCCCCATGGGTAAGGGTGGGATTCCCACTCAAGAGTACCCGTGTTCTAAACATCACATCAGACTTAGCTAAGCAACTGAAGTGTGCAAAGAATGTTAAACGACAATACAATATCAAATTCCAGACTGATTTGCTTTGCTACTCTCATCTTCCTTATATGGTTGTGAGCCTTCCCTAGCCTTGGCCCACGTCATAACTGCACTGCACATGTGGCCACTAGTCTCCATGAAGACTGCGTTATCTCTCCATGATCTCCATGATCTCTGCAATTAATCTCCACTCCCTCCATCATGTGTCCATTTAATGCACCACTTCCTCCATCACTGCATCATTAATTCTCTATGATCTTACTTTTATTCCTCCATTATCTCCATCTACTTCCTCATTATCTCTCCATAATCTCCACTCTTCCTTCGTTAATGAGCTTCTCCACTACTCCATGATGCTAATCTACAATCTACTAACCCACATTCACACAAAAAAAGTGGATTTTATTCATCTATAGGGTTTATGGGTCCCTCCACCCTTTTATTTACTTAATTAATTGAAGTAAGAGCTCTAATATTCCAATTAAATGATGGAAAATTGGGAATATTACAAGTGGTATCAGAGCGGTCTGCTCTTTTCCAATTTTTCTTTGCATTTCCCCAATGAGGTCAGGGTATAAGGAGCTATGGCTTGATCTGGTTGAACCCTTGAAAGATCAGCGTTGCAAACCCCGATGAACTCCCATGGAAGAAGAAAATAAAGACGAGGGAGCAGGAGATCCAATAAAATTATTGCTCGAGGAGGCCCTCAAGTAACAAAGGAATGCGATGATGGATAAATTTGGCTAGATCCTTCAACGATTACCCACCGCGGGGCATCTACATCTAGAAACCACTCTTTAGGTGGCTTTCCTTTCAAGGTATAGGTTAACCTCGAAATTATTGTATTTGAAGGCTAGATAGATGAAGAAATCATAGATAGATGGTTGAATTTGTTGGAAGGGTATTTCTCATTCCATGATTTCTTTGACTGAGAAAAGATTAATTTTGCACTCCTCAAAGATGCCCCTCATGTCAAAGACTGGTGGGAAACCTACTGTGAGTAGAAGGACGAGAGGGAACCCTATTTGTTCTTAGCTGCACCCACTTTGAATTTTTTCAGAGATGAGATCAAGGAACAATATTACTGTGTGGGGAGCTATGAGGACAAGTACATCCAATGGAACATGCTACAGTAACAAAGGGATCAAGATGTGCACAAACTGACGAATTTGTTCCATACCCTGCACACAAATTTGGGCATTAAAGCTTCAGAGAGACATTTGGTTCTCAAGTACCGAATTTTTTTGCACATATACATTTAGAAGGAAAAGGAGTTCCTCAACATTACCTCACTTAGCATGACATATCACTATGCCGCGAAGATCAAGCAGAGATTTAAGCAGAAGAAGCGAGACTTTGGATCCATGAATTTGAAGCCAGGGAAAGGTGCCCTTGAACCACAGAACAAGGGGAAAAGCCAAAGCAAGGAGGCATAGAACAACACCAAAAATCCAAAGAAGGATACAGGGAAGTGGTGTGAATTTTATAATAGCCCCACTCACATCACAAAGGAGTGTCAGGCCATACATTCACTAGTGGTCGAACTGAAGGCACCCGAATCAGATGCATGTTCTGATCCTGAGTCAGAACAACACAAGGGCGATGACAGAGGGAAGCATATCATTGATGCAGATCCTAGTGCCATTTTTTCCACCACCAAGCTCCAGAGGGAGGATCCCGAGGATCTAGAGGAGAGGGAGCACCTCTTCCATTCGCAAATGTGGGTGAAGGGTTCTCCACTGCAATTCCTTGTCGATAGCGAAAGCCAAAAGAACCTTATTTCAGTAGAGTTCATGAAGTGGCTCAACCTGCCGACCATAGCACACCTACAGCTGTATACCATTGGGTGGCTTCACCAAGGAAGAAATCTCCACATCCGCCAGCAGTGCCACCTTCCGTACAACATCAAGCCATTCACGGATGAGGTATTATGTGATGTTGCTCCTATTGATGTGTCTAACGTATTATTGGGCCAACCATACTTGTGGAAGCAACATGATGTGTATGAGTCTAGGCCTCATTTTGTTTTTATTACTTTGGGAAATAAATTGTACAGGATACCGGAGGTAGTACCGCCTCTTGCCATCTCTTTGACTACTGCAAAACAACATAGTAAGATTATTTCCCAAACCAGGAAATTTATTTTCATTAAAATTCACCCACAGGGTAAGAAGAAGATTATGGCCACAGCCTCAAAACATGGCTGCCCTGCATGACATTAGTAGATGGAAAAATTCATGGAGGAATCCGAGGAAATTTTCTCCTCACCCACATAGGTTCCTCTACACTCTCAGGTTAAGCACTCCATTGATCTGACCCCAGGTGTGTTGCTGCCTGATATTTCCATACCTCATACGAACACATATACAGAATCCACACATGTACTATCTGAGGCTGATAGAGCAACTAAATTTAATGAACGCATCTAGCACGTCCGCCAGCAGGTCCATGATATCTTCGACAAATCCAATACCAAGTTTAGTAGAATTTGCCTTATCTCATGGAGGAACTCAACACAATGGGGACCATATCTTCCTAAGGGGGGAGGAATGATATAGGTGGATATTGTTGTCCACCCACCTATTCCATTTCGAACCCTACCATCAGTTCTTTCAATTTTTCAGTTTCAACACAACTTACTATTTTTAGAAGTTTTTTGGGTCCTGAACTTCCAGAGCCGTTTTGAGGCCCTAAACAATGTTTTTTGGGCATGAAACACCCCAAAATTATCGTCATAATTTGTAGTCCTTGGATAGATATTTCTAACGATGTATCACGTGTGTCAAATGGAGATAATATGCCAAATTTACAACCCTGAGAAATTGATGTACGGATTTACCTCGATGGGGCCCATAATCTGTCATTTCATCTCCTCGGGTTAGGTTTTTGGATTTTTATGGATTTCCATTGTTTTTCAATAATATATAGGCCTTCGAGCCTCATTGGAACACATATTTCAGAGGCTTTTAGCCGCCACATCTCTTCTTAGAGATAAGCTACCAGAGCCCTAGCTAGTTCATTTCCATTTTTCTGTAAGCATATTTCAGTCATTTGTCATTAATGAAATGAATTTTTATTTTCGTTGCATCTCTGTGTTATGTTTATTTGTATATATTATTGCATTCTTGCATAAATTCATATTAGTGGTATCAGAGCAGCCTTCTCTTTCTCTGTTTTTCTTTGCATTTCCTCAACGAGATCAGGGTATAAGGAGCTAGGGCTCAATCTCGTTGAACACTTGCAATATCAGCCTCGTAAACCCCGAAAACCTCCCATGGCAGAAGAAAGGAAAGACTAGGGAGAAGGAGATCGTATCAAATTATTGATAGAGGAGGCCCTCGAGAAACAAAGGAGCGCTATGATGGATAAATTTTACCAGATCCTTCAATGGTTGCCCACTGGCGGCGCATCTACATCCAATAGCCACTCTAGAGGCGCCTCTCCTTTCAAGGTACAGGTAAAATTCGACATTCCTATATTTGAAGGCTAGAAAGATGTAGAAGTTGTAGATAGATGGTTGAATTTGCTGGAAGAGTATTTCTCGGTCCATGATTTCTCCAACCGTGAAAATATTACTTTTTCACTCCTCAAAGCTAACCCCCATGTCAAAGACTAGCGGGAAACCTATTGTGAGTAGAAGAACAAGAGGGAACCCTCTTTGTTTTCGGCCGCATCCACTTGGAATTTTTCCCAAGACAACATCAAGGAACAATATTACACTTGTCGGCTTCTATGAGGACAAGTACATCTAATGGACCATGCTGCGCAGCAAAAGGATCAAGATGTACACGAACTAACAAATTTGTTCCATACCCTATGCACAAATATGGATATTAAATATTTAGATAGACATTTGGTGCTCAAGTACCACAATTGTTTGCACAGATACATTCAGGAGGAAATGGAGTTCCTCGACATTACCTCGCTTGGCATGACATATCGCTATGCCGCTAGGATCGAGCAGAGATTTAAGCAGAAGAAGTGAGACTTTGGATCCACGAATCTAAAGCCAGGAAAAGGCACCCCCGAACCATAGAAAAAGGGGCAAAGCCAAAGCGGGGAGACTCAGGAAAACACCAAAAATAAAAAAAAGGACATGGGGAAGTGGTGTGAATTTCATAACAACCCCACTCACAACACAAACAAGTGTCGGGCCAAACAGTCATTGGTGGCCGAACTGAAGGCACTCGAATCAGTTGCATGTTCTGATCTTGAGCCAAAACCATAAAATGGAAATGAAAAAGGGAAGCAGATCATTGATGCATATCCTAGTGCCATTTTTGCCACCACAAAGCTCTAGAGGGATGATCTAGAGGAGGGGGAGTGCCTCTTCCATTCGCAGATTTTGGTGAAGGGTTATCCACTACAATTCCTTGTCGATAGCGGAAGCCAAAAGAACCTCCTTTCAGCAGAGGTCATGAAGCAGTTCAGCCTACCGACCATAGCACACCCACAGTCATATATCATTGGGCGGATTCACCAAGGAATATATCTCCGCATCCGCCAACAGTGCCACCTTTTGTACATCATCAAGCCATTCATGAATGAGGTACTGTGTGATGTTGCTCCTCTTGAGGTGTCTAATGTATTATTGGACCAACCATAATTATGGAAGCAACACGTTGTGTATGAGTCTATGCCTCATTGTGTTTTTATTACTTTGGGAAATAAATTGTACAGGATACCAGAGGTAGTACCGCCTCCTGTCATCTCTTTGACTACTACAAAATAACGCAGTAAGATTTTTTCCCAAACCAGGAAATTTATTTTCATTACAATTCACCCACAGGGAAAGAAGAACATTGTGGCCACATCCTCGAAATAGGGCTCCCTTTCACGACATCAGAAGATGGACAAAGTCATGGAGGAATACGAGGAAATTTTTTCCTCACCCACAGATGTTCCTCTACACTATCAGGTCAAGCACTCCATTGATCTTACCCCATGCGCATCATCGCCTGATGTTGCCATACCTCATGCGAACACACATACATAAAACAAACATGTACTGTCTGAGGCTGATAAAGCAACAAAATTTATTGAACGCATCTAGTACTTCCGCGAGTAGGTCCACGACATCTTCGACAAATACAATACCAAGTTCAGCAGCATTTGCCTCATCTCATGGAGGAACTCAATACAATGGGGACAATTGCTTCCTAATGGGGGAGGAATGATCCAGGTGGATATTGGTGGCCACCCACCTATTCCATTTGGACCCCCACCATTGGTTCTTTCAATTTTTCAGTTTCAACACAACTTAATATTTTTAGCATTTTTTCAGGTCCTCAACTTCTGGAGCCGTTTTGAGGCCCTAAATGATGTTTTTTGGGCATGAAACATTTGGAAAATAATAGTCTTCCAGACTCAATATTCACTTTTTGTAGTTGGATTCCTCGAATGGATATTTCTAACAATGTATCATTTGCGTCAAATGGAGATAGTATGCAAAGTTACGACCCCGAGAAACTGATGTACCAATTTACCCCGACGAGGCCCATAATCTGGCATTTCATCTCCTAGAGTTACGTTTTTGGATGTTTAGGGTTTTCCATTGTTTCTAAATAATATATAGGCATTTTAGCCTCATTGGAACACAGATTTCAGAGGCCTGTAACCACTAGATCTCTTCTTAGAGATAAGCTACAAGCGCCCTAGCTAGTTTATTTTCATTATGTCTGTAAGCATATTTTAGTCATATTTTATTAATGAAATGAAGTTTTATTTCTGTTGCATCTCTGTGTTTATGTTTATTTATGTATACTATTTCATTCCTGCATAAATCTGAATCAGTGGTATAAGAGCAATCTTCTCTTTCTCTATTTTTCTTTGCATGTCCCCAACGAGGTCAGGGTATAAGGAACTAGGGCTCGATCTGGTTGAACCCTTGCAAGATCAGCCTCGCAAACCCCGACGACCTCCCATGGCAGAATAAAAGAAAGAAGAGGGAGCAGGAGATCCTATCAATTGCTCAAGGAGGCCCTCGAGAAACAAAGGAACGCGATGACGGATAAATTTGCCCAGATCCTTCAACGGCTGCCCACCGACGGTGCATCTACATACAACAACCACTCTAGAAGCGCCTATCCTTTCAAGGTACAGGTCAACTTGGACATTCTTGTATTTGAAGGCCAGATAGATGCAAACACCATAGATAGATGGTTGAATTTTATAGAAGGTTATTTCTCGCTCTACGATTTCTCTGACCGAGAAAATATTACTTTTGCACTCCTCAAAGTTGCCCCCCATGTCAAAGACTGGTAGGAAACCTACTGTGAGCAGAAGGATGAGAGGGAACCCTATCTGGTCTTAGGTGCACCCACTTGGAATTTTTTCCAAGAGGACATAAAGGAATAATATTACCCTATGGGGAGCTATGATGACAAGTACATCCAATGGACCACGTTGCAGTAGCAAAGGGATCAATATGTGCACAAATTGACGAATTTTTTCAATAACCTCCGCACAAAGTTGGGTATTAAACATTCAGAGAGAAATTTGGTGCTCCAGTACCACATTTGTTTACACAGATACATTCAGGAGGAAATGGAGTTCCTCGACATTACCTCGCTTGGCACGACATACCGCTATGCTGCCAATGTCGAACAGAGATTTAAATAGAAGAAGCGAGACTTTGGATCCGCGAATCCGAAGCCAGGGAAAGGTACCCCCGAACCGCAGAACAAGGGGAAAAGCCAAAGTGGGGAGACTCAAAACAACACCACAGATCCAAAGAAGGACACGGGGAAGTGGTGTGAATTTCATAACAGCCCCACTCACAACACAAACGAGTGTCGAGTCAAACAGTCGGTGTTGGCCGAACTGAAGGTACCCAAATCAGATGCATGTTTTGATCCTGAGTTAGAACCAAACAAGGGTGATGACAAAGGGAAGAAGATCATTGATGCAGATCCCAGTGCCATTGTTTCCACCACCAAGCTCTAGAGGGAGGATCCCAAGGATCCAGATTAGGGGGAGTGCCTCTTCCATTTGCAGATGTGGGTGAAGGGTTCTCCACTGCAATTCCTTTTCAATAGAGAAAGCCAAAAGAACCTCATTTCAGCATAGGTCATGAAGTGGCTCAGCCGACCGACCATAGCACACCTGCAACCGTATACCATTGGGTGGCTTCACCAAGGAAGAGATATCCGCATCCGCCAGAAGTGCCACCTTCTGTACAACGTCAAGCCATTCACGGATGACGTACTGTGTGGTGTTGCTCCTTTTCATATGTCTAATGTATTATTGGGCCATGGAATACTTGTGGAAGCGACATGTTGTGTATGCGTCTAGGCCTTGTTCTGGTTTTATTACTTTTGGAAATAAATTTTACAGGATACTAAAGGTAGTATCGCCTCATGCCATCTCTTTGACTACTGCAATATAGCATAGTAAGATTGTTTCCCAAACTAGGAAATTTATTTTCATTACAATTCGCCCCCAGGGGAAGAAGAAGATTTGTGGCCACTGCCTCAAAAAAGGGCTCCCCTACATGACATCAGCATATGGAAAAATTCGTGGAGGAATACGAGTACATTTTCTCCTCACCCATAGAGGTTCCTCTACACTATCAGGTCAAGCACTCCATTGATTTAACCCCAGGTGCGTCGCTGCTTGATGTTTCCATACCTCATGTGACCACATAGACAGAATCCACACGTGTACTATCTGAGGTTGTTAAATCAACCAAATTTATTGAATTCATCTAGTACGTTCGTGAGCAAGTCCATGACATCTTCGAAAAATCAAATACCAAGTTCAGCAGAATTTGCCTTATCTCATGGATAAACTCAATGCTATGGGGACCATTTCTTCCTACGGGGGGGGGGGGGGGGGGGGGAATGATCCAGGTGGATATTGGTGGCCATCCACCTATTCCATTGGGACCCCCACCATCGATTCTTTAAATTTTTTTAGTTTCATCACAACTTACTATTTTTAGCATTTTTTTCTAGTCCTGAACTTTAACAGTGGTTTTGAGGCCCTAAACAACGTTTTTTGGGCATGACACATTTGATGAATATGAGTCTTCTAGACTCAATATTTTTTGTTAGTAGTTGTAGTCCTCTGATAGATATTTCTAATGATGTATCATGTGCGTCAAACGAAGATTGTATGCCAAAGTTATGACCATGGGAAATTGAGGTACCAATTTAACCCGATGGGGCCCATAGTCTGGTGTTTCATCTCCTAGGATTAGGTTTTTGGATTTTTAGGGTTTTCCATTGTTTCTCAATAATATACAGGCCTTCAAGCCTCATCGGAACATAGAGTTCAGAGGCTTGTAGTCGCCACATCTCTTCTCATAGATAAGCTACCAACGCCCTAGATAGTTTATTACCATTATGTCTATAAGCATATTTTAGTCATTTGTTATTAAAGAAATGAAGTTTTATTTCCACTACATCTCTATGTTTATGTTTATTTCTGTATATTATTGAATTCCTGCATAAATTTGGATCAGCGGTATGAGAGTGGTCTGCTCTTTCTCTATTTTTATTTGCATGTCCCAAACGAGGTCATGGTATAAGGAGTTAGAGCTTGATTTGGTTGAACCCTTGCAAGGTCAACCTTGCAAACCCTGACGACCTCCCATGCATTGGTAGAAAATGATGAAATTAATGACTAGGTGACTAAAAAATTTAGTTAACGTAATGATTTCAAGTGAATTACTACTAAATTTGAGCAATTTTAAGTGATAGAACTAAAAATGACTAATTTAGTCTAGGGATAATCTATACGACTAGATAATAAGTAATTAAACTAAAAATGACTAACTTAAATGACTAATTTAGTCTAGAGATAAAATATACGACTAGATAATAAATGACTAAACTAAAAGTGACTAACTTAAATGACGCATTTAGTCTAGGATTAAAATATATGACTAGATAATAAGTGACAAAATTAATCATGATTAATGTAAATAATTATTATAGTCCAAGAATAAAAATATGATCAAATAACAAGTACACCAAGTATATGAATTAGTCGTTTATGTTAGTAATTTTTAATTGTGTCACTCCATAAATGGAAAATTGCAATTTTGATACCGAAGTGTTACATTTCACTACAACGGTCTTTGAATCCATATGTAGTGTTGAAATTTAGAGAGAAAGGGGTCTCTGAATCCATATACAGTTTTAAAATTCTGAATACCTTGTTGTCTCTAAATTTTAACACTACAGATGGATTCATCTACAATTAACAATATAATTGCATGTATCATCTATCTACTTTACACTAATGCCTTCATTATAATTTTAGTAAAGGTGATATTTAGATAGTCAAATTAATATTAATATTTATATTTCTTTGGCCATAAAGTTTAATTTTTAAACTTCATTGATTTATGTTAAAAGTGTGATTTGTTTTAAATATAAGGTTAAATCTTCATATTTACATTTAATAAATAGATAAACATAGCATTGGTTATGTTAAAAGAGTGACTTCATTTAAATATAGTATTAAATAGTCATATTTACATTTGATAAATACTAAATAGATAAACCTAAAATATATATTTATATAACTACTTAGTAAATAGGTATGGACCTTTATTTTTTGCAAGTCAATGTTCTATTCATATAGGAAAAAATGAGTACATTTAGTCGCTTAGAAAATAGGTGGTCTCACCATGAACGGGTTTGTTGTCCAATACTTGGACGAGATGACAAAAATAAAAAAGGGAAACTAGGTACATTGTCCATAAATGGTAAGTCCAAAGGCACCAAAATACAAATAAAACATAAAAAATACCAGAGAGCATATTAGTCGTCTGATGTGATGGAGGCAGGGTTATCCGAGGATGTTCCTGGAGGAGGTGGAGAATGGAAGTCACACTGAACATTCCCTTCAAAGTGTGCCAGCCAAGTCTCCAGCTTTTCCAATTTCTTGGTTAGTTGATTTTGGCTTCACCAAACTAACACCAGTATCTCCCAGACTTGGCACTGAAAATAGTGCACTTTTCCATTTGTTCTGCATGCTCCTCGCAATAGACTATCTCAGTTGTGTCCACACTTTTCATCAGGCTATTGATAAGTGATCGACATTTCTCCGAACAACAATGTTGGATACCCTGCCCTTCCTTCGCTTTGGCTTGACCAGGCCCATGATTCCCTTTTCCACCCTGGGTTCCTCCACCCCGATGACATGGATTCTAAACCTACACACCACCACCCCTACTGGTACCTCACATACCTCCTCCACAACCTCCACACGCTTCCACACAAGCCAACCGCGTGCGTTCGATTGTCTAGCCACCCTAACGGGGTGCCAAAAGGACAATTGTCGAGTCTACCACTCCCGTAGGGCTAAGGGTGGTTGGCCAGGGGGGAACGCCCACACCACATAGGGGGTTTCATAATTCACAGAGTTAGATAAGAATCGCATTCAGAATCCATAAGACAAACTACCCACTAGAGAAACCAAAAACCATCGCCATAGGAACCAAATGCCATCACCCACCACACCAGAGAACCTTAATACCACCGCCCACTACCAGAAAAGGACCAGTACCACCACCAGAGAAACCCAATACCTCTGCCCACCAAACCAAAATAGATGATTGAAAGATGGATGAAGAAAATGTAGCCATCCACTAAGCGCAGCTTCCCCTAGAGAAGCGACTAGCCTCTGAATTTTCCTCTCAAAGACCACCCACCAATCTACCAAACACCATCGTGCCAACGCCGGAGGTCACAGAATCGGAAATTGAAACTATTTTTCCATCCCCACCCATGGATTTTCCTATACTGTTGATTCCAGATTCCCCTGCTAACCTAATAAAATAGGCTTACCATAGGCCAAGGGGAAACAGAATGGAAGAGCTCTCTTCACTTCGGCTTCCCAACCTTACACGCGCAGACAATAACAAAGGGATTGTGTAACAGGGTACAACTTGGCACCCAACTCCAGAAAATTCCTAGGACGAGCACACAAAATCCACTCCCACTAAATAACCTCCTTCCATGCTTATTTTTTCTCCTTGGAGGCCACCGCAAGGTCCAGCACCAAACCAGAGCATAGATAAGAATGTCAAGCTCTCTCATCTTCCCACACCTTAACCGTTTTCCACCCCAAAACTCCAACATGAAGCGTTAGGATATTTCGACACATAGGAAATAGGCTCCTTTTGTGTCACCTTTGTAAATCCTTCAGTCCGATCCCAAGTTGTTCTTAAGGGGGGATGTTAGGATATTCCGACACATAGGAAATAGTTAATAATAACTTATTCTAGTGTAGAGTTAGGTAAAGTGTGTTTCTTTACTATGTACATTTGTAACTTATAATCTGACGTACATGATTTGTAGTGATCTGGCAGTTCACTCTCTCCTCGGTATTAACGACACTTGATCTATGGGTTAACACCCGATTGGTCCATGATTTCTATTTAAAGAGCATGGAGGGTCATTTGTCTGGTAACCATTTATGAGAGAAACATATGTAACTTTTCTTTTTATATTAATAAATTTCCTGAAGTGGCCGCGTTGGCTCAGGTTGTGGACTGTTTCCCTCTTCAAGGGTTTTAACCACATGATAATACTGGTGTATTGATTTGTGATCTGTTTGTGACCGGTGATCTTTGGTTTTTGATCTAAGGAACTTACCCTATAAATTCCTACATGGTATTAGAGCTATTTTGAGGGCTACATCTGTTGTTTATCAAAATTCTAAGGTGGTTTAACTGCATGAGACTGTTGTTTTCTAGATCTAATATTTTTGAACATATTTGGGCTTGGAGAACTACTCTGTTGTGTCCAGAACATCTATTATAGTGAGGAACACCTTTTGTTTCATGCGAAAAGGTTTCCAGTTGCCCAAGTTATGACAGTTTAGATCTGGAGGTATAAAGTATCTATTTTGCAGTTATATTTGGTAATAGTTCTGCTTATTTCAGTTCCCTCTATTTATGTTCAGTTTTTAGGTTTTATATATTTTCTGGATCTATACCCTCTTCTCTATGTATGCTCTTTGCTCTGCACTGTGTTCGATCTCTCCCTGCGTCTTTGTGCAATCTCGGGAAATCATAAATAGTGGAATAATAGATAGTTGCTGGTAAGGTTAACTTAAAATCTAACATTCTGCCATAAGGCTTGCATTTAGTTTTTTTTTGCTCGGTTTTTTGTGTTTTTTGTGTAGGAAAAGGCACGCACACCGAAGAGTTAAAAAAAAAAAAAACCCTTTCTCCTTTCAAACAATTACAGAATCCTTTTACTATCTCACTTGGTGAGAAGTTAGTTTATGAAAATAGAGGCCTTGGGTTCAAGTCTCTTTCTCAAGCTTCTTTTGTAAAAAATATTTTGTTAAAGGGGTGGGATTTTTTTTAAAGTCGAACTTCATCATCAAATTTCAAACCGTTCCCGTAACTATTCGGCATCTTCAACTCATTTTTTCAAAAAGGCATAACTTCTTCATCCATAAGCCGTTTTTTGAGCCATTTTTTTTAAATCAGCCTAATTTTTCGAGATCTTCCATTGGAGTAGTTAGTTTTAGCTTTTCTCAACTTTAGTTTTTTTTTTTAAATGGAAAGTACTTGCCCGATTATTCTTACCAACACCAATTATTTCCAATGGCTACTTCACATGGTAGATATACTTAGAAGTAAAGAGATTTATAGAATAGTCATAGGACAAGAAACTAAACCTTATGATGATGATAAAGTCGCTAAATGGGAAAATAAACAAGATCAAGCATGAGGGTTGATAGGAATGTCCATTTCTCAAGATCTTCGATTTCATATCCTTGACATTAACACCCCTCATGAAGCCTTGGATAAGCTAAATACTGTCTTTGGCATTCAAAATCAAATCAGGGCCCAACAACTTGAAAATAAGTTGTTTACTTTGGACCCCAATAATTTCTCCTCTATTGAAGATTTTTTGTCCAAATTCAAGACCCTTAGACTTCTTTTAGAAGGTTGTAAGGTCAAAAAAGAAGATGGTAGCCTCATCTATTGCATTCTTGTTAAGCTTGGCCCTGCATACTCTGTATTTGTTTCCACCTTCCATTCCACTAGAGAAGCCATCATTTCTTCAGGAACCACCTACAAGAACCCCTCTTTTGATGCCTTTTGCGATTCTTTGATAAGAGAATAAGAAAAAATCTTACACCTTGGTCTTATCACTTCTAGAAACACTTCTAAGAAAGCCTTAGCAGCCTAACAACAATCATATCAAAACAATCCCAAGAAGCAGTATCTTAAAAACTATGGTCCGAATCCAAACAAGGGTCCTAAGCAATTTCAGCTCAAACTGAAAAAACAACTCATCAAAAAGATAAGGCATATAAAAACAAAGGAAAAAGATAGATAGACATTGAAACTTTTGTAATCATGATGGCCATATAGAGTCCAAATTTTTTAAGAATATGGAAGCCTTAGAAGCAGCAATGAAGAAGCACAACATCAATTTTCAATTTTCAAATCTTGGGTTCAAGTCTCTTTCTCAAGCTTCTTTTGTAAAAAAAAATTTGTTAAAGGGGCGGGATTTTTTTTTAAAAAAGTCGAACTTCATCATCAAATTTCAAACCATTCCCGTAACTATTTGGCATCTTCAACTCATTTTTTCAAAAAGGCATAACTTCATCTGGAAGCCGTTTTTTTTTAATCAGCCTAATTTTTCGAGATCTTTCCATTGGAGCAGTTAGTTTCAGCTTTTCTCAGCTTTAGTATTTTAAAAATGGAAATTTCATGCCCGATTATTCTTAACAGCACCAATTATTTCCAATGGCTACCTCACATGGTAGATAAACTTAGAAGTAAAGGGCTTTATAGAATAGCCACAAGACAAGAAACTAAACCTTCTGATGATGGTAAAGTCACTAAATAGGAAAATAAACAAGATCAAGCATGAGGGTTGATAGGAATGTCTATTGCTCAAAATCTTCGATTTCATATCCTTGACATTGACACCCCTCATGAAGCCCTGGATAAGCTAAATATTGTCTTTGGCATTCAAAATCAAATCAGGGCCCACCAGCTTGAAAAAGAGTTGCTTACTTTGGACACCAATAATTTCTCCTCTATTGAAGATTTTTGTCCAAATTCAAGACCCTTAGACTTCTTTTGGAAGGTTGTAAGGTCAAAAAGGAAGATGGTAGCCTCATTTATTGCATTCTTGCCCTGCATACTCCATATTTGTTTCCACCTTCCATTCCACTTGAGAATCCATCATTTCTTAAGGAACCACCTACAAGAACCCCTCTTTTGATGCCTTTTGCGATTCTTTGATAAGAGAACAAGAAAAACTCTTACACCTTGGTCTTATCACTTCTGGAAACACTTCTAAGAAAGCCTTAGTAGCCCAACAACAATCATATCAAAAGAATCCAAAGAAGCAGTCTCCTAAAAAGTATGGTCTGAAACCAAACAAGGGTCCTAAGCAATTTTAGCCACAAACAGAAAAAGCAACTCACCAAAATGATAAGGCATATAAAAACAAAGGAAAGAAGATAGATATACATTGCAACTTTTGTAATCGTGATGGCCATATAGAGTCCAAATGTTTTAAGAAGATGGAAGCCTTAGAAGAAGCAATGAAGAAGCACAACATCAATTTGGAGCACTCTTCACCTTCATCTTTAGGAATGGCACTTTCTGCTTGTGGTTGTCAAGCATCAAGATCTGGTTATGCATTAAATGTAATGTATCTTCTTCTTCTCATTCTCATGAGTGGCTCATTGATTCTGGAGCTTCTTACCACATGGCCAAAAATCAAGCCATGTTTTCTTCTTTAAATGAATGTAACACCAAACATATTTATGTTGGTGATGATTGATATCTTAGTGTTGTAGGATCTGGAACCATTCATCTCAATAATGGTCAATTTAATGATGTACTATGTGTTCCTACCTTGTCATGCAACCTTCTCTCTGTTTACCAGATAACTCATTCAGGTGAAGGGAAAATAGTAGAATTCTCACCTCATGATGTTGTAATCAAGGAGCTCAAAGATTCTAGACATATTTTAGCTACTGGCATTGCTGATGATTCCACAAGGTTGTATAAGTTTGACAAATTTGGGCCATCCTGTCTTCCCTCCGTTTTTGTTGCTCATAATGATGATGTGAGAAAACTTTGGTATGAGCGATTTGGTCACTTAAACTATCACTCTCTTCAAACTCTATGTAAATAAAATATGGTGACAGGTCTTCCTATTGCATCTTTCTGGGATGGTGTTTGCTCCAAATGTGTACTCGGAAAACATCATCAGGATAGTTTTGACAAACATGCCTCTTGGCATGCTTCAACCCCTTTGCAGCTTGTGCATAGTGATTTATGTGGTACACTTCATGTTTTTTCTTTCTCTGGTTGCAAGTACTTCTTGACTTTCATTGATGATTTTTCCAGACGCACTTGGGTATACTTCTTAAAACTCAAGAGTGAAGTTTTTAACATGCTCTTGGCCTTTAAGGCCTTTGTTGAGAATAATCTGGACATCCAATTCTTAAGTTAAGATCAGACAATGGAGGAGAATATGTTAACAACAAATTTATCAACTTCTGCACTAAGCATGGCATTCAATTGCAACATATCGTTCCATATACTCCACAACAAAATGGTATAGCTGAAAGGAAGAATCACACCTTAAAAGAAATGGCTAATTGTATGCTTCAATCTATAGGACTTAGTCTCAATTTTTGGGCAGAAGCAATTCACTATGCAAATTACATAGTAAATCGCACTCCTACTAAGGTTTTAAAGAATATAACTCCAGAAGAAGCTTGGAGCTCAATCAAACCAGATGTAAGTCACTTTCGTGTTTTTGGAAGTGATGCTTGGGCCCATATTCTAGATGCGAAACATAAAGCCTTAGAACCTAAGAGTGAAAAATGCATTTTTGTTGGATATTCTGAAGACGTCAAAGGATATAGACTTCTTCAACCAAAATATAAAAATATAATCATTAGAAGAGATGTAAAATTTGATGAAAATATATTGGCCTGTGAGCCTAGTTCGGTGGGTGTGCCACCTTTGGCCTGCGAGCCTGATTCGGCAGATGTGCCACCTATCTCTCTCTCTCTCTTCTATTTTAATAGCATTCCTTCTAGTTCAGATGATGACAGTGAGGATGACAATCCTCCTCCACCTCTTGAAATTATTCCTTCATTAGGGGAATTTTGAGGTCTAAAATAGGCCTCCTAAGAAAAATGTACAACCAAAATAAACTTTATAAGAACCAATAGGATTCAAGATGATGATGTCAACCATGGGGGATGATTCACCAATTTTTAATTAAAAGGGTAAAAATATTAAAAAATATTAAAATAATAAAACTACTTTTTCAACTCGTATTTTCACCTTATCTCCCAAAGTTTTTACTCAAATTTCGAACGGTAGTACTCGTTGGATGAAAAATTTAATTCCTCATAGAAGGAGTACCCATCTTGCATACTTTTGATGGACCCTACTACATGAAAAATGAAAAATACATGAAAAAACGTGGTTGCAATCACGTTTTTCATGTATTTCTCATTTTTCATGTAGCAGGGTCCATCTAAAGTATGCAACATGGGTACTCCTTGGATGAGTAATTAAATTTTGCATCAAACGAGTACTCCTGCTCGAAATTTGAGTAAAAACTTTGGGAGATAAGTTGAAAATACGATTTGAAAAAATAGTTTTTCCTTTTTTCCTTCTAAAATTTGATGATGTCATCAAATCTTATTTGATTTTTTACACTATTATTTTATAATTTCCTTAGGAGGCCCATTTTAGACCTCAAAATTCCCCTAATGTTACTCCATAGCTTCCAAGATGGGTCTGCTATACTCGGGACTCAGCAGGTTCTCTTGCAGGTGACCCGATAGATCGACGACGTACACATTCTCAGTTCGAAAGAGCCTCTTCCTTATTGGCTCAAGTTTCAGAAAATCCTGATCCAGAAACCTTTGAACAAGCCTCTGGTCATCTAGATTGGGATGAAGCTATGAATAAAGAATGTCGTTCCTTATTGGAAAATGGTACTTGGGATCTTGTTCCTTTTCCAAAAGGAAGAAAACTTGTTAGATGAAGATGGGTTTACAAAACAAAGTTTGGACCAGATGGAAAAGTGGATAGACATAAAGCTCGTCTTTTTGCTAAAGGATTTTCACAAGTTGAAGGCATTGACTATACTGAAACCTTTTCTCGTGTTGCCAAAATGAATTCTGTTTGCCTTGTTCTTTCCCTTGCTGCCTCTTTTAAATGGGAAGTCCATTAGATGGATGTTAAATTCACCTTCTTACATGGATATTTGCATGAAGAAATCTACATGGAACAACCCCATGGCTTTATCCAAAATGACTCCAGCCTTGTTTTTCGCCTTAGGAAGTCTCTCTATGGTCTCAAACAAGATCCTCGGGCTTGATATGCCAAAATGGATATATTTCTATTAGATAATGGCTTTCTAGGTGTCATTTTGACAACACTGTCTACACCAAGAAAGTGGGTAAGTCCTTCACCATCCTTGTTCTTTATGTTGATGATCTTATCCTTACTAGTAGTGATCCCAACCATATAAACCATGTGAAGTCTAGCCTCAAAAAGAAGTTTGAAATGATAGAATTAGGACACTTGCATTATTTCCTTGGTCTTCAAGTCTTGCAATCCAAAGAAGGTATTACCCTTTCTCAGTCCAAGTATGTCTGTGATATTCTACACCAATTTCACATGGAATATTGCAAGCTAGCCCCTTCTCCCTTTCAATCTGGATTCAAGATTTCAGTCACTTGTACTACCCCTAAAGTTGATTCTACTTATACCATCAACTTGTTGGTAAAGTTCTGTATCTAACCCATACCCGTCCTGACCTTTCCTTTGTTGTTGGTCTTGTTGCTCGGTTATGCACCAACCTCATGAAAGTCACTGAAAAGCAACTAAAATAATACATCGATATATTCAAGGTACAATTCTGTCCGGGATTCATTATAGTGCAGGGGCATATCCATTGTTGATTGGTTTCACTGATTTTGATTGGGCTGGTGACCCTGATGATCGAAAGTCTACTGCAGGATATGTATTCACTCTTGGTTCAGGACTTATTACTTGGTATTGTAAGAAAAAAAGTGACATCTCTCTTTCTTCGGTCGAAGCAGAGTATCGCAGTGCATTTGAAGCCAACAAGGAAGCCATGTGGCTTCGTCAGATCTTGTTTGAATTTGGTCTTCATTAGTAGCATCCAACTACACTTTGGTGTGATAATTAGAGTGCCATTCAGCTATGTAAAGATCCAGTTCAGCATCAGCGTATGAAACACATTGAACTCCACATACACTTCATCAGAAAGCTCATTCATGATCGTGTTCTTAAAGTGCATATTGTCCAACCAATGATCAAGTAGCCGATATCTTTACAAAGGCTCTCACAAAAGCGAAGTTTACCAAACCTGAATGAAGATACTTGCACGAGTCACCAACCTATTGAAAATACTCCTCCCATTACATGTGCTTTGGTGAAGGGACCAGAAGAATCATCCCTCACCCCCACTCCACCTATGTTCACACATGAGGCTCATCCTCCACATGTTGTAAGGACCTCACCCCTATCGAGGAAGGTACGAAACTTCATTAATTTAAGTATGAACCTTAATTAATTTTTTAATGGTGTATGAACCTTTGTTAATTTATAATATATGAACCTTAATTAAATTTTTAATGGTGTATGAACTTTTGTTAATTGTTTAATATGAGCCTTGGTTAATTTTTAATGGTATTATGAATTTTTGTTAATTGTTTAGGTATGCAATTTATTTAATTTATTTAATAATATATAAACCTTTATTAATGATTATAAATATGTAATTCAAAATATTTATGTATGGTTTATTGTGTAATGATGGATAAATGTGTTTAGTTTTATCAATTTCAATAAGAGTTGTACCAAGGAATATATTTATTTTATTTAATGCATAATAATACATAATTTACATGATTATATCAAATCAAGATTTAAATCAAACAATATATTTTTGTTTTATATTTGATTAATAATCAAAATAGTCTGATCCTAAGAGCTTGGTAAAATATTATGTTTATATTTTAATTATTTTTAATAGTGCATAAATTAAGTTGAATGTGCATTTCATTAAAATTGAAAACTACAAAATTGGCTATGAAAGTGAAAACTGGTATGAAACTGGGTATGAAAGCCCCAAGAGCGAAAACCAAAGATTTATTACTCGCGAAAAGTTGTTATTATTACCCCGCAAAAGGAAAACTGGTTATTTTGACTGCGATGAAGAGGTCTAGTCTAGGTTTACCTAGTTCTGAGTTTTCCATGAAAACTAGATGTTCTTTCCATAAATATGACTCTTTGGTGCGAAATATTTGTCATTGGCGGGAGGGTTTTGGTATATTTTGAGATATTGGAGAGAAATTGATGATGTGGTTAAAGATTTTTAGAGCTTGTGAAATTTTCTATATAATTATAGCTTCTATACTTGGAGGATTTTGAAGAGGCGGGAAACAACTAGTTCACAAGTGAAGTCCACAATTTTGGAGTTGGAATCACAAGTTAGTTGGATTTATAGGGTTATATTTTTCTATGTTCATGCATTTTTATACTTGTTATTGCCCGTGTTTGTTCTACAATTTTTGGTGTTCGTTCTACAAATTTTTATTTTCTTTTGCTAAGGGATCGACTGACAATGAATGTAGAGTAGAGTGGGAAAAGACATCGTCTACTCAGTGAATTTTTACTGCTCAGTCTATGGTGGTTTAAACTGCTGCTATCGCCCACTTTCATTTTTTGATGCAACCTTTATTTTGTTAACCTTTTTTGTCGAGTGTTGATTGAATACATTTTATTGGTCTTCTATGGAATTTTATTTAATGCAATTTATTGGTTTTCAATGGAATCCGACTGCCTGAATAAGACATGTTTGTGAACATTCCTGTTGTGATTCATGTATTTTCTTTCAGCAATTGAATATACATGCATGAATGGTGTTAAATATAAATAAACGAATGTGATAAGGCCAAAATTCCATTTATGTATTTATCATTCAATCAGTAATTCAATTCATGGTGGTCAAATTCAATGTTTATCAGAATTATAAGTTTCTTAATCTCCTCGAGTATCCTTATAGTTAGTGTCGTTGGAAGAGGATAATGATTGATTTGGAACTTTCCTTGTATTTATTTCTAAACTCTAAAGACAAAATCCCCGTCTGGGCCTCCACTCAGTTCCCTTTTTTTGCAACAAATTAATCGATTGTCTGAAAAATACAAGAGTTTTTTCGATGGGGAAGTAGCATTGTGATTACCCACGGTGCCCGCTAGATCCATTGAATTGTAGTTCTCATATCCATTAAGACTTGATCAGTTTCATAGGAAGTTTCAATCGGTTTTAAAAATATTGGTTTTGGATAATGCATTAATCGGTGTAACCATTTGCAAGTCCAAAACATAATCTCCCTTAATAGATTTGTTTTTCAACCCTGCAAAAATTTATGCCTTCAAACAAATGATTGATGGCACAAGGGGATTGAGTTAACAGACATATCTTATGCTTGTGGACCGATAGAGGATTAGAATTATTTTGGAATCTAGGCCTCCAATCTAGTGCAGGCTCTCATGCCCTATAATCTTAGCCACAAACCACCCATATCAATATTATGTGGCCCATCACAGATTGATGGTGAGTATTTTCTGTTGGAGTTGATGTGAAAATGTACATAATACATCCATCTGTGTAGCATTTGATTTGGATCTGTATATCTGAAACTACAGAGAGTGCAAGGATATAATGGATTGATAGGATCTAGACACCGCTATAGAAATTTTAGGACCAACTTGACTAGGGCCCCCTCCATGTGCACAGAGATATTAGTTTAACACAAATCTCTCTGCTTCTGCCCTTTGTTGTTTCTCAGATAATATGTTGGACGCATTAAGGGCACTAATGACATATTTTATACAAATTATAAAGAGGTTTAGCTACCACCCTTAAATCATGAATTCCATAAAATTAAGCCAGTTAAAATTTGGCGGAAGAAGTTAACGTACATGTCCAATCTAAAGATGTTGAAATCAATTCAATTGCGAATTTGGGGAATATTCTGGAATCTTAAGAACAACATCGAGATCAAACAATTACTTATCCAAATTGTAAATTATTGGAACATCCTAAAATTCTAAAGACAACAGCAAAGTCAAACAATTGACCTTGTTGATGTCTATTTGATTTAGGGATATTCCTAAAATATGCCATCTAGATAAGGAGAACCATCTAATAATCACATTTAACATTTAAAATCTAGAAGAGAAATGGGTTTACGTTTCTCATCAGGCTTAGTTTATTGTGTTAAATTTTTCTTACAATCTGAGTCCCTTGAACATTTATCAAGAAAATATTTATTAATAAAATCATGGCCACAAATAAATATAATCTCAATGGTACTCTCATGTGGCAGTTCAACTTCAACCACTTATAGTGCATTTTAATTTTCTTCCAAGCTCTTCCTTACACCATGTATATACGTATATAAAAAAGATTATAAACTTGAGGCATTGGATATGAAATGACATAATGTTATATATGGGATACATTCCTATTCCAAGTATTGAACCCAAGTTTCTTCATTATGGGATTGATTTTGGTGTTGGAAATTGAATATTTGACAAGGTTATTTGGAGAGACACAGATATGAAAAATGTGTGCTGGAAGTTGTTTCCTGAACAACCTAATACTTATACACTGACATCAACAGATGAAAACAACTTGAGAAGGGTCAAAATACACATCGAGTGTGTTAGTACATTAAATGATGCTCTGCGTTTACATCATGTAAGAATGAATTATCCTTATTTTCTTTTTGAATAGATATTTGACAAAAATATTGTGCATGTCCAAACTCCACCAACTTTATTTGATCAAGACCAGATAATTTTTTTTTTTTTTCAAGATTTGAAACAAATCCCGTTGGAGAAAATAGAGTTTTATGACAATGTAAATCATGATAAAAGTGATGAAATTATGAAGATAACAAAGGACAAAATTAGGAGTAGAAAATGTTTAAATCAGGAACAATTTCCTTGAAAGAGGATGAAAGAGTCTTAAAAATTGACGCTACTCACCATCTTGTAGTTGTCAGTCCAAGGTATTGGATGGTTGCACTATCGAGTCTGGACTATTTCTATTTTAGTCTTCCTAGTGGCTGTTTCAACACTATTTTCAAGGCAAAAAATAAATGGACCTCGGAAAAACAATCCTTGCAACATACAACGACATTATCATTCCAGTAATTCAGACACAAATGGGGATTTCTGGCATTTCTCAGACAATAAATTTGACCTCAACAATCTTGTGGACAAATCTTAGAAATATCTGCTACTCCTTTGTAATGTGATTTAGGCCTTCTGAGTTTTTTACTCTTGGATAATGGGGATCCTTAAGCTACGTATTTAAGAGAAAACATGCCAAATGAAAAGGGAAGCAATTATCATTTCAAAGATATGAAGTTTCAAATATCCTAAATTTAGAAGGATGTAGAGTGTTGGTAGAAGTATCAAGCGAGAAAATCATGAAAGGTACAATAACACGCATTAAAAAAAAGGAGAGATAAAGTGCAAGGTTATATTTTTTTTAATGAAGATGAAAATTCTTATGAGAGAAGCATGATTTATGAATCCTACATTGCCAAACAGGTCCTCCCTACATTTACTAATAATGTTAGTGTATTTTCCTCAGCCATGATCTCAAGAGAGTTTAAATCCTTGCGGAAAACTACTAACTCTGCATGAAATATGGGTTTCCAACTTTATTGTAATTTTTCTTATCCCAGTTAGATGAATGAAGAGAATCCACATTGAATGTTGCATGACATTTCCATAGAAATGAGATAACTATCAATATTATAGAGTTCCATATTGTCCACCATACTTTTTAATCGCCTATCTGTCCCCAGAAGTGGCACCTATTCAATGGAAATTGCTCACAAAGAGTGTCAAATTCAATGGTAACTGTTATGTAGAGTGTGACTCCAAATATCCCAAAAGGTATCCTTGATAGACTCTATTTTGTGATGATTCAAAAAACAACATCTGTTAAACCTCAGTCACAACCAGTGTGGAACTCCCAAACCATGGTGAGAATATAGGTTCTTATAGCTCAAAATAAAAAGGAATATGTAGGAAAGCCTTGAATGGTATTGATTAAAATTATAATTTTAAGTTGCTACGAATTCAATATTATCAGACAATCAACTTTCCTGTTCCTATTTTAAAATATCATTAAGAACCTAGAAGTTCTCAGAGTGTCTCAGATGAAATTAATGCATTAAGTTTCAATCAATTAGCCACATTGTTAGAAATCACACAGTCACAACATGTAGTAATGCACTAAAATGCTTCATGAGTAATTCCATTAAAGATTATTTTCCAATATTATCACATTCACTTTGATAGCTATAAAAAATGGTTGCCGTAATATAAGGCCTATTTTCTATCCAACTCATTGACTTGAGAAAAATTATTAGTAGACAAAAATTACTAAAATAATCGAAACATCAAATCCATCTTTGTTACATGTTGTTCATCAATCCAATTACAAATGTCTGGATGACAAGACATATTTGTTACACTCTTCTGATAGACAAGACATCGTACTGGAAATCACATCCATGTGAGTGATTTAAGGAGGTCTTCTTTCAATGGAAGAAAATGTAAGGATGGCAGTGGTCATTAAGGTACACCTAAATTTGATTGGTAGAGTCATTACTTCTAGTACCATGAGCTAGACAGATGGATACCATTCTGTTTCTCTAAACTTGTGAAGGCTTTTTGTCGATTCTACTACATGAGGGTTTTTCTTTCCAAGGAATCTAATTTTGTTAGTCTTATTGTGCAGTCAATCCCTATTTTTTGACATGGGCTAGAAGGAATACACATAGTTTGTTGAGTAATGTTATTTGTCATCTAGTATAGGCATTAGGGTGTTTTCCTATAGTGGTGGTGTCTAGGTGTTTGGGTGCTCAAGTTTTTGGGGCTGGCGGACTTCAAGGTGGAGGAATTGTAGTGGATATTAGCACTCTTCCAAAGTCATCATAGTGTAATTCAAAGGTTTTTTTTCTTTAGTGTCTTTCTCCAACTTGTGACCTTAGTTGGAACCTCTGGTGGTGGGACTGGTCTCAAGGAACCAAGTGCAAAAGAACCTATGAAATTCCCATATGGACATTGACTGTAAATATTTCCCTTGACACACTCAATTGAGAAGAGATTCATCCTCATGGTTAGATCAATATCCCAATCAAAGTAAAACTAGAGGCATAATTCCTACTCCCACATCTGATGCTTCTATGAGTCACAATTAAGAATGGAATTTAAAGACGTTTCAAACTAGTTATTAGGGGGAGGGTTGGTTACCTTAACCTCTGTTGTGCTTTTTAAGCTTGCTTCCTTCCAAGCCTATGGGGTGGAAAATTCCTCTATGTGAACTTGTCCTTCCGATGGCTAGTAATTGAAATAGTTTAAGGGTGGCCTATAAGTTATCTATGAACATGGCATTGAATTGGATTGCAATATTATAATAATAAACACAATACACAACTTCTTCCTATGGAATGAAAAAATACCTGATCTATAGCATAATCCTTTTCCTTCAACACAAACATAAATCAAATGAACCAAATCTATTTCAAGAAGGGGTCAGTCATGGCCCTTATATGCATTTTAAGTTAGCTTAAATATGTAGCTCAGGTCGGCTCCATACACTGTAATCCAATGTTGCACACATACATATGTCAATATTATCCAATGTTAGGTGCTTCAATGGTTGGGGTCTTTGTCCCATATACCTCTTTTATACCTAAAACAAAGGTGTGTTGAGCTACCTCGGTTCACATTTTTCTTCCATACATCACTTATGTTAAACGATGCTGAAGGAGACACTCATACCTAATGTTTTCAACAATTATGTGTCATACTTTGCTGCTGCCAACAATTTTGTGCCATACTCTATTTTCTTATCTCTCCTTCTTCACTTTTTCTCTGAATTATTCTAATTTTACCTTAAAATACCAATGAAACCCTTCCAGAAAGTGTTGATTAATAGGAGTGTGGAGAACTGTAAAACCCATTCACTGAACCTTCCAAATATCTCCTCAGTGATGAATCCTACAACCATACTTGGTCATTTACTGAAACTAGTTCTACTAGACATATGGAGAGAGGCATGGAAATCTCTCTGAGCTCATGAAGACATGTCCCTATTTGACTCTATGGGATCAGATTTTGCGCCATAGGTGAAAGATGGCACACGCCAGCCATTCAATTTTTCATTTTCAACATAACTTGCAAACCTTTCCCTAGGTTTGGGAATATCCAAGCTAGCCAAGTCATCAAGCTACCCTTGTGAAACCTTTCATCATCTGATTTATTGCCATAAAACCTTCACTTGAATATTCTCCTACAAATTCAACAACCTATCATTTTTTTCTCCACTTCCATAACCAAAGCGTTCTTTACAACCTCGTGGTGGAAGAATGATGTATTAAGGCCCTATATACATTCGCATGCCTCTCCAATATCTGTCCCTGTCTCATGTTCCTTCAACATTTTGTTGATTTTGTCCTTCGCATTTTCAAATTTCTAATCAGTGTCACCATGATGGGAATGAACTTGAGGAAAACCATTTTGAAATATGTTGTTCAACTTTTGAAACTATCCTTCATTCTGCTACCCACTTCCTGCACTTATCACAATTTATATATCAACCATATTTGTATTTAAAATTTCCCTCCTATAACTTTATTTGGTGCCATATATGCCATATATTATAGTTTTCCTATGGGTTTACAATATGAAATATTCGTTTGATTATATCACAATTTACTTGGGCATGATGCCTTGAAACTTGTGCATAAAGTGTCCTTTCCCATTAGAGCTTTTCATATTCCCAACTTTTGGAAAGCTAGAATTACTATGCTACCTAGCTGAATGATGAAAAATCACGTGTTATCCTTATGAAAAATAGTAGATAATAGGTCATTGGTAATCTATCACAGAAACCTCAAGTATATCTTGGGTGTAGCAGCAATAAACTAGCCAATTTTTACCTCAGCTAGCTTTTTGTCACTTTGGGCTAGTGCATGTTAAAAATCAGAACTAATATTTTTATGGTTGTAAGTAAAAATTTCACTGGTGCCTTATTAAACTGGGTGAATGGAGAAAGAGGATAATAAAATCTGCAAAATAGATTGGTTAATGTCAAACCTGTTGATTAAGAAGATTTCCACAAAGAAACAATAAAAAGAAAGATCTTTTCTCTGCCTGACATAATACCATACTATGTATTGGTGTTTGTTATATTCAATTGGGTAAAATGAGCTTTGATCATATCCTTTAACACCTCCCAATTAGTCACTAGTGGCTTATTTTCTAGTTCATTTCTAATTGCATCACTCTCCCACCATGCCAAAGCATGGATTTCAAGATTCCACCAAGAAAATGCAGTCTTTTGTTTACCAATTACTTCGTACATATTGAATTATACATCCAATTGTTGTAGCCAATGATTTAGTTCGATGGGATCAACTTCCCCAACATAAGGTTTGATATCCACCTTGTCTTCTACATGAAAACGTACTTGTGCCTTACTAGAGTTGCATTCTCCATTTCTGGTTGATCCTTTCACTTTTTCTTTGGTCTCCTTTATTCTTTCTTTGGGTCTTCATTTTTAGCCTTTATTTATGGTGCATCCCCACATTTCACCACCAATCATTGTGACACCATTGATGTTAATTTAGCTAGAATATGCTCAATCCTATATAAGATAACCCTTGGATATTTATCTTGATCTCTTCCTTGATATTACCTTACCATTATTGACTCTGTACTTCACTAAAACCTTGGAAATAACTATTTTCCACTTCTTTTATAGTCATTATAGGTACTTACTATACAAGTATCGAAAGGTGCACTCAAACTTCTACTTTGATACTATCTTATTTGTAAATACTAGGCCTATGGCCCATCCATCTCACCAATATGGATGTCTCTCATATCTTATTTGTACAATTGTTCATTCACTACTCACTCACTAGATTTCGTAGTAGTATATTATGTGTAGAAGCTTCCATAACACTAGATTCTATGTAAAATATTCCATACTAATACATTTTATTGCAGAAAATTATGTGGAAAAAAGTATTGGAATAAAAAATTTTGTATTAGAGTTAGAGTTATTATTGTTTGTTAGATAAGTAGATGTTCCCAACTATAAGAAAATAACCATGTATAAAATTAGTTCTTGAAGGAATAAAATGAGATTCCCAATGACAAGATAATACTCAATTTGACATTCTAACAGACTAGTAAGAAGGAAATATTCAACAGATGGATTTAAAATGCTTAGTGGTAAGGAAGATTCCAAAAGGTGAATTTATGCACCTAAAAACTACAGAAAATACAGAAAAGTGTATTTATACACCCAAAAAATATTAAAATATTTATTCTTGGAACAAATATTATGAAAACAAATTATTGAAATTTAAAATTATTAAATTTCCCTTCCAAAAAATTATTAAATTCCCCCCCCCAAAATTTCAAAGTCGAGCTTCAATTGTTCATGTTTCTCTCCGCCAAGGGTTGTGACCCTTCGCCCATGGCATCAAGTATATATAGGCCACCGAGTTAGTTTATTGGGGTTGGAAAAAACTTCTCTTATATTTTTGGTCTTCCTTTGGATGAATGGCACAGGTCTCGGCTCAGGGTTTTGGTACCACACATAGGGCTTTCGCTCTTGAAAAATATGGATGTTCAATAGGTTCAATGTGGATTCAAATATTGATAAAGCAACAAGGTTGAATTCTCTGTGCTGGTGTATGTTAGTTGGATTTTGATTTAATTTTTCTCTAATAAATATTAATGTGCTTGTGGTTGCAGGTAACATGGATCCCTATATCATTATCCAATGTCGAACTTGGAAACAGAAGAGCAGTGTTGCGTTTGGTGAGTATGCATATTCCTACACATGAGTATGCCTTCCAGAAAGTGTCCTTCATCATACCATGAATTGACCAGAGAACCTTTCTAGGTTAAACATTTGATTCCTAGCATTTAAGTAGCAGTCAAATCATACAATCAAAGAAAACAAGTTGAAGAAGCAATTTTTACAAGCAATGTTGAAAAAATCGATAAACAAGTTCCCAAAAGAATTGAGTATATTCAATTAAATATTCTTAGAAAATGTTGAGGATTCAACTACAATTTTCACAGGAAATTTATAATGCTCTCTGGATTTTCCAGAAATGTTGAGGAATTTAACCTTATGCAGATACCCATGGATGGCAGCAATGATGCGAGATGGTTTGAATGGCCCTTGAGAGCTCTCAAATTCACTAGATTTCATGGATTCATGCAGACACTGCACCAATAAATCAATATTAAAATAATCAGTTGAATGTGATCGATCAAGAAAATCGATATAAGGAAGCAATATTGTCATCGAATTTAGCTTCTACGTCGAGTCTTGTTAAAAGGTATAAGCTCTTTAATGTGAGTTGTATCTTGAAATTGTTTAATTCTCAGAGCATTTTCTTCTTCTGCAAGTCTTTTCACCTTGGCCTCCATTGCAGCCTACAATATTTAATCCATGTAATTCATTTATGATGAAAATATGTAAAACTAGAATGCACAAAAGAAAGAATGTAGAGTTGACCTGGTAAGAAAGACTTCAGTCTGAGGTCACCTAACCTTGGAAACCTTACACAAAGAAATATCCATGACCTAGAGACTGGAGAGGGTTCTGATGGATTAGAAACCTTCTCATAAATATGGATCGAGCATTAGCTTCCTGGATTTTGAGATCAAGCATTAGCTTTCTCAGAAATACACAGTAATTTATTTCTTGCATTTTGAGATCGAGAATTAGTTTTCTTAGAAATATCACATTCTCGTCGACCATGTTCCAGCCACCTGCACAAATACAATTCAACACTTAATGTATGAAGGACCAATTATGGCCATAAAAATTAGACCACAGATAAATAACCATAATTTCTACAAATATAAGATTTAATAAAAGAAAAGGCTACCCGAAGCAAAATGGTATTCTGCAGAGATGAAAGCTTGTATAACGAGATTCCTCGGGTTAACTACCTTCCCCTTTGAAGCATAAGTAGTGGAAACTCTCCAATTCTATTTCTACAGCACTAGCACAGTGAGAATGCTCTCAGATCCATCCCTAAGCCACAATTCTCTTCTCTTTAAGAGTATTCAAAGACATCGGGCCTTCATTAACGACGAACATAAAGAAAAATGCTTAAATATTTTTTATTATTTTTCTCTTGAAACAAAGAATTTATGTCAGAAGCACGCTCTGGATATAACGCTGCAGTTGAGAGATCTTTGATTTATAGGGTAAACTTGGTAAATTGAGGTGAATCATTCAATATGGGGAGGCATTTGATCAATCTGCCCTGTACTTTTGGAGCATAGAAGGTTACCGGGACGCGCTCTGCACAATTTTACACTGCGGGCCAACTAGAGGCTACCACTTGGCATGCCCTGGTTGCCTCGTTGTGGGCTAGCCATAAGTTGTCCTCATTTTCCTCAAATCAGGACAAGAAATCAAGCTCAGTTGGATGAGCATAGTGGGAAATGTTCCAAACTCAACAAGACCACGTCATTTGACTTCCAACAAGCTCAACCGTCGGAGGGAATCCAGAAAACACTTCAATCTCAGGCAATCAACCAGTTTCAATTCCTTCAAATTACTTAGGACATTGAGCGAAGGACAAAGAGCCCTCTAATTCAATTATGGATTCCTAGTAAGCTTCCACATCATGTTTTTTTCTCTTAATTGGTATTTTAGTTTGTTTTTTTTAATCATGGAATCAATAATTATATCAAGTAAATCTAGTAGCTGCAGCTATACTCTTCACCAAGAGTACTTTATATATTCTTGGGTTATGTGTAAAGTCCATGTCTAGAAGCAGTATTGATGCTTGGTGTTGTATATTATTTTTTAAATGGTAGATTCTTATAATTGACTTTCTCCTTTAAGTGTGTCTAATTCCTTGAATAGAAAATCACAAAACTCTATGTAGCCAATCTACAAAAACAAATGTACTATTTTCATACTGTTATGAATTGCTTGTTTGTCTAAGTTGCTGCAATAGGGCTTCCTATTGTGTCAAAGTATTTGAGGTACTATTTCCTTTGTATGTGGTCCCAACCTCTATAATCATCATCTTGGGCAGCCAAATTTTGGTTGGTGGCCCCACATGCCCCATCCCCACCATTTGATCATGACCTCAATTCAGAATCTCAAAGAAAACTCAAGTTAAAAATTCGCTTGAAATCTTTTGAATCTTGTGAAATAATGATCAAACATATACTATAGAGTGCTACATAGGTTAAAGTAATGTGCTAAAAATCCCCCATGGTAAGGTGATACTAACAAATTGTAAAGCTTTACAAAGGGAGAAACTAGAGGTTACCATTTATTATTTTGTAAGGAATTGTTAAAACAACACATGCTTGACTCTTGAGATTCCAGAAAAGGACATAACAAATTAGGTGGAGAAATTTTCCCTACTTCAACTTTAGAGGGTAACAAAAGGAAATGGGGATTTTTTTCTTGAGAGAAAAGTTAATGAAACCTTTCACACATAGAGATGGATTTTCAAACTATATTGGTAACTAGAATTAGTTTAATGAAAAATTAGAATTAGTTTGATAAAAAAATATTCCCCATTTTCTTAATGTAGGATTCTGAAGAGCATTGACCATCTTGTCTTCTAAAATTAGGTATTGTGTCTTGAAATATTAGAGATATTTCCATTGATACAACGTCTTTTCTACAAAGTAGTTAAGGTGCATTAGGACATAGACATGTAATGGGTTGGCCTCCTCACCTGAAACATCAAAATCATAGCACAATTCACTATCAAGATTGAGAACACTTCAAGTACTTGTTCCTAACCACAAAAATTCCAGTTTTGGATTTGCATATTCATTAAATTTAACTCATTATGTTGGTCACCATGTGGCTTCAGAGAATGACTCTAGGTTAATAGGTACAGAAATACCATTAGGAATGGTACCAAAATCTCGGGAAAATTTTTCATCTTCCCTTTGCTTTGGTCCCCTGAGCTTTGAATTCCTGTCACATGTCACACCATAATCAAGAGACATTCCTTTCTCACAAAGGAAACAATCTATGTCAAGAAATATTCAAACAGAATGGATTTAAATATTATGCCAAGGGAACACTCTCACTAGTAGTTGACCTACATAATATCTCTTAATTGATTTGAGTGTAATGATATGATCTAGGTAGTCCCACAAATAGCTCTTTGGTTATGGTCTGTGTCCAATCTGCTAACTATTTAAAAACATTGCAATTACAACCCTTCATCTTTAGTTTGATAGAATACACATGCCCTACAAGCTACCAAAATGGAAATGGAACAAAGTCATGAAATCAGACGACGATCTAGATTTTAAGCAACTCGCTAACATGCCTGAAGAATACTCATAGTAAATACCCATAAGTCAATGTTAAAACACATCAAACGAACCCAAACCCTTAGTTTGTTGCAAACATATTTAATATTTATACACACAACTTAGAATGCTTGAATATGATATTACATTTTCTTCTCTCTTTGGAATCCTGATTAACATGGTCGAGGATATAAATATCAAACCTATAACCTCCACTAAATCATATATGTTTGATAATATTTGTCAAGCTCAAAATTGGACCATTAAAAGCCATGGATGCTTGCACTATTTCATTATCATATTATCAGAACATATATGACTGGAATATATTGCAATTAGATGGTTTTTGAGGTATCAGTTGTTGAGGAGATCCAACCCCCTAGCTATCATTTTCTTTCAAACAATAGAATCAAACATCCACTCAACAGTCTGTAGGAAACAATTCTAATTTCCTTGAACAAAGTTTTCACATTGTTGTCACTACTAGGATAGATGCCACAAATTGAAGATATAATTTGAGGGGTAACAGAGTCCACTACAGTGGGTTCCCTCAGGAAATTGGTTGATTGTTGGATTAACTCCTTGTGTGTCCATTGTGTAGCCTTTAAGCTTTAGTTTGGTTTCTCATATGTCTTGGGTTGCTGGGTCATAGCAGGTATATCAAATGGCTTGTGTTGTTGGGTCATATATATATACACATTGTTGGGTCATATATATACACACATTGTTGCATTTATATCCACAATTTGATCCCACTTTAATTACTTTTCTCTTGTATTTAACTTTTTTGTTGGGTAAAACATTTTCCAGCACTATTCCCTGCATTATGAACTCTCCACTACATAAAATTCCACCCTACATCCATTGTATGGGTTAACCCTTTGCATGCATTGTAACATCCATACTCCATAGAAGCAAAGAATCCCTCAAGCTGTAAGGAAGGTTAACAATGTTGTTGTCCATCTGATGCCATGGGCTAGATATAAGAGTAACTAACAAAATGAAAATAAATTGCTATCTAAATTTCTTGATTGTTTTCTCACCAATGAAACATGTTTATTAAAGGATTATGAATCTCATATACTTTATTTGGAATATTTCTAGGTTTGAAGAGTTGAGAGTTCCTTGAATGAGGAAGATGTAAGTGTATGCAGCCTATCAAACCATGATTCTAGAATTCCAACCTGACTGGAAAAAGACTTTAACAACTGAAGAAAGAGATAGAATGAATCAAGAGGGCATAAAGTGGGTTGGGGCATACCCTGATAAACAACAAGGTGATCCTAAATATTTATACTACAAGTAGACAACTATATTGCGTAATTCCAAATGGCCCCTGAGATAGTTTAAAATGTGTTCCCTTGAATCTCATGTGGTAGTGTATTATCAAAAGATATGGCAATATAAGAAGAAACTATTAGCAGATCTTCTTAAGGAATACAATTCAGTGAAAGGGAACCCTCGGGTGCCTAGTTATTGTCCCTACATTGATTATTTTCTATTATTTATTAATGGATGTAGGAGGTATCTCTATTTGATAATTCTATAACTACTCATGTGTTCGTCGAACACTGATCTAAATGCCATAAACAATTTTTTACACCTTATCTTCCTCTTGATGGATCAAAGTGGAAATTTTTTCAGCAAAACGAGAGTTTCATACCACACATTTGGTAACACAATCCCATTATCCTTTTCTAACAGGTATCCAATAAATTTGTTTATAGCACATCAATAAAATGGAATAAAGGTCAACCATACTTGGTTACCTTGGAGGCTAGGGGGAGAGGACATATTACTATTCACTACAACTTGACATATAGCATACTAGGAAAACATACCAATTCCATTTTCTCACACATTTATCACCAAATGCTATCAATTTCATGTCAAACTAGTTTGGACCCCGTATGGGCCCATTAGGTGGTTCTTATCTCACAGTTTTACAACAGTATTATGTGCCATGAAAACACTTTTTGATAGGAAAGAAGAAACATTTTGGACATGCATTAGCACACTTGGAAGGTCATTGCCTACTTTCTCGAGCTATGTTTGAAAGGTCAAGTCACCACCTTCACCATCAAACAGTGAAGGTGGAGGGAAACCTTCACCTTGACCAAAACTTGGGTGAAATATTCTTAACAAATTTGTGCTTGTTATCTTTGATGATATACACATCAACACTACAGTAAAACCTTGAAGGACCACCTCAAGCACATAAATTAGGTATTTTCTATGTTAAAAGAAAAACATTTTTATGCAAAAAGTACCAAATGCATTTTTGGCAAAAAGGAAGTGAATTAGTAGATCGACCATATAAAATCAAAAGGTCGTGTAAAGGTAGACCCAAACCCAAAAAAATCTCTAATTGCAAGGATTCCAAGGGTTAATGGGATATTAAAAAAAAATTATCAAACGTTATGCTCATAATATAGCACCCTTATTTGAGATACCTAGGAAGGACTCTCTTTGATGGAATTAGAAAGCATAACAATATTTTCATCCTATGGAAAAAAGTAATGTCCTCCACTCTAGTATTGCCTATTCCATACTTCTTCAAACAAATCATAATTACATAAGAGGAATTTTGATTCAGAATCAACACATTACTAATGCAAGATGAACGTGGAGGCATATTCCTTGTCAATGGAACATGTACAACTGACACAAGGTTGTACGATTTTGGAAGAGGTTAGAGGAGGAATAGCTACCACCTTTGCAATCACCTTATGAGAAAGCATTCAATTTATTTTATTTTTCATTTTGGTTAAGGTCACTATGCACACCCTTTTATTCCATTGTGAATTAGATGTAGGGCTTATAGAAGTGCTTTTTCTTGAGTTTTTTCTATTTATATATAATATGGTAACTGGGTGACCTTTATGGGAAGATGTAAGGACTTAAAAGACATGTAATTTTGTGCTAGTTTTATTTTTTGAAGAAAAGGGAAGAAAAAAAGTCCCTTTTACATGCAAGTATAGAATGCACATAATAAATTAAATTTCAATTCAAAGTAGGATAGAAATCACAAATTTTTAATTGAAAAATAAAGAATTCCATTTACTACTTTGGACAGCATCAATGACATCTAGACTAGTATAGAAAACACAATCAAATAAAATACATGTAGGTACAATACCATAAAATGCAAGAAGAAACTTCCTTATCAAAGAGACGAAAAATCGTCACCCAAAGAGCTATAAAATACTTAGCCAAAGACATAGATTGTAAATAGAAAATCAATAGAACAAAAATTAGTGAAAATTTGCACCACCTATAGGGCGAATTGGAGCAATTCTGACCAATGTTATCGGAACTAGTGAAACCATCCAGTCCAACCAGTTCTAGTGTTGTACCAGTCTAGTTCAACATTTTGGATTGAATAGATCAAGAAGCCAAAAGAGTCATTGTAATAAGTTGAAGACCCCATCAAACACATTGTAACTTGTAAAAAGAATTATTTTTGTATTTTAATGTGTCAAGAAAACATCCAAGACCAAGTCAGACTTCCTGGAGAGAATTTGGCCTTCATCCACCTAGGAAGCCTATATATAGGAGGTAAATCAACCTCCTAGGGACACAATTAATCCTCTCATCAAGTGAGCAAAGAAGAAGAAGAAAGAAGCTAGCGAACAAAGGAGGAAGAAGATCAAGTGTTTGGGCTATTTTCTCTCTCTCTCCTCAGAGATGTGAAGGAATAAAGCTAGGGTTTTTTTTGTTGGGTTAGGGTTCTGTTATAATATAGTATGATAATACCAACACTAAAACAATTATTGGCTAATGACAGATCAAATATTGAGAAATAACTCTAGATTAATATTGTAATATTCCTACCTCTTTCGCAGATAACTAGGTTTTGCGACAGGCAAGCTTAGTCCATTATTGTTGCTATAAAATTTATTTTTTCTCTCTTAGAATCTTACATCTTAGACATAAGACTCAGTCAAGAGGAATTTATTCTAACCAATGCTTTAAAAATTAGGGTCTGGCATGGAATTGGTGGAGGGTTCACTTGGACTTGGACTCGGACTCAGACTGATTTTATATCAATGATTAAGTTATTAAAATAATAAATTTTAATGAAAATTTTATATTTTGGGGATTCCGAGGCATGATTACAAAACATTATTGAAATTTTGAAACAAAGCATTATGAATAGTTGAGCAAGAACATTTAAATGACAATAATAATTGACAAACAATGTTATACTTGCTTATATTGGGATCCTCATCATTAGTATCGCCCTTTTCCTTGTTTAGCCTTTGCCTCTACCTCAATCCTCTATGGATGTCAGTTAAGACCACCCTATTTTGATGAAACTGTCTAATCCAACATAGTTGAAGTAAAAATCTTGCAAATGACCACCTCAATAATTAGATTAAGAGTTACCTCTAGATAATTGCCAACATGTGTAAAAGAGAATGTTGTTAATGTGGAAAAACCTCCATACTTCGTAGCCTCTGATATTCATCCTTTAATTCAATTATAATATGTTCAACTCCCAATTTCCACTAGACAATTTATATCAATTCCTCAATCAACAATTCCACATGTAGTCACCCAAAGACAGGCCAACATGCAGGGTAACATGATCATCACTCATCAACTTCAAGTCTCACATGATGTAGTTATTGTAGGGAAAATAATACTAAGTTTCCAGTCAGCGACACAATCAAAAATTTATTGCTTAGATTTTGCTATAGAAAGGGAAACTAAGACATAAGGCTCTCTCACCCGCTCAAATCAACCTTTTAGTTGAATCAATTATCAAAATTCTTTACTTGTTCAAGCTGGACTTGGCAGAAGCCATCAGTTTATTCTTGTAAATACAGCTTCCCTCTCCCAAGGAGTTCTAATTAAGAACTAGAAGAGTCCCAATTAAACTTTTCATATCATCTACCACGACCTTCTGGAAGGCCTCCTCAGATAGTTGATTTTTCAAAGCTACTTAATGCCCTCAAAAATACTTTGGAAAATCTGAAAAAGATGTCAATGGGAGTTGAGAGGGTATTTCCAAATAGTTTTGACTCATTTCTACCATTAATTGGAAGACCTAGAAATAATTTACAATCATATATGTCATGTTTGGATAGTTCGATGAAATTCAACATGGTATGAAAGCCAGTAGCTTTAGTTCATGGCCAAATTGTTAGACCATCTATAATTATTTCCTAATATCCAGCCTGTGCAGGAGTGTTGTCAAAACAAGAATGTTCATTTCAGCAGATTGATTCTCATTAATTGGTTAACCATCTAATAATAAAATGAGTAGCTCGAGACAATGTCCTTAATTTGTCCTAATATGGTGTCCACTTCGTCATGCAATTCCCCAGATCATTGATTGATCTCAATCTACAAATCGAGCCATGTTAGATTTGATGAATTTCAAAGCATATTAATTTGTGACAAAAAACGAGGATTAAAAATGATATCTTACACTACATAAGCACCATATCTATTTTTTGTATTATGTATCCTCAATTTCTCCCTTAAATCACTCACTTTCATATTAGCAAATGCTCATATTATCTTCAACAGTAACTTAAAGGTGATCTAATGCCTACCAAATCTAGTCCTTGAGAGCTTAAGTAATTGTAACTTAGAGTGAATCTGGTAAATTTAATTTATCAAATGTTGGTTTTTAACATATGTTGAGTCGTCAAAGACAATGGAAACCCCAATATTTAGCCACTCATATGTAAGTTGTCCTAGAGAGCTATGGAAATCAACATTTTTCATGTCTAGCAATATAACCCCAATATTCAACCACTCATCTATAAGTTGTCCTAGAGAGCTATGGACATCAACATTTTTCATGTCTAGCAATATAGTTCTCGCTTTGTCATATCCAGGGATTTTTTATCCATTAGGGGAAATTATTGATGGACTGAACCATGGCATACCAGTAGGGGGAGTGAAAAACATTGAACGGTATAAGCACAAAGAAGCGTTCTTATATACTTCCTAGGTATAATGTATTTTCAAATCTTATTGTGTTTAGAAAAAATGACCAGAATATGTTATCATATGTGGTTTTATCAAACTTTAATAGGGTGTAATCAGTTATAAGAGTACATTGGTTCTAAGGAAACGACTTGTATTTCAGATTTGGTTTTCCTTTCCTTCATATATTAGATTTCTTTCTATTTCTTGAATAACTTGTAGAGAATCATGAATTGGTTAACAGTTTAATAATCAGATGAGTAGGTCGGGACCGAGATTCGGTTACCATATTTTCACCTCTATCTTTGTTTGTTGCCATTTTTTACATTAATTTATTTTAAAATGTCACAAAGGATGTAAGATTTTATTTGTCCCATATGGCCACGAAGTCTCATGGAATGTTAAATATAAGATATCTATGTAATGACTTGCCTCTTAAATTCTTCTAAGAGCTTAAATGTGAAAATGGTGCTTCTTACCTTTTTAATGCGTCCATTACTCTAGATAGAATGTTTTTTCTTTTTAGTGTTTTTTTTTTGGATTCTAGAATTGCGTATTGAGATGAAATTGAGATAGCGAAGAATGTTAAATTAACTCATCATATCAAACTGTGACACCTTAGAAAAATAATTAATGTAAAAATGTCTATGGAAAATAATGTCATCTCTAATATTTGTCAAGTAAATTTGCTTTATACTACAAAGTTTACATTCATAATATCATATTACTTTGCATAGTTAATATTGGAATGTCGAGAGGTTTCTAAAGGAATATCCAATCAACCATTTGTTTGTTCATGTCACATTAAGTAGGGGAAAGGAGATGCTTTAAGTCAGAGCTTTGGCATGCCTATGTCAGACCGCTTGTGTCCTTACCTGTTGTTGGGAGCAAGGTTGTTTATTTTCCACAGGGTCACAATGAGCAAGTGAGGTGGTTGCTCACTAATTTTTAATTTTCTATCTTCTTTTGGATACAAATGACTAAAAATAATAAATTCTTATACTCTTTCATAATAAAATCTGACCCTAGTATTTTGAAATTTAATGTTACATAATGAAATTGATCATAATCAATGTGATTTCAAGTAGCTTCTTCAACAAACAAGGAGGTTGATGCTCATATATCCAATTATCTTAATATTCCAACTCAATTAATTTTCCAACTTCACAATGTTACAATTCATGTGGGTTCTCTGCATTTCATCCTTGCTTTGGTTGTGAACACTTTTATTCACATCGCTATATATACAAGATGTAAAATTTAATAAACACCTGATTGAATGCCACGAAGATGTGGAAACATATGAAGTATATTCTCAAATGACATTGCAACCTCTTAATGTTGTAAGACATTTTTAGTTTCAGTATATGTTATTTTCTATAATTGCCAATTTTGGTGTGAAACGATTTGGTACTAGTTCCATTTGTGAAGGGAACTAAAAATTGATGATACTGTGAAACAAGAGAAAAAAGTATTATTATTTTGGTTCTTACCTTCGCACACCAAGCAAGCAACCGAATAATTACTTTTTTAAAATGTTGGATGCAAGTAACACTAGCATCGATCATAGATTTTATGTTCCACGTTGCGTTGCAAAAAACGTTTGTCCTCCACTTGTGCAGTTCTTATCTTCCCATAGTTGTTCTATTTGTGATTTAATAGATAAGTGCTTATATTTTTAGACATTTTTTAATATAAGACTTCATTCTTTGAAAGAGAAAAAGGTAAGGGTATTTGTCATATTTGTCTCCTATTAAGATTTTTTTTATTTTGGGCAAGATTTCACTCATCAACCACCTTCCTAGGAACTGATAGCCAAATATATTCATGACAATGAATAGAAATTTCAACATATTTTTCAGGTTAAGTTATAGCAGTTATTTGAAAGTTATTTTGGAATAAAAGTGGATAGTGAACATATAATTATGTGTAGTTTCTTTTGATACTCTTATACCATTGCAATGCATTTTGAAATGTATACAAGTAGTAAATATATCAAATTTGTTGCCACATTTGAGGTCATATGTGGAAAATATATTTAAAATTCTTGTTAATGGTGTTAGTAGCTACCCGTAGACTCTAAAAAGTATCTAATATAGCTAGTCCCTAGTTACTTTACCTTTGAATGTGGAGCTAACATGTTTAGTTTTTCTCTGGATATAATTTGTTGGCTTCTGTGAATTAGATTCCTTTTCTGTTGGAATAGTATTCTAACAATTGAATATTGTTATATTGAGGCTATATTTCTAGTTAGTATCAAATTTACAAAGTATTGTCTCATTCTTTTTTAGTTTTTTGTTGTAATCTTGTGTGAGAAATACTTTGCTCCACCCATTAATTTTCTACTGACGAGTTTTATTGTTGAAGTGTCACTTCTTCCTAAATATAACCAGAGGAAATGATATAACTAAAAAGTGGAGCATGATACATTCTTAGTAGAAATTTCTAGCTCTGTTGTGTTTGATTAAGTTGGATAAATTCAAAGTTGCAATGTACCATAAGCATGGGAATTCAAAGTACTGGGATAGAAATGTGTTCTTATATTTGGATTTATTACTTTAACTGAAGATAACATTTCATCAAAAAAAATTGTACACTGAGAACACAGTATGTACAAAATTCACTCTACGGTGACGTTTTATTTGCTTTGTTTATACAGGTCATTTGGCCAGATAGTGACCACTATTGCCCAACTGAAGAAAACTTGTTCGAGTTTCTTGCTTTTATGGGGAAAAATGACATTACCAATATTTCTTATGTTGAGGTATATATCTTATAAATACTTTATAGTCTAATTTAGTTTATATTCCAGTGTTCATCGACTTTCATTTCTATATTTTTTTTTTCCAGAAAATGAGCTTAGTATTGATGGTAAGAAGCAGGAATTGAAGAAAGAGGAAAGCAACAACACTAGAGCGACAAAATGAAAATTAAAAAGAGAGAATAAAATTGGTCTAGTGGTAACTGTAGAGTCAATATCCCACATAAGACACACACATAGAGACTGATGGGCAAGCCTTCAGGGTTGGTGAATTCACCTGCAATGTCTTGGCAACATAATGATAATATTTTGAAGTGATGACACAATATTTCATGTGTAAATTGTAATCCAACCAATATTAAGTTGGAAACTCATATTGTAATACTTGACATTTTATATAATATAGTTTATGTGGTTGGAATTATTTATAGTTGCACTTGATATTACTTAGTATTGTAATTAACATATGTCACCTTTTTTTTTCATATTAGATGAACATGTACATTGTATGGCATTTTTTTTATAATTTAGTTGGAAATAATATTAATTAATCTATGTTGATTAATAATGAACACATAAAATCAATCTAAAACTACTAAATTAGTAGTTTATGTTTATTAATGAACACAAATAAAATGAATATACAACTAAATTAGTTGTGTATGACGATTGTTAATAAAAGTAAATGAAATGAATAAAAACTACTAAAGTAGTCATTTATATAATGAATATGTAACTACCAAAAAAAGATAAATGACTACTGCAAATGATCAATTTGTGATTACAAATTATAACTAAATTTTGCATATGTACGACTATTAATAGCTAATTTACAGTATCTTATAACATGACTAAAATTTAGTCATATTTCTTGGGTCATTAATTGGTTTCAAACAATGCCTAAAATTTGCATATATATGACTATTAGTAGCTAATTTACAGTATCTTATAACACAGCCAACATTTTGGTCATATTTCTTTGGTCATTAATTGGTTTTCTCGAGTGATCCTTTATAAATATATTTTGTTGTATATTTGGTCATTAATTATGAAAATTAATGACCAAATCAATGATATAAATGACCAAATCAATGACTAAATTAATGACCAAATAAATGATTAAATTAATTACCAGATTAAAGACCAAATATACTACAAGACAACAAAATTGAGATAAGAAATTAATGACTAAGCTAAAACTGACTAAAAATTGGTCGCATTGATATTATAAATTAGCTACTATTGGTCACCGACCGAAAAATATTCGTTTGTATGCAAATTTTAGTCGTTTTTTTAGTAACTAATTAGCCATTTCGTACTAGTGATATTTAAGAATTCAACGATCGAGTATTTTTTCTGGATGGACTCCTACACCAAATGGTTTGAGGTCTAATTAGGACTTCATATCTGGGATATCCCTTAAATGTGTACAGTTCCAGCACCATGAACATTTCTGGCGATAGAAGGAGGGAAGCCAGATTTTTTATGGATGATAAACCCACCGACCCCAAAATCGCATCTTCCAGTCAAGGAAACAACATTCCTTGTACCTCCCCTACTCGTGTTCTTGAATTTTTTGACTCTTCTCAGCCCAATCTCTCACAGACTTGTGAAATCCCATACAATCAGACTCAGGCCTTTGTTGTATAACCCGTCAGTTTGAAAAGGCTATTGTATTGATTATGGGAGTACTCAATATTCCATATTCTCTAAAGAAGAACAAAACCACCCCTACAGGGATATTATTTTCTACCATTGAAGATTGGTTATTGCCACCCTCAAAGAGTTATAAGATTCAGTGGAGAACGTAGAAGACCCCCCACTTTATAACTGTGGTGACAGAGATAATGTTGTACTCTCAGATGAAACCTTATGCGGGTTAGCCAGTGAAGAGGAAGAATAAAAATATCCATCAGATTCAGATAAAGAAGAGAAGGACGAAGACGAAGACATGGCAGACCAAGATCTGGATTCGATGACTCAGGGCCCACTTGCACTTCCAAGTGTTCTACATAAAATTATAAAGCATTCGGAAAAGATCTTAACGAATTATGGCCCTGACAAGATAGTAAAGACAGAGGACCATTTGGAAAACTTATACCTACATATGAAAACACTTGAGGTGCATCATGATGATATTTCATGTAGACTCTTTCCATGTACCTTAGATGGTAGAGCAGTTGTATGGAATCAAAGTCTTCCTCCGAACTCCATCCAGAATTGGATGGGGTTTAAGAAACTCTTCCTTGAATTTTTTTTTGATGATAATACCCACGCTATTTTGTTGAAATAATTGGGTAGTATCAATATGGATCACAAGGATAAAGTGAGATATTTCAATCAAAGGTTTAACCGAATTTTGAATAAATTTCCAGAAAACATGAAACCCCGTGACTCCATCACTATAGATTACTACACTAATTCCTTTCCGGCAAGCATTATGCAATTTGTGAAGCGAACTGTGAAACAAACACTTATGGAAAACTATGAAGAGGAAATTGCAGTTGAAAAGGACTTGCACACAATTGGAGTCATCATAGATGATGAACCAACAAAAGACTCCAAAGACACCGGCAAAATGTCTCAAGCCTCCATAAGCAAGGCCAAATAAAAAGAAACTTTCGATCTTGAAAGTTAGACCCGTGTCGCCAAGAATCTATCAAAGAAGATGGCAGAGCTGAAACAAAGGTCAACTGATACTACCATGAGCAACACGCCTACCAGATTCAACCTGTTTATAAGGACTGCAAATTCTTGTAGAAATAATAACCAACCAACAAATTTTGTGCAAATCTCGAATGTCATGTTGAATATCGAAGGTTTGGGAATGGATATAATGATTGTACATATCATAAAGAATATCATTCCGAGAAAAAATTCCCACAATGGAATCACTCCATGAAATTTCTTACTACGCACATTTGCGATGCAGTAGTTGTTGATGAGTAGACCGAGCTTGAAGAAGAAAAGGAAGAAAATGATGTATTCGAAGAAACTCAAAGTGTGGGGTATGCAATAAACTTGTTTAATTACATACTCACAACCCAAAATAGAACGGCCAATAAATAACCTCTGAGTGATCCTCTAGCCCAAAATAAGACCAACAGGTACAATTTGAGAAGATAATGGTTTTTTGTTGAAGAAGAGTTGACGAAGTAGAAACTGAAATAAAATTTGTTAAGAAAAATCAATCCACTAGTCAGCTTAGCACAGAACACTCAGAGAAAGTCTGAGAAAGTGGTCTCAATGAAAATAAATTTCGTAAATAGTAAGAGTAATACCATCACTCCAGAAGTCAAAATTCAAGTCATGCCCCCATACACTTCAGCCATCCTTACTATTGTATATTACAACATATTTGAGGAAATGAAGAAGGTTTGTGTGAATATTTCAATGTTTGAGCTAACAAAGATCACGATCCAGCGGGACATCCTCCTATGCACACTTTTCTAGTCCTCCATAGTTAATGATGCCCCTTCATACTAGGGATCAGGTACATCCTTTCATTCCCTCGAGTTAGTGCTTAACACTTTAACAATGCAAGAAAATTAATTCTACCCTCCATTTCTGTTAACGTTTAAAATTTTCAATTTCAATGTACACAATTACTTAGTTGATTCTGGTGCATTAGTAAAAGTAATTCCATTATCTGTCGCAAATAAAATCAATGCAAAATGTGATAAAACATATGCACAAATTATTTAGTTGGACATGACTCTTGTCCATGCAGTTGGTGAACTCAGAGACGTGATTATCCGTTTATCATCTAATGATCGTGTTCACCTATGTATAAACATAGTAATTGTGGACATACTAGAAGCATACAAAGTATTTTTTAGCAGATACTGGTCCAAAAAGTTACAAGGGTACTTTTCCACAGACTGGTCACACATATGGCTTTTGTATAAGGGCAGAAAAAATCATATTCGAGTGAACTCGGAGAGATACATGAAACATACTATCACTCCCTTGAATGGAAAAAATGAACCAATGGCTTTCGAAGAACTCATTTTCATAAATTGCTTCCTGGAAACTCAACTAGGGTGTTATCTTGCAAATTCATCCCTAGTTCAACTAGAAACACAGTTGAAGATCATCCCTAGTCCAACTGGTGAAAATGACCTTGGTATAATTAGTAGTAGTAGTATAAATAATAGTACTAGTGTAGTTTGTAGTCCTGGCATGTATGACATGTGGAATTTTTACTTTTATGGTTTCAAAACAGAAGAGGGATCTGGAGCTAGTTGCATTTTAATAGCCCTAGTGCAGAGAAAACATTTGATCTCTATCCACTTGGAATTCAAGTGCACAAACAATACTGCGGAATATGAGGCACTCATCTTGGGCTTGCAAAGAACCATCGACCTCAACGTTTTGTTCCTAAAAGCAGAAGGTGACTTAGGAATTGTTGTACGACAGGTACACGATACCATACATTGTGTGTCACCTCATCTTAAAAGTTAACAACAAGAGGCATGGCGTTTAATTTCAAATTTCTAAGATTTTAATATTATTTATGTTCCAAGAATGCGTAACGCAGTTGTAGATGCATTAGAAAATGTTGTTGCTAGGTTATCACCAAGGGAGGGTTTTTCTGTACAAATTATTTAAAAAGCATCCATCCCCAATAATATTGACATTTTATGTGTTTTTAAAGATGACAAACAAATATTGTGCTTCATGGCGAACGCTAATGTGTTCAAATATTCAGCGATCGATGAAGACGAGCAGGAGAAGTAATTTTAGGATGCATCCAATACAAGTAAAGGAAATATCATTCCAAAGTGTGTCGTATCTTTGGAAAATATGTATTACCTGCATAATTGTTTCTGAGGGCATGTCAATGCTAAAACCCACAGTTCCACATTGTCGCATGAGAAGATTAATTTGGGAAGAGAAAAGGATCTAAAGTATGTAAATATTGGTACATGTTGTACACCACAGGAGCGATAAACCTTTATTTTCTTATTCAAGAAATAGCGAGATGTATTCATGTGGACATACGATGAGCTTAATAATTTTGACACGTGAATCATCCTGCATGTGATTCCGACAAAAGAAAGGGCCAATCCATTTCAACAAAAATTGAGAAAAGTACATCTGATGCTTGAGCCTGTCATTCAAAAAGAGTTAATAAAGTTGTTTGATGCTCAGAACATATACAAAGTGTGACATTCAACTTGGGTATCAAATTTGTTCCTAGTGAGAAAGAAGTCCAGGGAAATATGCTTATGTGTT